>OY978528.1:36104768-36704768 GCA_963854835.1 Megamerina dolium
TTTGAAAAGTTTATAGTAGCACCAGTCCACATTTAAAATTATTCGTGGCATTTTTAATTTCTCGTCCTTGTAATTGCTGGGGATCATAAACAACTGTCTTTGTAACTGCCAAAAATTTCCCTAGCCTGTGTGTATGTAAAGTATGCATGTAATGTGTGTATGTAATGAAAATGTAATTACAAATTACATATGTGTTTTATTAATGAAAACCCCTGTATATGTAGATTAGTAGAACTGGTTCCGATATTTACTGGTTTTCTGATGCTAATTTTATGTATTTATTTAAATTTACAAATGTATGTAACTTAATAGTCAAAACACATAATGAAAATATATTCTATTTATATAATGTGCTAACTTTCGTTAAAAATATATTTAGAATAGTTTAACAAACTAGTCACTGTTGACATTTTTGTTATTGATTGCGACGATTGACGACTTAGTAATTCATACATATGATAGCAATTCATAGATATAAATATAAGTCTTCTAAGAATATCATAAAAGCGAAACTCATTAATTTGTTTAAGGTGATCTTGTAACCATTTTTATGAGCATTATCAGAAATCATTCCTTGCTTTACGCCTATCCCATGGTGTTCTTGGTAGTATAGTCATGTGCAATATTTGAGACTAAAGATCAATTAATGTGTCATCACTTCTTTGCACTTTTTGTTTATAATTGATCTTTAGTAGTAAATATAAATATATAAAATAAATTAAAACAATACCAAATGAATGAGGCGGAATATGGAGAGTTAACGGTATTGTTACTAAAATAGAAAGAAACAAAAATAGGAATAAACAATAGTAAATAGTGGAAACAAGTTTATATTTTAATTGATTTCTGGTTTTTCTAAAATAAATCTTTACAATCATTTATGGATATTTAACACAAAAAGAGAATTGAACAGATATGAAAAAAATTGGAAAAATAAATTAGTTACGTAAATCACTGCCAGCATTATGGTAAAAATACAATTTGAGGTTGGAGAATTGGAGAACTATTTTACTCTGTTCTATTCTGAATTTAAGGTGATTGTCTTAATTTAGGCATGCGAAATTTTTTGAGTGTCACATCTTATTTTTGATTATTCTTTAAAATAAGCACCTCTCGATAAACATTAGAACGTATGCCATCAGTTGACAATGATTGATTGTATGGTATAAATCAGTAGTCTGAATATCCGGTAATTCTAGTGTTAAATATGTTTTTACTTAAAAAATAAATAAATAAATATGTGGCTCTTCCAATACTGTTGTGCGTGTTAAATTTTGGACATTATTAGAAGGGATCTACTTATTTTAGCCTCTTCTGAACGGTTGACATCACTTTTTCTGAGCTTTGTCTCAGAGTTCTTTTAGAAGCTTTTTCATGGTAAATTGTTACTGCCGGAAGAATTGCCAATTGCTCGCCTACAGGTGGGTACCGTACCGTTCGACCGTTTTTCAACATTAAATTTATTATGCTTCAGCCGGCGATTGAACCCACGACCTACAGATCAGAAGGCCAACACACTAACCACTGAGCTACGGCACCCATGTTTTTACTTAATAAACGAAAATATCAATGTTGCCTTGATTAGATGCGTGATTGTACAAAAAAAAAAATGTTTTTTATGATAAAAAGGAAACGTGTTTTTTAGTTAAGTAGATACAGATAGATCTGAGAGATAGAGTTTGCAGCAATATTTGTTCTACCACCAATTCGTCTGGTGATCAATTCATCTATCTTTATCCAGACACTTGAAAAAAATAGCAGAAGCAGTATGACCAATCTAATTACGTCCCTCAATTGCATTTCCCCCTAAAATTTAAATACAATTTTGCCGAAATTTTTTGATCACATAATTTTGATAATTCATATAATTTTTGCTTGCTCATTGATCAATCCATTAACAACCAAATTTAGTGATTTGTATTCATTAATCTCTTAATCAATCTGATAAAATTCTGAAATCCAATATTTTTAGTAGGTCAATCACTTTCTAAATAACGTTAAATTAGAATACATGACGTAATTTGACTTATATCATAAATTAATACATATTTACTCATGTATATTTCATTTTATGTGTGCATATATACTTGTATCATTACATATTCCTATATAGTATACATGTACCTACATAACATATGCACAATACTTGTTTCAAAGCTCCTTGATTAAAAGCGAAATTTATGATTGTTTACATTGTATTTTAAGCCGTTTCTTTGACTCATGAATGATGTTGGCTGGTTTAGTATTTGGATATTTTTTTGAAAGTATATAATCTAAAGATAATAGCTTCAGTGCCTACTTATTTATGCCATTATGAATTCATATTTAAATACAATATTTATGCTCGTACATATGATCCTAAACACGTTCTATGTGTATAAATATATAATACGAATAACAACTTTTCATTTTTTTTTTCAAGCATCTTTACCTTCCGTCTTCAAATCAGAATATTTAAAACGTCGAAACCAATCATGACCATCATTCTGAAAATGCGTCATGAGTATTCCGACAACCACAAAAAAAAAAAAAACGCTGTATCAAGATTAGAAGTACTGTTTTTTTTAGATCTATGTCATCATTTTATGCGACATATAATTTAACTCTGTGATAATAATTACTTATTGTTATTCGAATTTGATAAATAGATTATGGCAAAAATGCATTCAGAAAAATATTAAAATAAAAGGAACACAATATGCGAATTGTGGTTAAAATTTCGAATGAATCAGTGCTGCCTGTCACATAACTATGGCTCAAGGGTAGAATGTGACAAATGTAAATAAAGGGTTATCCATTTCGCGGTTTCAAAAGTATAGGGCTCGAATTCGACATCTGTCAAACTGAGTTGTTAAAACAATTTCTTTCTTTTTCAGTTCAAAGTCTGACATTTGCGAAAATGGATCGCTTAACTATCGCACAACGCATTAAAATTATTAAAACCTACTACAAAAATGGTGATTCTGCCACAGCCACATATCGTGCTTTAAGAGGAGATTATGGTTTACATAATCGTCCAATTACGCAAGCAATTGGCAAAATTGTGAAGAAATATGAAGAGACTGGATCGGTTACAGATATTGTAAGGCCTGTGCATCATCGTTTCGCTCGTACCACCGAAAATATCGCTGCTGTAAGTGAAAGTGTTGCCGAAGACCCGAATGTGTCGATTCCTCGTCGTTCTCAGGAATTAGGACTGTCTTACGGCACATTATGGCGTATTTTGCATTTGGATCTACACCTACATCCATATAAAATCCAGCTCACACAACAACTAAAGCCAGCTGACCATTCACAACGTCGTAGATACGTCGAATGGGTGCTTGAACAACAGGCGGTGGACGGCGATTTTTCGAACAAAATTTTCTTCAGCGACGAAGCACATTTCTCACTCGGTGGGTATGTTAACAAACAAAATTGTCGTATTTGGGGTTCTGAGAATCCTCAAGTCATTGAAGAGAGGCCACTACATCCACAAAAAGTCACTGCTTGGTGCGCTCTTTGGTCCGGAGGTGTGATTGGACCTTACTTCTTCGAAAACGACGATGGAACGAACGACTGTCACCGTCAATTCGGAGCGTTATGGTCATATGATAACCGACTTTTTTTTGCCTGCTATTGAAGAATACGACTTAGAGAATATGTGGTTTCAACAAGACGGTGCCACATGCCACACAACTCGAGCGAATATGTCTTTATTGCAAGAGAAATTTGCTGGCCGCGTAATTTGTCGTCGTGGCGATATCAAGTGGCCACCAAGATCATGCGATTTGACACCGCTTGACTTTTTTTTGTGGGGCTACGCGAAAGACCGTGTTTATGCAGATAAACCTTTAACTCTTGAGCACCTAAAAACCAACATTCGTCACGTTATGGCTGAGATACCGCCCAATATGTGTCAAAAAGTGATCGAAAATGACCTCAAAAGAATCGATGCTTGCAACAATTCGCGTGGTGGTCATTTAAATGATGTAGTATTTCAGACATAATGTCAACGTTCAAACTTTATAATAAAAAAGAAATATCATGATAAAAAATATTTTATATGTGTTTTATTTACATTTACTTTTGAAACCGCAAAATGGATAACCCTTTATATGACGCATATATGAGCAATAGAGTTGTAGAAATAGAGTGCTATAGAGATTTTCATAAAAAGTTTTACAATAACAAATAAAAATAAAAAAACATGCAAACTTGCTTTGAAGCAAAAATTTAATATTACTTAGTATTTTTGGAGGAATCAAATTGTTCTTAATATAAATTCCACTTGGGTTGTCAAAGAGGATAAGACGATGACACAGCTGTAAAGTGCCCAATACAATGTTAACATTGAGGTAGCAGGGAAATAGAACGCTAACAGTGATGTTAGCAATGAAAACAAACGTTAAAAACGTAATATAATAGAATTTGTTAAAGTAAAAACTGAACATGACAAAGGTAACCTAAACACGGATTCAGTTTCAGCGGCCCAAAATCCACAGAATATGTCTACTCCGTTTTGCATCCTACTTATTTTTGTGTGGGGCCAAAAAAAATTTTTTCTCAACACATCTGACGAATCAAAACTATGTTGTTTTATGAACGGACTTTCATATCGAAAAATTTATTCTTTCGAATGCGACGCACTCGTCGGCAAGCAATTGGCAATTCTTTCGGCAGTAATGCTACTAAGAGAGCTCTTTGACAAAGCTCAGAAAAAATGATGTCACAAAAATTCTGCCGTTCGGAACCGGCTAAAATAAGTAGGTACCTTCTAATACTCTCCAAAATTGAACACGCACAACAGTACTAGAAGAGAAACTCGCCCAAAGAGCCCTTCGGGACTTATAAGTGCCATATATTATTTTTTTATTACCAAACCATTGTAAATGCATAGTAAGTGCCATAAAGATGTGTAAAGATGACAAAACACGAGTTTTATCACTCCTTGTAAAAAATTTTCGGAAAGGTATGAGTATTAGATAAGAATTATGGTACCCAAATGCAAATGCTGACCAAGTTTTATGTTGTGATATTCCCCTACACGACTGAAAATAAAAATTGGGTGTTGATTGGAATTTGTGGAGATTGTCAGAGATAAACTTGACCTGACCTGATAAACCTGAGTGCCTGAAGGGGTTTTCTTACGGTTAACCCCCGAAACTAGATTCATAATTTTCTTTTTCAAATTTTATCTTGGTTTCAAACATTTCCTCAAAAATATATATTCAATATTTTAAAAATTAATTTTTAGATTTAGACCTATAGAAATAGTCTGTTTTAGCTCTAAAACATAAAGTGCCGCCAGCCTTACTAATTTTACAAGAAATGTACCACGTTGGCTTTTTTACACTTACTCAAAATAAACATAACGAATTCTTTATTTAAGTTTATGTTATAACCATGATTTCTATAAATAATTGGAAAATCTAAATATCTCATAGGGAACTTCTTGGGCCCTAGTTAAAGTTAAAATCATACTAAATTTAGTATCGACTCATTTGACAAATTTTCCATGAAAAAACTTCCAAAAAACCGGTAAGAAATTTAAGATGATCTTAAATTGGCCTATAACAATGGGCCTATATATAGTTATGAATTATATAATATGTATTACATTAATACTACAATAAATTAAAAAACAAGTTTTGAACAATGCGAAATGTGAAATTCCACAAATATGGTAGAGCTTATGGATGTATGTAGTTGTCCTATGTTGTGGTATAAAATTTAAATTATTTCTTAAATTAGGTACGGTTGAGGCAGATCAAAACGTCATCACAAGAAAGTATTATAAATATTAATTCGTATAAAGGCAACCTTTCATTCTATTACAAAAATATATGTTTTTTTAAATTCTTCATATAAAATCACTCCACCTTGCTATGCGTATATCCAAAAATGAAATATGTGCGTATGCAATCTTATGCATGTATAAATTGCATGATATGTAATTATTATTGAAATTACATTTATAATTTGCACATATATCGTAATTGCATTGTTTGATTTAAATTGGAATAGTTCTGACCTTCAGAAAAATCCAAAATCGTAAAAAAAATTAACTGAAATAAATAAACCGATCATGTTGTGCATAATAATCAAATAAAGTTGAACGAAAATAATAATACATTAATAAGATTCAGTCACACACATGATTGAAATTCACCTCGCAGACATATTGTATGTCTATCAAACCTCTCAACAAATTCATACATATGTATACAGAAGAATATGCCAAAAATTTATTTTAAAAAAGAAGATAAAGAAAAACAATAACAACAGCGGTAGTAAAAGCTGATAACAAAAAAAAAAAAAAATCAATTTAATAAAATAAAATAAAGTTATGTGTGTAAATTATACAACCACAACATGAATATTATGATAATAGCAAAAGAACACGAATGAAAACCTCAAGAGATTATAAAAACAACACATATCAATCTACTTATATATAAATTGATGATTTTCAATTTATTATTAATAATTATTTCTGTTTTGGTAGGAAGTTCAGATTGTTGACAAGAATTGTTACGGCTGCTGCTGTGGTGTTATAATTTTTGCATTCGTATGGTTTTTTTTGGAGTAGTGTGCCATAATTATATATATGATAATTAAAAAAAAATATTGTTTATTCACATTAAAACTTTATTTACTTCCTATTCATATGTACCATACCTACATATAGTTAGTGAGAAATATTGGGGATTTTACACTTTAAACAGTCATGGCTGGTACATATGATATATAGTGTATTTTAATTCTTGATTGCATAACATGTAATTTAACAGCAAACATTTTATTATAGACGACAATTCTATGTACAATTAATATATTCAATGTCTGCAACGAACCGCGTGGTAGATATTTTATGTTAAAACATCAGTCAAACTAACCTAATTATTTATATAGAATAGTGCTTCACTTCAACCGAATTTTATTGATGATTTCCATTATTGTCCAGCACATAAATAATTCAAAGTATTGTTACCAGATTTTGTGGTTGATGTGATTGGGTATGTCATAATCCAGAGCTTTCATTTTCGAAATTATCAATATCAGCATAATATGTACACTGGCAGCTTTTTATAAAACCTCTATCATAGATATTCCTCTGCCTACCAACTACGCAATAGGTTGTTGGACTTATAATGGAACAATGGGTGGACTTATCGATACACAATATATTTTAAAATAGGATTAAGATGAGTGAATATCAAAGCCTGCACCTTCACGAACATATTGACACTTCAGAAGCATCATTACGCCTACAAACAATAAAGTTAGCGCCCTAAAGGTGCTGCTTTATACATTCGGGTCATTGTGGAAGCCATTCATTTCATCACCAATAACGATGTTTCTGTTAAAGTTGAACTTCTTAACTTCTAAGATAGTGGTCGTCCGTCAAGTTGCGTGGAAGAAATCAAACACTGATCTCCGATAGTCCAAAGTCTTGGGAGAGATATGAAAAATGAACTTAGCGGACTTTTTAATATTTTTTCAATTCCACAGTTTTCGATTACTTTTTGCATTCGTAATAAAAAATCATCACTTTTTCCGAATTTACCGAAAAATTGTGAAATATTGTTTACATTTTTTGTTCGATTTTATTAAAATTTTTTCTCACTTTTCGACATTATTGGAAAAACTGGTCGACATTAAATCAATTAATTAATACTATTTTTGAGTAAGAAAGCTTGATTTTGCAAATATAACTTAGCACCTTACTTATGAATTTCTTAAATAATAATAAACATATATCTAAGAAATAATAATGGAAAATATACCATACTATTTATAATATGTCAAATATTAAACTCAAAGAAATTGGCGTAATTTGACAGACATTTGAAAAATCTGGTATTATCATAATCGATATGGAAAATTAAAGTTTTTCCTAATTTTGTACGAAAAAGTTAATAAGCTGGGGATTGGTTACAATAACATCGTGTTTCTCACAAAATCACGCTTGGTAAAAGCAATATTAAAAAAAAATTAAATAAAAATAAAAAAATCAGTCATAGAAAATACGGCAAATGACATAAAATTTGGCGCTATATTTAGCGAAAATTATTATATTTATCTCTGGTATAAATGTAATTAACCTGTCTTATACACGTTCAACGTGTTGTAATAATTAGCACTTAAAACTTTAATTTGTAATTTGCAACAATATACTTTGTCAATATGTCTCAATCGGAAATGAAAAAATTGGTGAAATCTCAAGGAAAACTAATTTGATATAATTTTTAAAGTCTAATGAAGTCCAGCTCTTTAAGTAGAAATAAGTCTCGTCTCGTCTGTAAACACTTACATAATAAGCAAGTTCGACTTTGTCATTCATATCGTTTGCCAACATTTTGATTGTAAAAAATTTTTTAATTATAATTGTTTCTTAATAACAAGTATCGAAGAGATTTTTCTTTCGAACGGAACCCACCTGCCGGCAAGAATTGGCAATTTTTTCCGGCAATAAAATTTGCCAAAAATACTTCTTAAAAGAGCTCTGTGACAAAACTAAGTTGAAGTGATGTCACAAGGGTTCTGTCGTTCGGAACCGGCCTATATAAGTAGGTCCCTTCTAATGCTGTCTAACTTTAACACGCACAACAGTATTGGAAGAGAAGCTCGATGGTATCAAAATGGGCCTTTCTGGCCTAAGTGTGTCCTCTCAGAGAGAGGGCAGCCACATAACCTAACCTAATAACAAGTTATCAGCGTGACTATTGCGAAGTAGTTAATTACTTGAGTTATGATTTATGCATTTTCAGAATATTCCTATCACTCCTTCGTAGCATTATTTGGTTTATCTGAGGTCAGTAGTATATTTTTTACTAAATATCAGATGTACTCCAATGTAGAAATTCATTTCTTTTTTCAATAGATGGCTTTAGTATCTCGCGAATAAGTGCGATCGAGTTATGCATCCACATTATAGTCCGGACCTGACACTAAGTAATTACCTCCTGTTTCTGTCTATGGCAAATGTATTTATTGGTGAAAAGTTCGCCTTAAGAGAAGTTTGTGTAAATCAACTGTACCAGTTTTTTCCAATATCTAATATTACTTTCTAATATCATTTACTAAGATAGCACTATGCCATCGCCTCTGGGGTGAACCAAACCAGTCTCAACCGATAGAATTTGACTTCAGTAACAAAAACATAAAATACTTAAAATCTTAATTCGTGTTTTACATGCTTTTTACACCTATAACTCGTACAAATTATTTGTCTTTGGTGGCCCTTAGTGAAATATTTTGGAGAATGTTTTGGTAGAAGACCTTAACATAACAAATGTTGAATTTCTGTGGGATTTTGGAAAAAAGGTCTAGAATGATCCGTAAGGGTGGTAGCTAGACGGCAAAAATGTTCCGGGAAAATAATCCCAAATGTGTAATCTATTGATAGTAGTCGAATATCTAAATATGTATGCGATCTAAAATTTTTGGAAATACTATCACTTTGTTTATTTCAGAATTGTTCAATTTGAATCCAGTAATTTGGCGCGCTTAGATTCATTGAGTACACAACAAATGCATTTTCTTAAGCAGCTCAATGATATGGAAGCATTACAACGTCTGACCAAACGTCAAGTTGAAGATTTTAAAGGTACATAAGTAAATATGGCTAATTCCAAATATTCTGAATAGTCAATATTTTGAATATCATTGTAATTATGACATTTAACAAATCAATATTACACAGGTCAACCAAGTGACATTTGAAATGTTCTTCTCTGCCATCTTCTTCGACATATTCTTCTTTCTATTTCATAATCGTGTTATCGTGTTATTTTTTTGCAGATTTAAATTTGTCGCGTGCTACACGTCAAGCACACAATGACACAGCCTACGACGTAGATGATTCGAAAAAATTAGATGCATTAGCTGTGCTATTAACATCGACAAGAGATGCTATAAATGCGCTACAAGGGCAATTGGAATCGAATATCACACGATTGGTACAGGTGACAAGGTGAGTCAAGTCTGTTCGATGATGGTATGATGATATCGTATATGTCATTTGCGCGTATGTCTGTACTTACGATTGCGGTAAGATCAGTTACATTGTTATGCGTATACGTTTAGTTAAACGTTAAATCGTGACATTTTTGTCACATCAATTGTCACTGAACAAATTGGAATTTTTAATTGGCATTCAATAGATAATTATTGCATGAATTATAATTAACTTTAATGCGATGCCATGTGGGATTACAGCCGATATTTACATATTATGTCAATGAGATCACATACTGAATTCTATCGTCATCACTATAGGCACACCTATATATGATAAATGTAATATCTTGTCATTCATTCATTATTACTTAGTACTTTGCAACGACGCCTGAATAGCGTACAACGGCGTCAGCATCAGCAGAAACAGCAGCCAGCGGCATATTCGCCACCATCACAGTCGCCATTCTATGCGACAACTAATCTGGCAACACCTTTGGTCACAAGTTGTGCACAGGGTGTTCCCACGGTAAATAGCGTCCTAAGGCTACAGCTGACAGCCACTTCTGAACCGTTTTATGTGCTATGCGAAGAGCAGGCCTTTGATGGTGGTTGGACGATAATTTTGAATCGTTTCAATGGCGATGTGAATTTTCAACGCGATTGGAGTGAATACAAGGCTGGCTTTGGCAATTTGGCTGGCGAATTCTTTATTGGATTGGAGAAACTGCACGCCCTCACGGCCTCGTCTGTGCACGAGTTGATTGTTGTTATGGAGGATTTTGCAAATGTTCAACGCTATGCCAGATATAGTCTTTTTGCAGTGGGCAACGAACAGGAGTCGTACGCTTTGACATTGCTCGGTGACTATAGTGGCAATGCTGGTGATGCATTGACCTATCATGCTGGTAATAAATTCTCCACTTTCGATAATGATAATGATGGTTGTTTGGATTGTAATTGTGCACAGGCGCACTTGGGTGCTTGGTGGTACAATTGGTGTGAGATGAGGTGAGCATGTTATTGTATTCACATAGGATATAAGAATTGAAGTGATGGTTTTTTGCTTTACTTGGATTTTTCTTGTTTTCAGTAATTTGAATGGTAAATATTTTGAAAGCGATTATGATAAGGTACCCACTTATCAGGGCATGTATTGGCATCATTTCCATGGTCCAAATTATTCACTGAAAGCAGCACGTATGATGATACGTCCCGTAGACGCTGAACAAGATGATCAACGTTGAATTGATGCTCCTCTATCTGTCTGCCTGCCTGCCCACAGTTGAATGTGAAAGCTTTTCAGGGATAGTAATTTCGCGTAATCGTACATTTTGTGTTCATTGTTGCATCTATGATATATTTTGTAAATGTTGAAATAGCAATGGATCACATAACAATGTTCACATAGTTGTATGTTGTATGTATGTGTATATATTTACTTTTCTGTCAATGTGTGTCTGTATATAATGAGTATACTTAAGTATGTATGTATGTGATTGCATGATAATTGTTTTTTTTTTTTTTTTTTAATTTAAAAACAAACAAAAAAAAAACCATGAATGTTAACTATTATGCTACGTACTTACATATTTTATTAACAAGCGAAAATCATGCTGAAAGATATATTTACTATGCCATATTTGTTTAATTCAAAATGTGAGTTTTTTTCGGTGAGAAGATCATATGATGCATTGGTAAACATCAATAATATAAGGTAGTAGTACCTATGGAATATATAAAACCAAGCCAAATATTTGGCAGAAATTTGAGAAAGTATTTTTAAAAACCACGAAGAATTTTTTTTAATTCAATTATTTATTTTTTGTTTTGTTTAAGTACTAAGAATTTATTGAATCTTTCTACCATTCGTAGAAACTCACAATAAGTATTACAATTTTACAAACTAACTTAAAATTAAGTGATATTCCCGTTGTTTCATGGCGAGAGTCGCGAGGTTTAGCAATTACACAGCGTATTCGATGTGTCATTTCTTTTTAGTCGTCGATGGCCTGTGCTCAGCAACAATTGCCTAGCAAGAGGATTTGGATGGTTGTGTAATTTTTGAATGTAGCTTCTGCAGGACTTTACAACTTCCTCAGAAATTGTGGTACATTTAAATCTCGATGAATGTTAACGTTCCTCATATACCAAGGCGTGTATAATAATTCGCAGGCACTTGGATTCTATTCGCTGCAATTTTTCGATATTTGAGAGAGATGTGGTACTCCATAACAAATCCAGATTGGCTTCAGGATTGCTTTGTATAATAGCACTTGGTATTCGAGATTCAACTTTGAGCTTTTGTGTAACAGCCACCATAGCTGATTAATTCTTAGCTTGATATGAGTTTTCTTTGCCTCTATGCGATTGTTCCAGGTAAGCCTTCTGTCGAGGTGACCACCCAGGTACTTTGTTGAGGAACATCATGGAACTGATTGGCCATTTCTTTTAAGTGGGGGACATGTATCTAGTCTTATAGCCTAGACAGACGGACGGACGGAACTCGGACATTAACTGCAGCTAATCCGCATAAACTCTATGAGTTAATTCTCAAAATAAAAGAGGATTAGGGCAATTTGTGATGGCAACACTGCTGAAAATTTTCTATTGTGAATTTTTCTCGATCCATTTTACAAAATATTAGGTGTATTCGCTAACCAAAAACTTTCAACAATTGTTAACAGTTTTCAACATGAAAAGCGTTGGCGAACAAATAAATCCAGCTGTCAATTACGAACGGTGAATGTCAATTTACAAGTTTCTGATAGTTTTCAGTTCACATACTACTTGTAGATTTTCTCATATCGAGAGTGGCAGATGACAGAAATTGAAAGTGATAGTAATGTAAGTGAACAGACCTAATAAAACAGCAATCAGTCGTTTAGTTAATCCACAATACTGCCGTCTGTCAGGTTATTATTTTATTCGGATTAAGTGCGCCGAAAGACTTTTCCACAGAAGAATTCAATATCAAAGCGGGAGTTCCACAGGGTAGCGTTCTTGGCCCCATTCTATATGTATTATATACTTCCGATCTACCAACAGATGCACGGTTGTTGACATCTACATTTGCTGACGATATTGCTATTCTTAGCCGTAATCGAAACCCAATTAAGGCGTCCACAGATTTAGGGGAGCATTTAGTACTTGTTGAAAAATGGTTATCTAACTGGCGCAGAAAAGTTAATGAGTCCAAATGTAAACATGTAGCGTTTACACTTTACAAAAGCACATGCCCGACAGTTACACTAAATAATATCGCCATAACTCATACAAATGAAGTCACCTACCTAGGGATACACTTAGATAGCCGGCTTACATGGCGCAAGCATATCGAAGCAAAAAGAACTCAGATGAAATTAAAAGCTTTTTGTCTGCACTGGCTCATCAATTTCAGATCACCATTAAACTTGAAATACAAGGTCCTACTGTACAACAGCATAATAAAGCCAATTTGGAGTTACGGAATTCAATTATGGGGGAACACTAGTAATAGCAATATTCAATACCGGTAATCCGGTATTAGGCTGCCGACTATCTGGGCTATTAGAGTGAAGGTTACATGTACGGCCTTTGAATCATTGACTTTTATGCGCCGTTTTGCTAACCAGATTTCGAGAGAATCGAGATGAGTCTGCAGGAGTTTAGTAGCTTCTATGGGGTTAGAGCGAGAGCACAATATTGCTGTATCATCAGCAAAGGTCGATATAAATGTATAGTTATTGTTCTGCATATCTAAAGTGTATAAGAGATACAGTAAGGGGCCCAAAACGCTTCCTTGTGGAACGCCAGCGTGAATATCCAATGGACTTGTTGTATAATCCTTGTGATGTAAGAGAAATTTTCTTTTCCTGAGATAGCTACTAAGCAAGGCAGTAATAGTTTTATTTTGTAAATAAGATCATCGTGTCATACTTTATCGCATTATCGCAAATGCGATGAACTTGCTCTATTGGGCCGTGCTGTTTTCTAAATCCAAACTGATGTTGGGGAATCAGTTGGTTGAGATTAATAAATGGAGTTATATTCATGACGAGTAGCTTTTCGAATACTTTAGAGAGTAGAGGCACGAGGCTGATAGGTTTGTACGATGCAACTTTGTAGGGTCTTTTCCGATTTGAGTTTTTTGCTGATTTTCACAAAGGGTAGTCTGTCGCTTCACCAGGTGTTAATTTGGCTCTGTGATCTTCGAACTCTTTGGTGTTGTTATTTTTTTGGGTTTGCTTTAGCTTTCGAGTGCAGTGCTGTAGCTGTGTTTTCAGATTCGGTGATCTGAATTCTTGCCATTGCCTTTGGAGTCTTCTTTCTGCCTTACTACCAATTCAATGTCGGCTGGTGTGTGTGGGCTATAGTTTGATTGCTTGTGCACCCTTGTGCAGGTGGCTGAGCTGAGAGCTAATGAGAGCAACTGTTTGAATTTTTCGAGTGCTGAGTCTACATCGTGTCCGTTTCTTAATAGAGTACTTAGAGGAGCATAGAAATTTACATATTTCTTGAATTTCAATCAGTCTATTTCCTTTCTAACGCAATTGTCTTGTGGACTTGCTGATTTTATAGATATTACCGTGGGTGAGTAATCAGATGAGAGATCATAATTACACTCTGTGGAGAGATTTCCCATCTGCAAACTTTAGGCGACTCCAAAGTCTATGAGATCGGGTATCTTCCTCTTGTCCGTCGTCGAATATGTCGGTTGACCCTGTGAACTTACATCATAGCCGTGGTTAGTATTGATTGAGCATATTCTTCTGCCTTTTGGAGTCATTAAGCGGGAGCCCCAGTGAGTGTGTTTGGCGTTGAAATTGCCAGCAACCAAGAATTTGTTACCAAGAGTTGAGAAAAATCGTAGATATTACTAGCTTAGAGATGTACTCTTCCAGACATATAGATGCTACTTGCAAGTAGACTCTACTGAAATCCTCAAGAACATGATGTTTTAATCTGCTTTTTATTAATATGGCAGTTCCTCCGCGTGCCTTACCATGCGGATGATTTGTGGTGTTCAGTTTGTAATGTGGTATTCGGTAACATTTTTGTCAGTATATTGGGTCTCAGATATCATCATTATGTCGATCTGGTTGGATTCAAGGAATTGAATTACCTCCAAACGGTGCTGGCCTAAGCCGTTGGCGTTCCAGTGGCATATCTTGAGACGACTCATGGTCTGGATAGCAATGTTTGGAGTAACATCGATTGATTTTTTATCATTTCTTGCATCATTGTTTGCATTGAGTTCATGAATTGGTTCATGTTCTGGATTAGTGTTTGAAGCAATGTTTAAGGGTACTTGGCTGTTGGGTGGGAAGTGAGTGCTTCTGCTCATTATTTACATTGTTGGCGTGGGTTTTCTTTTAAAACATTAGCGTCTGAATTGGTTTGATTCTTGTTTGGGATTGCAGAGAAGGATTGTGTTGCATCAAGGTTTTATCTCTGACTTGAGTTGGCTATCTGAATTTGCTCAACTGGTTTTAGAGATTGTTTGCTAGCGGAGAAATTTAGCTTTAGGGTTGTATATACGGAGCAACCTCTATAATTTGCGGTGTGATTACCTCCACAATTGCTGCATTTTTTCATGCTAGCATCGCCTTTAGACTTTGGATATATGTTTGATTTATGAAGATCTCCACAAATCACACAAACAGCTGGCAGGGTACAATATGTCTTAGTATGTCCATACTCTTGGCAGTTGTTGCACTGAGGAGGTCTAGTTCTCTTATGGGGTTCTTCGATTGTGATTTTGGGATGCAATAAATATCGAATTTTATATATAAGGTGCATTTCACCTGAAACGTTGGATCCGACGCCTTTGAGAACAACGATTAAGCCTATAGTACTTTTTAGGTGATATGTGTAGTAAATCTTTTTTCCAGCATCAAATTCTGCAATTACTCTGCGATAATGAGTTTTGCTATAGGTTTTCCACGTCTTTGGTCCTATGAGTCTTGCTATTCTGGAAATCAACTTATCTGAGTTACGTTCTCTTAAGAAAATGGGTGAGGGTTTGAAATTTTTCTTGCGGATAATATTTTCATCACTTGGAAGCAGTGTGTATCTATTTTCTAAACTACTAGGGGTAGTGTTTTGCTTCTGAATTTTTGTTGAATTCATTTCTTTTGAATTTTGGGGACTTGTTTTTCGCTTTACTGCAGTAATGTAGTGATTAATTCCAGTTTGAATAACAACTGGTTCTCTAATAGTCATCGCACTAGTTGCCTTTACTACTGGGTCATGCACTTCAGTAGAAATGCCGTTATTTGTTTGCTTTGGTGTTGTAGCTGTTGGTGTTACAGCAGGAGAAGCGCATTGTACACTCCAGCGTGCCACGCATACTTCTTATCGGGGCTCCCATGCAAAGTAGAGGAACGTAAACAAAAAGTTTCAAGCGTATTAACTTATAAAATATTTAGCGTACAACAACGAGATATAAGGTGTGGATAAGTATTGTAAGAGCGACTAGATTTACCGGAAATGGACGCGCCACGCACACTGTTTATAGTAGCCCCCATACAAAATGACAAAGAAGAACATCAAGAGAGAACATATTATTTTGTTTTCCTGCATTTTATGGTATTGGACATGAGTTTGTTGTTGCTAAGTTTGATGTAGTGTGAGGAATATATGCTGGCAAGAGATTTGCACTGTTACTTCACTTGTGCAGTGTGTCTCAAATGATTTTTTTGATAATGCACTTACTGGCGGGGTTTGCGCGGGTGATTGCAAATTATGATTTACACACACACTCACAGGCGATTGCCTTTGTCGGAGTGGAGAGCGCCGAACAATCATATTACAAACAAAAACTGTGCGAGCTATTTTATTTTTTTATCTCTGATTTTATTTTTCCTTTTTACTTATCTGTATGCATAATAAATTCAACTATAACACAGAAATAACTGGTTGTTTTTATTTATTATTGCAATCAGTTGCATTTAACATTCAGCAATAAATATATAACTTAACACGTTTGCCTGGAATTTGCGGTCTTTTATGGAATACACCTAGTGTAGGCCATTAGCATAGAGGTTGGCAGTTAAATCCAATATTAGTGGTTTTGAATGAGCTTGGAGCCTCAGATTGTGCTAAGCAGCATGCATCTTTATTTCGTGAAAGACTGTGGGTATTTTAACGTCACTATGGATTTGGTTGTTTGTGACATAGTAAGGCGCATTTACAATCATCCTCTTGGGTCTTTGATTGGAACCTTTGTGCTTCGATTTATGAGTCAGTGTATGTTTCGGAGCTTTATACCGAGAGCCTTTCGCTTGGTAGTCTTCTTCTGTCAAGGTATATTATATCGTGGACTTCAACGGTTGGGCCGGTATCTGGTTTGAGAATGAATATAACCTGAAGTGAGTTTGTTTCAATGAAATTTATTATCTAATTTTTTAGCCAGTCAGTAATCTTGTCTCTTTAGAGTTTATACGAAGGTGAGTGCGGAGGACTGTTAACGGCGAAGGCAGCAGTGTCATCAGCAAAGGTACCTACGGTGACTACTTCAGTTGATGGTAAATCGTATTTGTAGATTAGGTAAAGGATTAGACTTACGACGCTACCTTGGGGTACACCAGCTGAACTTTCGTGGAGTTCAGCTTGTTATTGGCTCTGCTCTAAGAAGAAAGATCGGTTGTTAAGGTAGGACTTCGTGAATAAATAGTAGTTAATTGTTTGAGTATTACTTTCAATTGAGATACTTTACCTTGTATAGGTACGAAGACAGATATTACTTTATTATTAAAAAAGTAAGTCCTTCATGAGGCAGTTCTTTTAGAAATTTTCCCGTGATTAGATCATATCCGGTGGCTATTTTAATGTTCAATTTATCGATATCTGCTATGGGTATGGCTCTACGCAGATTTCACTTTGTCTTGCGGGGTAAATACTCGTTTGAAGTGCCTGACAAATGTGCTTGGTCTTTCAAGGTCACTTTTGATGCATTCAATATTTTCTATTTATATGACGGATTGAGGTAGTGCGGGTCTCTATAGATTCTAGTTGCCTTCCAGGGATAGTAATCTGTAGCTGCTATCGCATCGAGATTAATGAGATATTGATCGAGCTGGGTGTTTCGTTCATGATAAAGTATATCTTTGAGTTCTTTTGAAAGCGCGTTTTGTTTCTTCTAGTTAGATGACACAGACGAAGAGGAAGAGCCAAAACTCCGGTGGAAAGTTTTAGTACTTATTAGAACGATCAAAGAGCGGAAATGGCTAGTGAAGTAATCTACTTTCGTTCAAATTTTTTGAAAATCGATTGAAAGAGAAGTAAGTAAATACACTATAATCATTAACTTGGGCTATAAATAAAAGTGTAAATATCAACTGCACCTCTTCATGAAATCTGAAAGAATATATTGTAATAAATATTCACTTCCCTGACTACACTGCTTCGAAACTGAGGTGAAATTAAATAAAAATATTTTCGGTACTGCAATTTTGCAATAAATTTTTTGGAAAATAAGTTAGTGTCTAAACAGAATATGTTGAATGTTTATTGAATGTTCAGAGGCCCCCCTGGAGGCTTATTTTTGAGATGACTTCGAAATACTAAAAAAATTATGTGCTAAATGCAATGCAGAAAGTAAATGCGGATTTTGTTGACAAATACAAATGAATCAGTACAAAATTATATGTTATTCTATTGCATTGTAAGGATTTATTTAACTACTATCATATTTTGCCATCGTAATATTTTGAGAGTCACATTTCGCGATGTAAAGACTTTGTATAAAGCTCAGAGAAATGATGGCAAAATAATTCTAATCATTCACAACACTTTGCTGTAAAGAAGAGCCTTCTGTTTCGCTGCTAGTTTATGATGCACAATAAAACTCAGTGATACTTCAGTTACTCAGTTACTCAGTTACAGTTACTCAGTTGCTCTCAGATAACATATGACTACGAATTCTCTAAATTATGCAAATTATTAGTTGAAATGGATAAATTATTTTGATATAAAAATATAAAATTTCCACAATTCTAATCAACGGAAATTTGATGTAATTTTCTTTACAATCATACACAAGTACCATAAATTAAGGAAAGTTTTCGAAACTCAGTTGACACGCACCTATGCAGTTGTATATATGTATATATATAAAATGTCTCACATGAAATTTTTGATTCAATTCGCGTTTATAAATATTTGCGTAAACATTCAATAAACAAATGCTAGTGGAGTAACCATATTATACATATTATACGAATCAAAAAGTGAGAAGAATATTTAAAACAATGGGAAATACAATAAAGAAAATTATATTGTATACAATTTTATTAAACTATTACCGTCTTAATGATATTACTGCTGTTGCTGCTGCTGCTGCTATTGGATCTCATAATATTGTATCCTTAATAGCTAAAGCAAATATATATTGTCTACGTCCGTAAGTGCTCATTTCCATCCATACCAACATTGTGTTCAATTCATAATGCATTCAGTGTCTCATATACATAGTTTTGGTGAACCAAATGAAACGACTTTGGATAATATTGATGAATTACCAATGGATAGTAATATAAAAGTCATAATACATGGATTTCTAGGTTCACGAACGCATAGTTCAATAAGACCTCTACGAAATGGTAATAAATATATATACCTAAAGAGTACTATATGTGTATCGATATAAAGTAATAATAACATATATGGATTGTGTTATTTTATTCTTTTCATAGCCTATATGGCTAAAGGTGTAAATAATGTATTTGTGGCAGATTGGCAAGATGCAGCTAATTTGGATTATCACAATTCACGTAAGGCAATCGGTAAGGTGGCGATATATTTTGGAAAAATGTTGAATGATTTTTTCAAGTGAGTTGTGTGATGATAGAAGTCAATCTGGATACGATACTAATCTGCCTCTCTTACGCATAAAACAGTAAACATAACATCTCCCTCTCAGATGTTCATATAATTGGACACAGTTTGGGCGCTCATATAGCCGGTGATATTGGTGTATATTTTAATGGTACTTTGGGTCGTGTTACTGGTCTTGATCCAGCATTGCCGTTATTTACACCACATGCTGATGATAGTTTACACGCAAATGCCGCACAATTCGTTGATGTCATACATACGGATTACCCAGTATTTGGTGATATAACGCCACGTGGCACTGCTGATTTCTACCCAAATTTTGGTCATGCCCCGCAACATGGTTGTGATGATCTTGATCTGCTAACTGCCAGTAAGTTTATATTTGAAGCATGTAAGTATGTACACAAGTATGTACAATACTTGACCAATAAAATGCCAATAATTTTAATAATCAATCTACCCGCATTGTATTTGCATGCAAACATGCACAAACAAACATTACTTCGCAGATAGTTGTAGTCATAATCGAGCTGTTATCCTTTATGCTGAATCCGTTGGATTACCAAATAATTTTCCATCGATACCTTGTAATTTGAATGGTATAAAATTACGAAATGCTGCCACTTGTTTGCGTAAATTAGCCGATGTGAATGGCGACATAACAACTGGCAGTTTATTGAACAATAATCAAATTGTCTATATGGGTGAAGAAGTTTCAAAAAGGTTGGATTTTCATTATATTTTTTTGTCCTTTTGTTGTTACTATATTTTTGATATTTATAGCGCCAATGGCATTTATTATTTGGACACATTTGATGCACCACCTTATGGCATGGGTGCGAATGCCAAGTTCTAACTACATACGAAGCACAGTAAAAATATGTAATTTTGAACTCAAATAAACATAAAGGAAAAGACGTTGTGGACAGTAATTTATTTTCATATTTTGATTAAAAAAAAACGTATTTTTATATTCTTATATTCATATATTTTCTCATTGTTTGTCTATATAACTTTGATAGGAATTATATAACTGTCTTGGCTATATTTAGGTTATAGTTAGATTACATAAAATGTGCTAATATCATCGTTGAATATTTTACTTGTAAACAAATTATAACTCAATAGCATTATTAAAATGTTTATGATTTAAATGAAATATTTTAAACCAAAAACGATACTGAGGGAAACCCGGTGCTAAGGGTGCTAAAGTATTTCGGAAAAAGAGTACATACTTAAACTGTACTTTCATTATTGCATTTATTAAAAATAATAGAAAAATTTCTCATAAAAAATCAAACTAGTTGTTCTAGACATTTCAGCGATCGTGGTATATCATTCCTTTAAAATTTGTTGACACTCCCAGCGAAGACGAAGAAAAAGAAATTCGGAATTTATCGAGTACTATGAAAACTAGTTCCGTCATCATTTGTATTGAGAATTTAGAACCCGTGGAAATACCAAATGCTACTATTTATTCTTCATGCGATGAAGATGCGCCCACTATTGAGGTATCAACAAAAAAAATATAATTGCAGAGAAGTGGTATATTTTATTTTGTCGGGTTGGTGTCTTGGATAAATAAAAGACAAAATGTATTTGGTATTAGTACTATTGTCGTCTTAGTTAGTCAATGTACACACCAATAAATATAATTCACAATTGATATAAAAATTAGATAATCGACCATTAGAGGCTCTTATCGATGTAACAAACATAAAATATTGGTGTATTAAATTTGATTTGATCGACTACTTTTTCCAAATATTTAATTTTCGTTTAACATCAACAAAAAATTTAACTTCTACCACATCAAAAATATTAAAAAAAAAGTAATAATAATAATCAAGCGAATAGTAAATTACATTTCTATGCAATCTTGGATCGAACTTAATATGAAGTTGAAAATATCAAAATAATAATGCGTATTTGGATAATTCTCTTTCTCTCTCTCTCTCTCTGTTTAATGAAACTTAAACTTTAAATTAAAAATGTAGACGAATAAAAATATGATACCGCAAAACAATTTTGTATGAAATATTTTCTTTTCACTAATGAAATAAAATAAATAATTGAAAAAAGTAGAGTAAAGCAAACCTGGTGTGAAAACAAAACATGGTTTTGTGATATTCGCAAAAATGAATCCGTTGTTGTACCACAGGCTCCATATTCATGGCTCCGTGTGGCTTTTTGTATGCCCTCAACTTAAATTACTACTACATGTACATCGTTTTGAGTCAATTGCAATCACTAAAGAGGATTCGCTGGCTGCTTTGAAGGCTATACCGAAAATCGATGACCAGAAATGTTTCGCATTGCATGGATAATTCTATGCAAAATGTGTATTGAAGTGGAAGGAGAATACTTTGAAGGGCACAAAATAAATTTAGATGAATGAATATACAATTTGTGGTTTATTTCAAAATTCTCCTTACTTTTTGATCACAGTAGTAAATAGCAGAGCTGTAAAAGTGTGAAGTCATTTTCAATTTTAATTCTTTTATTTAAATTTTGAAAAGCTAAACTCCTTTTTTTCTAGCATCCAGGGTGTGAAGGCTTTAGGCTGATAAAAATGAATGGGTTCTATTCGTTTTCAATACATGAATTGAAAAACCTAAAGAATTCACACAGAATTGAAATTTTAATGAATGCAGCAGCAGATGGCTGCAGCCTAAAAAGAATGGGAGTGGCGATATCCATTCAATAGCAAGCTGACTGCCTTTCTTCTCTTCGTGTTTTGTTGTTTACAAAACATCTGTATTGTAGTTGCATCTTTCATTTCTGGGTTGCCATTGGCTTATATAAAATATAAAGAAAGTATTAAATGCAAAAATTATGGACGTTTTATTTCGTATTAGAATTTTTTTGATTATTTTTTCGTAATCTTTTTAATAAATTGAGAAGTAACGACTAGCATGTTTTGACCTCCTTGAAGAATTGTACGTATATATACGTAATATATAATGACGTATATATACGTATATAATGATCCAATAATTTCTTTTCAAACATGAATTTCTTCAAAATGAATCTTGTGAGATAAATTTAAAAATGTGTTCAAAAGAAAATGAAAATTTAATTGATTGTGAGAATTCTTCATCGCAAAGTTAACACGTCATTGAAGAATAGGAAGAACTATCCGATATTTGGTTTGATAGTCCTATTTCAGAAAAATCTGGGTTAGAGGCATCAATGTTAAAGTCGTCACCAGAAGTACATTACGAGCCTCAACAAGCTGTTGTAAAAGCTATTTTATATAACAAATTTTGTTCTATCATATTTGTATTAATTTGTATATAAATTGAGCAGCTCGATTCAACAGACTACTTCAACAAAAGAGGGGGAATTCTTGTGCGTTGTTGGATATGCAATACAAAACTCTAGGGTACTGTGCGAGTTACATCAAATTTATTTATGTGAATAATAACAGCTGATTGGTTTTGTCATGGTATAATAACTCAAGGTAGAGCCATTGGGGAAAGTTCTCATGAATGAAGGAGAAAAAGTAAATAAAATAAAAACAAACACATGGGAAAAGAAGAAGAATAAGTTGAAAAAAAAGTAAAAAACACACTTGCCTGACACTATAAAGCCAGTTTCTGACATATGACGCATCCAAGAGGAATTTTTTTGTAGTTGCTCTACCTTCATAATAATACCATGGATTTTGTTCCAAAGCAGCTATGCTTTTCATGGTAATAATATCATATTTCCAGTATTTCAAAGTTCAAGAGAATTGTAATATTAAATGAATTCATCATATTTTTAAGTCTAGCAAGAATGGGATTGATATTTTTCAAGTCCCACTCTTTACTGAATGGGAAAGTGTGATAATTTTAAGCTTTGGAGAATGATGAATGGTTCGTCTGTCATTCTTTAATGAATTCGAAGCAAAAGAGCGCAGCCTCGTTGATGCAGCTTTTAAATGAATTAAGGGTGAGTGAATTCCGTAATGATTCAATTCTTTTATAGCTCTGCCGCTAATACATTACGAAATGCGAAGCTTCTTTCATTTTTCATAGAAATATGCATAAAAAAAAATAAATAAATATGTGGCACTTAAAGCCCCAAAGGGCTCATTGGCCGAGCTTCTCTTCGATTACTGTTGTGCGTCTTAAATTTTTGGACAGTATTAGAATGGACCTACTTATTTTAGCCGGTTCCGAACGGCAGTACACTTGTGACATCACTATTTCTGAGTTTTGCCACAGAGTTCTTTTTTAGAAGCTTTTTCATGGCAAGTTGTTACTGTCGGAAGAATTGCCAATTGCTTGCCGACAGGTGGGTACCGTTCGAAAGAAAAATCTTTTCGATATTAAATTTGTTATGCATCAGCCGGGTATTGAACCACGACCTACAGATCAGAAGGCGAACACACTAACCACTGAGCTACGGCACCCACATAGAAATATGCATACTTTTAGGAATAAAAATTATTATGTGTAATGCCTCATACAAAGGAAAAACGATCATTTTGGACTTAGCCTTTGAGTCTTGCGAAAAAATATTTACTTTCTATTTTTATACCCTGTATAATGGAATACGCAAGGTATATTCATTTCGGTTAGATGTTTGTAACCGCAGATATAGAAAATTATATATATTCGTGATCAACGTCGCTTAAATGTTAGATTTAACAATGTCCGTCCGTCCGTCTGTCTGTCACCTGGCTGGTTCGCACGATAACTTGAGCAAATATTGAGCTATTTTGACGAAATTTAGGGTAAGTAATCTATTATCCAAGGGTATGGAGGGGATTGACATTGGGCATGATCGGTTAACAGCCACGCCCAAACCAAGCATTCAAAGCGACTAGCCTCGGAATTTTCAAAATCTTTAACTTGCTATAACTCACTTAATATACCATCTGGGACAACAATATTTGGCACATAAAGTTACATTATACTGCTACATAACCTTGCCAGAAATGGGCCAGCCACGCGTACTTTTTATAGTAGCTCCCATACAAAGTGTCTGTACTTCTTTTATATTGAAACAATTGTAATTTTGTCAATCTTCCGTCTAAGAGAATCGTATTTGACACTTACTTAGATTAATATGATAGTCTAAAATAATCTGGCAAAAAATCAGCGTGCCACACCCACTTTTAATTGGGGTCCCATACAAAATCGAGGGAATTAAACAAAAACTTTTAAGCGGCATATCAAATAAACTATTTACCATAGAACAACGAGATTTAAGGTGTGGATTAGTTCTGTAAGAGAACTAGAATTACAATAAATGGGCGCGCCACACCCACTGTTTATAGTAGCCCCCATACAAAATGACTAAATTTCTTTTAAATTGAAACAGCTGTAACTTCGGCAATCTTCTGTCTAAAACAACTATAGTTGACACTCAGGTTAATATCGTAGTCTGAAATGATGTGGCATGAAACCAGCATGCCACGCCCACTTCTTAATGGGACTACTATACCAAGGACAAGCAAATTTAAGGTGTGGATTCATACTACGAAGTGAATTAGATTTACAAGAAAGAGGTAAGCCAGGCTACTTTTTATATCTGAGCCTCTGAATTATCTTAAAAACCTCCTTTAAATTACCCCCCTTAAAACTCCCATAACTTACAAAATATTTTGTCAAGGTCAACCATACAAGGTGCGACAATTATGTATTAAGACTCGAATCATATCTCAGCAACCAAGCGCGCTATCTAAGTGTGAGTACATGCGTTTTGAAGCTTCCTCTACTAACTGTCAAAATTTCATGGCATTTGGTTGACATTTAATGTTTATTGACATTCATTTTACAAAACACGTGTTCGTTTGATGTTGAAATTTTAACATGGAGCATAGAGCGATCATTAAATTCCACGCAAAAATTGGTAAAAGTGCATCAGAAACATTCGGAATGATGCAGCAAGCGTATGGCGATGCTTGTTTATCAAGATCAAATGTTTTTATATGGCATAAACGGTTTGTGGATGGCAGAGAGTCGCTGGTAGATGAAATAAAAGAAGGAAGGCCAATTTCAGAGCGGACGCCGGAAGCGATCAAGAAAGTTCGTGATTTTATTACAGAAGACCGCAATGCTTCAGTGAAAATGATGGAAGAGGCCTTAAACATCAACAGAGAAACTATCCGACTCATTCTTCACGAGGATTTGGGCAAAACAAAGGTCTGCGCGAGATTTGTTGAAACATGGTGCTTCCAATACGATCCAGAAACCAAGCGTCAAAGTGCGGAATGGAAATCAAAAAACTCACCACAAGCCAAAAAACACGAAAAGTTCCATCAAAAATCAAAACAATGCTCATCACATTCTTCGATAGCAAAGGAATTATCCACAAAGAGTTTGTTCCAACTGTTCAAACAGTTACTTCCGCATGTTACCTCGAAGTTTTGAAGCGTTTGATGTCCAGAATCCGTCGTGTTCGACCAGAATACCGCGATCCAAAAACTTGGTCTCTGTTGCACGATTTTGCACCGAGTCACACAGCACTCATTGTTCGTCAATTTTTGGCTCGGAATCAGGTCTGTGTGTTGAATTACCCGCCGTATTCACCTGATTTGGCACCGTGCGACTTCTTTTTGTTCCCAAAACTGAAATTGAAGGGATGAGCTGATACACGCGTTTGAATCACTATTAAATCGATGTAACAAGTGTATTAAATCAGGAGAAGAATATTTCGAATAAATATACAGAAAAATTAGCAGATATCGTGTATTAATTGTGTTTTCTAGAGGCAGTCTTAATACATAATTGTCGCACCTTGTATTTCGGGTGTAGATTAGTATTATACGCAAAAATTGTTCCTCAAAAAACTGGTGATGCACACCTACTTGTTAATGTAGCTCCCATATAAAGTATTGGAGATAAAAGAATAAAATAGATATTCGTGCAAACGAATATATATATATACATATATATATATATATATATATATATATATATATATATATATATATATATATATATATATATATATATATAGATATATATATATATATATATATATATATATATATATATATATATATATATATATATATATATAGAGAGAGAGAGAGAGAGAGAGAGAAGGAGTGCAGAGAGACGTCTTTTCAGGCGCAAGAAGAGGGAGTTGGAAAGACGTGTGTGAGGAGATAGAGATGTGTACCGACAAGAATGAGACTCGAAAATTCTTCGAAAAGATCAAGCGCCTATGTGGAGGTTTAAATCCCGGAGCCTCTTCTTGTCGTGATGGAAATGGGAATCTGGTTACGGATGTCCAGAGTGTACTGAGCCTATGGAGGGAACACTTCTCCACGTTACTGAATGGCGATGCTACTAACAATTCCGCCAGTGGAGGAGTTTGCCCGATAACCCCAATTACAGATGATGGTGTTGATATTCCACCACCCGAATGTGCTGATGGCCTGCCTGCCGAGTTGTTTAAGACCGGAGGCGATGAGCTGCTCACCCGCATGCACCAGCTCATAAGCAGAATATGGTCGGATGAAAGCATGCCTGATGATTGGAGGCTCAGTGTTCTCTGTCCTATACATAAAAAAGGAGACCCCACAATTTGCGCCAACTACGGTGGAATAAGTCTCCTGAGCATCGCATACAAGGTTCTATCGAGCGTACTGTGTGAAAGGTTGAAGCCTATGCTCAGCAACCTGATTGGACCATATCAGTGTGGCTTCAGACCTGGTAAATCCACCATCGACCAAATTTTCACACTGCGCCAAATCCTGGAGAAGACCCAAGAAAAACAGATCGACACACACCACCTATTTGTTGATTATAAAGCCGCTTTCGACAGTCCGGTAAGGGATTACCTCTACGCAACAATGTCTGAGTTCGGTATTCCTGCAAAGCTCATTCGACTTTGTAGAATGACACTGCATAACTCCCGTTTTTTTTTTGTTAGCATATTTTTTTTATTGAATCTTTCTTAAATACAAGAAACTAACAATATGTATTCAAATCTTACAAACTAAATAAAACTATGTGATATCCCCTACGTTCCATCACAATTTGGTGAGTCGCGAGATGTAGCAATTTTACAGCATATTCAGTGTGTCTTTTCTTTTTAATCGACGATGCCCCTTGCTCAGCAACAATTGCCTAGCAAGGGGATTCGGATGATTGTGTAATTTTTGAATGTAGCTTCTGCAGGACATTGCAACTTCCTCAGAAATTGTGGATACATTTAAATCTCGATGGATGTTAACGTTCCTCATATACCAAGGCGCGTTTACAATAATTCGCAGACACTTGGATTGTATTCGCTGCAATTTTTCGATATTAGAGGGAGATGCGGTGCCCCAAAACTGAATACCATAAGTCCAGATTGGTTTCAGGATTGCTTTATATAATAGCACTTTGTATTCAAGATTCAACTTTGATCTTTTGTGTAACAGCCACCATAAATGATTCATTTTAAGCTTGATCTGAGTTTTCTTTGCCTCTATGTGATTTTTCCATGTCAGCCTTCTGTCGAGGTGAATACCCAAGTACTTTGTTGAGGAACATTGTGGAACTGATTGGCCATTAATTTTAAGTGGGGGACATGTATCTAGCCTTAGCGTGAAGGTTACATGTACGCTCTTTGATTCATTGACTTTTATACGCCATTTTGCTAGCCAGATTTCGAGAGAATCGACATGAGTCTGCAGGAGTTTAGTAGCTTCTATGGGGTTAGAGCGAGAGCACAATATTGCCGTATCATCAGCAAAGGTCGATATGAATGTATAGTTATTGTTGGGCATATCTGAAGTGTATAAGAGATACAGTAAGGGACCCAAAACACTTCCTTGAGGAACGCCAGCGTGAATATCCAATGGATTTGTTGTGTAATCCTTGTGATGTACGAGAAATTGTCTTTTCGTGAGGTAGCTACTAAGCAATGAGGAGACATTTGCAGGCAGTAATAGTTTGAGTTTGTAAATAAGGCCATCGTGCCATACTTTATCGAAAGCTTGAGTGATATCAAGAAAGACAGCTGAGCAGTACTTTTTTTCTTCAAAAGTGTTCCTTATCAGAGTTACAATGCGGTGGACTTGTTCTATTGTGCCGTGCTGTTTTCTAAATCCAAACTGATGTTGAGGAATCAGTTGGTTGAGATTAATAAATGGAGTTATATTCATGACAAGTAGCTTTTCGAATACTTTAGAAAGTAGAGGCAGGAGGCTGATAGGTCTGTACGATGCAACTTTTGTAGGGTCTTTTCCTGGTTTTGCTATCATAATAATTTTTGAAGTTTTCCAGCATTTGGGATAGTGTTTAATACGAAGGATAGCATTGAAAATGTGCATCAGATGAATTACTGAAGCCGGAGGTAGCTCTTTTATCATTTTACCGGTAATTTTATCTGGACCAGGTGATTTTTTTGGGTTTAAATCTTTATAAATTGCTTTGAATATGTCCTTTTTTTAATTTTGAGCGTTATTGAGCAAGGTTGAGAAGTTAATATTGGTAATGAGGACTGTGAAGAGGGTGGATTGGGTGTAAACACACTTTTTAGGTGGTTTGCAAAAGCCAAACCCTTCTCACAGTTGCTTCTAGCCCAATTACCGTCACTGAAACGGATAGGGGAATCAGTGAGAATTGGCCGATTTGAATTTTTTGCTGATTTCCACAAAGAGTAGTCTGACGCTTCACCAGGTGTTAATTTCGCTATGTGCTCTTCTAACTCTTTGTTGTTTTTATTTTTTAAGGCTTGCTTTAACTTTCGAGTGCAGTGCTGTAGCTGTGTTTTCAGATTCGGTGATCTGAATTCTTGCCATTGTCTTCGGAGTCTTCTTTTCTGTCTTACTAGCAATTCAATATCGGCTGGTGTGTATGGGCTATAGTTTGATTGCTTGCATACCTTTGTGCAGGTGGCTGAGCTGAGAGCTAATGAGAGCAGCTGGTTGAATTTTTCGAGTGCTGAGTCTACATCGTGTCCATTTCTTAATACAGTACTCAGAGGAAGATGGGAATTTATATATTTCTTGAATTTTAACCAGTCTATTTTCTTTCTAACGCAATTGCTTTGGGGGCTTGGTGATTTTATAGATATTACCGTGGGTGAGTGGTCAGATGATAGATCATAATTACACTCTGTGGAGATATTTTCCATCTGCAAACCTTTGGCGACTCCAAAGTCTATGAGATCGGGTATTTTCCTCTTGTCCGTCGGCCAATATGTCGGTTGACCATTTGAAATAACATCGTAGCCATGGTTAGTGATGATTGAACATAGTCTTCTGCCTTTTGGAGTTATTAAGCGGGAGCCCCAATGAGTGTGTTTGGCGTTGAAATCGCCAGCAACCACGAATTTGCTACCAAGAGTTGAGAAAAATTCTTTATATTGCTGTTCGGTAATACTGTATCTTGGGGGACAGTATATCGCAGATATTACTAGCTTAGAGATGTATTCTTCCAGACATATAGATGTTGCTTGCAAGTAGACGCTACTGAAATCTTCGAGAACATGATGTTTTATTCTGCTTTTTATCAATATGGCAGTTCCTCCGCGTGCCTTACCATGCGGATGATTTGTGGTGTACAGTTTGTAATATGGTATTTGGTAGCAATTTTTGTCAGTGAAAAGGGTCTCAGATATCATCATTATGTCGATTTGGCTGGATTCAAGGAATTGAATTAGCTCCAAACGGTGCTGGCTTAAGCCGTTGGCGTTCCAGTGGCATATCTTGAGACAACTCATGGTCTGGATAGCAATGTTTGGAGTAACATCGATTGATTTTTCATCATTTCTTGCATCATTGTTTGCATTGAGTTCATGAATTGGTTCATATTCTGAATCAATGTTTGAAGCAAATGTTCAAGGGTACTTGGCTGTTGGGTGGGCAGTGAGTGTTTCTGCTCATTATTTACATTGCTTTGTTGGTGTGGGTTTTGTTTTAACACGCTAGCGTATGAATTGGTTTGATTCTTGTTTGGGATTGCAGAGAAGAATTGTGTTGCATCAATATTTTGTCTCTTACTTGAGTTGGCTATCTGAGTTTGCTCAACTGGTTTTAGAGGTTGATTGCTAGCGGAGAAATTTAGCTTTAGGGTTGTATATACTGGGCAACCTCTATAATTTGCGGTGTGATTACCTCCACAATTGCTGCATTTTTTCATGCTAGCATCGCCTTTAGATTTTGGGCATATGTTTGATTTATGGAGATCTCCACAAATCACACAAACAGCTGGCAGGGTACAATATGTCTTAGTATGTCCATATTCTTGGCAGTTGCTGCACTGAGGAGGTCCAGTTCTCTTATGGGGTTCTTCGATTGTGATTTTGCGATGCAATAAATATCGAATTTTATATATGGGGTGTACTTCACCTTTTTTTAGGGGTTTTGTTTCAGGCTGAAGCTCAATACGATATAACGGTTGAGGTATATTGCTCTTGTTGAGAATGTTGAATACTGTTTTGGGTTGAAACCCTTCTTCCTGGAGGGCAAGTTTGATTTCGTTAATATCAACGTTGGGTTCGACGCCTTTGAGTACAACGATTAAGCCCTTACTACTTTTTAGCTGATATGTGTAGTAATTCTTTTTTACAGCATCAAATTCCGCTATTACTTTGCGATAATGAGTTTCGCTGTAGATTTGCACTTTTGTTTCCTCAATTTGGCCTTTGCGAATAGGAACAACATGGAAATTCTTTGGTCCTATAAGACTTGTAATTCTAGAAATCAACTTATCTGAGTTGCGTTCTCTCAAGAAAATGGGTGGGGGTTTGAAATTTTTCTTGGGGATAATATTTTCGTCACTTTCATCACCTGAAAGCAGAGCGTATCTATTTTCCGAACTAATAGGGACAGTGTTCTGTTTTTGAATTTTTGTTGAATTCATTTGTTTTGAATTTTGCGGACTTCTCTTTCGCTTTACTACAGTAATGTAGCGATCAATACCAGTTTGAACAGCAACTGGTTCTTTATTAGTCATCGCACTAGTTGCTTTAACTACTGGGTCATGCACTTCAGTAGAAGTGCCGTTATTTGATTGCTTTGATGTTGTAGCTGTTGGTGTTACAGCAGGAGAAGCACATTGTACACTCCACGGTATAGAGGGAGATAGTATATCACGATAGAACAAATTATTTTTTTTGTCTGTATTTATTGTTGTTGCAAAATTTGATGAATTTTTAATATGTGCAGGCAAAAGATTTGCACTGTTACTTTCACTTGTGCAGTGTGTATCAACTGTTTTATTTGATAATGCACTTATCGAGGGGGTTTGCGCGGGTGATTGCAAATTATTGTTTACACACACATTAACAGGCGATTGCCGTTGCCGGAGAGGAGAGCGCTGAACACTCATATTATAAACAAAATGTTTGCAAATTATATTATTATTTTATTTGTTTTTTTTTTTTTTTTCTAAAAATCAAAAGAAAGACGTCCACTCTTATTGGTGACTTTCGCGAAACTCCCGCGAAACTCCCGTTGTGCAGTGAAAATTGGGAAGGACCTCTCCGCACCGTTTAATACCGAACGGGGTTTCAGACAAGGTGATTCGTTATCGTCCGACTTCTTCAATCTGATTATGGAGAAAATAATACGAGCTGCTGATCTACGACATAATGGCACTACCTTCAACAAAAGTGTCATGCTGTTAGCGTATGCCGACGATATTGACATAATCGGCATGAACACGCGCGCAGTCAGTGCAGCATTCTCAGAGTTGGAAAGAGAGTCGCGTCGGATGGGTCTCACGGCGAACGAGGGCAAGACGAAGTATCTAGTGTCAACAAACAAAGAGTCCCGGCGTCTTGGACAGCACGTCACTGTTGACAACTACGCTTTTGAAGTAGTAAGGGACTTTGTCTATCTTGGAACCAGCATTAACAGCAGTAATGACGTCAGCTTGGAGATCATGCGTAGGATAACTCTTGCTAACAGGTGTTACTTTGGGCTGAGTAAGCAATTGAGAAGTCGAGCCCTCTCTCAAATTACGAAAACTACACTCTACAAGTCTCTCATCATGCCTGTCCTAACATATGGCGCTGAATCCTGGACAATTTCCACCTCCGATGAGCGAATGCTTGGAGTTTTCGAGAGAAAAGTCCTACGCAAGATCTTTGGACCTATTTGCGTTGGTGGCGAGTACCGAATAAGGTACAACCATGAGCTGTACGAGCTGTATGCCGATATTGACATAGTAAAGCGCATCAAAATCCAGCGGCTGCGCTGGCTAGGTCATGTCGAGCGAATGGAAGAACACGCTCCAGCTAAGAAGGTGTTATATTCGGAACCCGCTGGAGGACGACGCAGAAGAGGAAGACTAAACCTCCGGTGGAAACCAAGTACTGGAGAACCTGACGGCACTTGGAATTTCTAACTGGCGCCAGCTAGCGAAGAACAGAGATGGCTGGCGAAGCATGTTATTTTCGGCCTAAATCGATATTCGGTTGTTATGGCCACATAAGAAGAAGATATATATACATATATATATATATATATATATATATATATATATATATATATATATATGCATATATATATATATATATATATATATATATATATATATATATATAGTTTTATTTGTTAAATAATTTTGTATGGAAGCCTTCCTAAATAGAAAAATAACCTTACAGTCGGCTGCGGCCGACTACATTATACTCTGTATACTCTGCATATGTAGATATATATATGTATATATATATATATATATATATATATACATATATATATATATATATATATACATATATATATATATATATATATATATATATATATATATATATATATATATATATATATACATATGCAGAGTATACAGAGTATAATGTAGTCGGCCGCAGCCGACTGTAAGGTTATTTTTCTATTTAGGAAGGCTTCCATACAAAATTATTTAACAAATAAAACTATGATTGCATAGCATTAAGCGTTGCTTGAATATTCCAAAAGTGTGTTCAGTTGACCATTATCGCGATAGGGAGTGAGGGCATGTGCATTGTAGGGATATGTAAAATTATGTAGTGCATAATGTTCGATATTTATAATCCGTTATCCTATTAATGCATTGTTTAGTCGCAGGTACCTTTGATGTATAAACTGTTATTGTCTTTCTTATAGTGGGTATCACCAATGTAATCTTAATTAGTCTTCTAAATTAGTAATCTAAATTATTACTATACATTGCCAATACATTGCCAATTACAATACCTATTGCAATAGAAAATCGACATTTCTCCACATAATATTTGCTGTATTCTAGCTGGATTCATACAATTTCTAGCGACAATACAATAGATCGGTCTGCTATATCTCAATAGATGCGTACTAAAATATAAATTTCTTCCGATTGTCGATTTTACTTTCCACATAACTATCGCTTAACCACATAAATATAGTAGTCGTACTACCGTATGTGAAACTGTAAAATGACAGCAAATTTTTTGCGATGACGTCGTCTCCCAAAAATATTTTTTCACATAATTGCGTTCTGTAGCATCAAACAACAAGCAGTTCTTCTCAATAAAGAGCAAGCATGTGTTTAATGGCTGTGTGCATGTCCAAAAACCACTGAATTATTCCATCATCAGAATCACTTTTTAATTCACTGATGACTCAATTGAGATAATTAATGATCGTCGTAGACCTGAAGGACACATGAGTAGTAGGATTAGTAGCTAATATCACAAATACCTATGATATCTGTTTGATTTTTTTAAATGTCCATACTACTTGTACTAGATTTCACGATACTTACAAATGTCGGCTCATTTAGAGCAAGTGCCGATTTGCACCAGTTCCTCCTACGTGTGGCAAAGTTTCTATTCCAGTACTGTTCAAATTTGAACAATATTGGAAGGAACCGAGAACACATGTGACATCACTTTTAATGAGCTTCTTAATAACAATATTATTTTTAACAGGCACAAAATTAATATAACATTACATGGGTGATTCATTTAAAAGCACCTTTTTCAAAATATAAAAAATAAACAAAATTCTATTTTATCGGCTAATCGTTATTATTATATAAAGCAACCATTCATTCATACATTTACTTTAAATTATTTCAAATGATCAAATTACCGATGATTTACGCCAGTGTAAGACTTGTAATTTATAGTATTTATTTCCACCATGAAATGTTAAACAATACTAAACACTTTTACAGTTTATGTTGTCATAAAATCCTTACAGGCAACAAAAATACCTTTAAATGTATCCCTCAATATTCTACTGATTTGTTTTTTTTTTAATCAATCGTTTAATAATCAAATTTGATTTGTATTACTAATATTTTAAATTACAGAAATTTTAACATAAAAAGAATATTTTTTCATGAACAGTAATTTTAAAATTAAAATTTAATAACATAGCTAGAACGATATAATTACATCGTGCTAAATTTGTGAACTTGAAACATTTTTAATTGAGAAAAAAAAAAGAATCGAAAACATGTTAATTACGTTGCGCTTTGTTATTACTAAAGGGTGATCCAAGAGCTTCCGGAAGTTAAAAAAAATGCTTTAAAATTAATTTAATAATAAAAATTTATATTTGAGAAAGTATTTGAAAGTAATTTCTTTTAAATGTTGTCCGCAACTGGCTCTTACATAATCAATTCTATGGATCCATTTTTCCAGCATTCTGTTAATTATGCGTGTAATGTACGCTTCTAATGCAGGGATCTATTGTGGTTTATCGGCATAAACAAGTAACATAAAATGGTCGAACATTAAATTGATTTTGGAAATACATTTCCACAATTTGTAAACCTTGTTCTAACGTAAGTCCATTCATTATTAAATGTTAATGAATAATGAATACAAATGTTTTATGAACATGACAGTTCTCAGCGTGATATGTCTGAGAATACCTATTGGAAAAAGTCACAGAACACAAAATACTAAGTTTGCGCCCATATTTTACCGCTATTCGACTCTCAGCGAATTTGACAGAATCAGCTGTTCGCGTGCCCAAATAGTAGACCCATTGTTTACAAGAAAATTTATAACCTAACATCATTGTTGATAAACCACACAATAAATTTAAGTATTCGTATGTGAATATTTTTGTGTACTATGAATATTAATAAATTACTTTTTGTGTTCTCACTGTAGTTATAATTGTTTAAAATGAATTGAAATATGTACATTCGCTTCATTTGAAAACAGTATTTGGCATTGTTTACATTTCTTTTTCTATTTGTTGTTGGGAAAAACTACCTCCTATTGGATCACTCTTTACAAGATATGTGTATTTTCAGTTCACGCTTGAAAGAGAAATGAAATAAACAAAAATCAACTTGCATTTTAATATTAAGAACTATTTTATTCAGTAACCGGCCATATGTCGAAAAATGGAGTTGGTTTAATTTTTAGTTGCTTTAATTGTGTTTTCGCTGAAAATGTTGACTGAAATGAATTGAAAAATAAAATTTGGAAATTGCAAAAAAAGAGAAGCGTAGAGAAAATATAAATTTTAGTGAATTAGCATTACGACATATATAGTAATCCAGAGACAGAAGTGTATTAAGTACGACTTTCAAATACACAGTGATATAGTAGTTTAAGTTGGCTCATTATGGAAATTGGTGTTGGTTTTGGCTTTATAAAAATAACTAAAACGGTATTGAATGATAAAAATACAATTGTAATTATATCCATATGTAAAGTATATTGTAAATATCTATATTTTTTAAAATGAAAGTTCTTATTATTTGGATGCTAACGTTTCCTATTACTTTGAATTAGTACTAACATTTCATATTTGATTTTCCAAAAAGAAAATATAAATAAAATTGAAATTGAGTAGAAGCCATCTCCCTTATTCCCTATTCTTTTCTCCCTCTCTCGGATAAGCATGCTAACATGACAATAAGAATATATACTTATATAAGTAAATTGGCCTTGACAATTAGATAGTTTACTGACGCAAATACCGCTTAAACAGTTGTTAAATTTTAATAAAGAAAATATTTGATAGTCGTATTAATACTTAGTGGCATTTGTATTTACAAATCTTTTTTCGTTAGTAAGTACTACCTATGTACGTATCAATTTTATAGAACAATACGCAGTTATGTTATATAAAATATAGAATACATATGTTTAAAGTACATATTATGTATTTGAATGTTTATGTCTCAAATATATATAATACTTTGGCGTTAATTTCAACTTCAACATTGAAGAATTGACGCGATAATTTCAGCATCTAAACGCAATGCACGACAATAATTGACAATAGATTTTAGCTATGATTGTATTGATGAATGGAGTGAAAAATTGACGATTTTTAAACATTCTCATAGTTTGCTGCGTCTTTGTTAGGTAGCACTTTCTTCAAAGTTTAAGTTTTAGTTGGCGCTAGAATGCTTCATAGGTATGAGCATCTACGTACAGCTACACTTACTTGTGGTATATAAACGTACTACGGTTGTGATAGGTAAGCTATTATTTTAGAGTAATCAGTGAAGAGTACAAGGTCAGAATGTTGAGAAAGTTTCTTAAGGTATTCATACTTGGTGCCTTCATATGCAATACCAACGCAAAAGGATTGCTGCAGGATGAAATGGTCCAGCGGGCGGACATTTATTATGAAATGATGTAAGTGTTAATTAATTGATTTGTACTGATTCGACTTTCAGGACCACTTCTTTGATTGATCTTTTTTTTTCACAGTACAAGAAATGGTGAGAAATCAGAATCGAAATTGGAGAATGTTGAAGATTTCGATTCGTCTAAAGATATCAAAGTAATTATTCATGGTTTTTTGGCATCACGTAATGAAATCAATATAAAAGAGTTGGATGAAGGTAATTAAATGACTCAATTTACTATCAGAATAGTTACGGTCTATTATATGCATTTGTATTATCATTCAGCTTACGTTGATCGTGGTGACGTTAATGTACTAATGGCTGACTGGCAAGAGGCTGCACTCATGGATTATATTAGTGCGCGCAATTCGGTGGAAGAAGTAGCAATATATTTTGCTAATCATTTGAACAATTTTCTAGTGTAAGTAAGAGAGAAAATGTATTCGACACGCTGAAATGAATTAAATAATTTGATCTGCTGTAGTGCAAAAAATATATCAGTGTCCAAAGTACATCTCATTGGGCATAGCTTGGGTGCTCATGTGGCTGGAAATATTGGTAAATTTTTCAAGGGTCAAATAAATCGCATAACAGGCTTGGATCCTGCCTTACCGCTGTTCACAGCTAACGATGGGGATAGCTTACAGCCGAGTGATGCCCAGTTTGTCGATGTCATACATACAAATAGTGGCGTTTATGGCGATAAAACACCTCGTGGCACTGTTGATTTCTATCCCAGTTTTGGGGTAGCATCACAACCGGGTTGTTCAATTTTGTTTTCTAGTAAGTTAGCCGCTTGAGCAATGTAAATTCAACATTTTTTATAATATCTCATTTAATAGATGTATGCAGTCATATTCGCGCTATTTCACTCTTCACTGAGTCTGTTCGAAATTCCAGAAGTTTCCCATCGATACCGTGTACAATGTCTGGCATTGACAGTAAGGATATTAAAAAGTGTTCGAGCGAGCGAAATCTAAGCAATAGTTTGTCGGATAGTTCTGTAATTTATATGGGTGATCAAACCCCAAGAAGGTATTTACATAAATGCAGTGCTAATGCGGTTATATTATTGCGATTTCTAATTGTTTTCTTTTTTTCTTCTATTAAATTCACAGCGCAAGGGGTATCTTCTATTTGAGCACAAGAGAAAAATCGTCTTTTGGCATAGGTGTGAATTCAAGTTCCTAAATAGCTGAAATTATAAATAAAATTTAAAAAATATATAAATAAAGTTACAAAATATATTACCTACATATATAAATAATATATTGTACTTTCTAGATAACCTGTTTTCGCAAAGATTTGTGCTTGCTATGTTGGACCAAGGTTCGAACACATTTCCAATAACAGCTGGTCATAACTTAGGTACTAATCAAATTTAACTTGCTTCTGTAATGGTAAATTTCAAAGTTAGTTACCGCTCTCTAAATAATAGCTCAAAACATCTTACCGAATATTATGACATTCCACTCATTAACGATACCCGTTCCGCAATTGCAATTTTAATCATTGATTGTGGACTGTTTACATCTGTACACTTCATAGGCAAGAAATTTGGAATTTTCTGTAGAAGTTTTTTGCGGATTGTATAACGTTTTAATATGTTAATGTTTTTAATAAATAATATATAATAGGGATATTGTCGTATATGGTTTGTGGGTAATATTATACATTTATTTCAATTTATATAGCACCACTAACAGGCGGAATATTGATGAGGAATTAAATATTTAAAGTTTTTACTAAAACAAATTTTTATAAAACAATAAAAAAAAAACAAAATAATCGGCATTTTTATTTTTTACGTAAGCGCATATTGAGTGAATGCGCCGAAAAGTGGTGTATGTATTTCATATGGTTTTCAGCATTATTATACAAAAAATAATTTCAAGGTTTCATAAATATTTTTGACATCTGTTAAAATATAATAGAACAAATTCTACATGACCAACATACGAAACTAATAATATGATGCTCTGGGTTCTCGTATAGCGAAGTGAACTAAAATTTCTTCAACGGCTCAGTTTAAAGCTTCAAACTAACATATATGTAGCGCAAGTTTTCAAACAAATCTGAAAATGTCATGCACTTAGTAAAAAAAAAGGAAAAAATATAAATACGTGGCACTTAATGGATTAAATTTGTTAGGATCTAAGAATTCTTTGGCCCAGCTTCTCTTCCATTACTGTTGTGCGTGTTAAATTTTGGACAGTATTAGAAGGGACCTACTTATTTTAATCGATTCCGAACGACAGAACTCTTGAGACATCACTTTTTTGAGCTTTGTCACAGAGTTCTTCTAGAAACTTTTTCATGGCAAATTGTTACTGCCGGAAGAATTGCCAATTGCCAACACACTGACCACTGACCCACTTAGTAGGGACATAAATATTAGTACCACATTAAACACGCCCAGTCCAATAGAAGAATTGAACATACACTGTTATTAAGTAGATATAAATATAACCAGTAAGACGTTAGCCTGTACCCGGAATTCTAACGAAAATCGTATCGCTGTTATAGCGCTATTTAAGTTTGAAACGAAAAAAGGTGATCTTTTCAGAACACTCCGCCCGCTCGGGATTAATCGCATGTTCGTCTACCGATGTATAAAATTGTTTGACGGGACTGGAGAAGTTAAAGACCGCCACCGGTCAGGTGGTCTACGCACAGTTCGAACGCCGCAGGTTTTCAAAGCTGTCACTTCAAGAACAAAGTGCAATCCACTCCGAAAACAGAAAACCATGGCTCGGTAAATGAATGTCTCGTAAACGCCCACGAGTCGAATTATAAAAAAAAATTTTAGATTTGGGGATTTTAAACGCCATACCGGACATATGTTGATTGCAGCTTTGAAAACAAATGGGATGGAAAAACGCAAAAGTCTTTTGGTGAAGCACACTGATAACTTCCACACAAAAATCTTATTCCAATGAAAAATTTTTACGGTGCTGGAAAAATTTAACAAGTAAAATGATAGGTGTGAACTGATCCCACTGATCGAAAAGGGTCATCTAAGTTAAAACGACCCAAATCTGGCTCCAAACAAATTTGCTATTAATACTACTTCCTCTGAAGAATGGCCATCTGGCAGTCCTTATTTGACTCCGCTGGTTAACAAATTGTGGACAGTTTTAGAGGACACGGTTTTCCATAAAGACAGCTTTCATTCGCACTGTGGCCAATTTTCCAATCGACGAGGTGCGTGTGGGTATTGATGATTGGCATAAGATCTGATCAATCTGTCCTGTTCCTAAAATCCAATTTTGCCTGCAAAAGACGGTCTGTCCACTTTTTATATCAGCACATACACGTTTCGGGTGCATGGTACAAATTGGTCAGAACTGACAAAGCTATTATCTATTATACTCAGTATGGTTTGGCATTTCATCGTGAATAGAAAGTCATGTTTCATTATGGTAGTGTAACTGTACACTACGTCACAATTGCTTCTGTAGATCATAGTTTTAAGGAGGACCCAAATGAGTCTTATCCTTTTCGTGCACACTTTATCCACTCCACTTTATCGTATCCACTTTATAGAAAATTTTACGTAAAGGTCTCGAGCTATGTTCTTATAAGATACAGCTGTACGTACGGTCGATGGGCACAAAATCAGCTGGAGGTCAACCTAGTGTTTTATTGCAATATTCTGTTCAGTGATATTGTCAAGTTTCGAGTGAAGGGAACTTACGACAGATTCACGTGGCGCCGTTACATCCATAGAAATGCACTGTTTAGTGAAATTGTTGGATCTTCTTTCTTTAAAAATGAGAACGGCTTGAATTTGACTTACAATGGCGAGCGCAATAGAGTTATGATTTCCGATCGTTGACTGAACGTTGACTCAAGACATATTTTCTCAATAGGATGGCGCCACATGATATACAGAATGTCAAACAATCGACCATTGAAGCAAATATTCGAAGAACGTCTTATTTCTGGAAAGGAGCCAGTCAACTGGCCTCCGAGATTATGCGATTTAACACCTCTAGATTATTTTCTCTTGGGTTATGTGGAGTCATTGGTTTATGCGAACAAGTCAGAAACGTTGGACGCCTTGGAGATAACATTTTGCGAACCATACACGAGATGTAACCTCATTATTTCATTTCGATTTAAGGTTCTACATCTCTTATAAAAAACTCAATTTAAACTAAATGAAGTGGATATTATTGAATTATATACGGCACTTAAAAGATCTGTGTTTGCATTCATTCGTGTCATAAACAGCCACTTTAACGAACCTTAGGATGAACACGGACTCCATGCTTTTGACATTTCGAATATGCTACAAATATACATGTGAGCATTTTAATAATTCCTATAGGAGGAGTTATTGCTTGTGGAAACAACACTCCAAATGGGTAGGCACTTAAATTTTAAATTTAAATATGTATTTAAATGTTGATCTAGAATTTTTGTTTATTTATTTATTTATTTATTTATTTGATTGTTTTTGTTTTTTTTTTTTCAAAATTAAGGTATCGACTGAAATAACATGTTATTTGAAACAAATTAAATATTTAAGAAGCTTTTGCTAAATAAATAGTACGTTCGTGTATTATGTGGTTAACAAAATGAGTAATTTATGGATATAAATAGTCTTGCTCGGTAATAAAACATTGGTGATATTTCGTCGATCAAAACGCCTGAATATACATTTAAGATGAGAAGTTTAAAAGCCGTGTTTCTGCTTATATGCATTGTGAATATATCTGTAATTCAGGCTGATATTACTTCTTTGGATATATATCTTCAGACATTGTAAGTTATTCTGTTTGCTATAAATCAAGTGATATTTGAAAGTTCTGTGTTTGTATTTAATTTAAGAACATCAAGCGGCGAACAAGTAGAAACAAGAGTAGATGATGTTCAAAATTTTGTTTTAACAACGAAAATTGTTACACTTATACATGGTTTTCTAGGAGATCGCCATATGAAAATCATATCAAATTTAACAACTGGTAAATTATTTACCATTACTAGTTATGATTTAATTATACACAGTTCATCATTATTTTATAGCCTATTTAAATCGTGGATATCAAGTACTTTTAGTAGAATGGCAAGTATCACCCATAATTAATTATGTAGCATGGCGTACCAAAGTAGGTCCTGCTGGAAAGAAATGTGGACAAATTTTGAAACATTTCCTCACGTAAGAATGAATTGCAAAAGAATCAATGAACACGTATTTGATCATATTTTACCTGTACAGACGATTCAATATTCCACTTAATAAAGTTCATATTGTTGGCCATAGTTTGGGTGCTCATGTTGCTGGTAATATTGGTAAATATTTCAATAATACCTTGGATCACGTCACCGGTTTAGATCCGGCTGGTCCACTATTTCAAGTTAATGATGCTGATTGCCTGCAGCCAAGCGATGCAGCATTTGTTGACGTTATTCATACGGATGGTGATGTGTTGGGTGAAATGGATCCACATGGACAAGTTGATTTTTATATAAATTTCGGTAAACGATCTCAACCAGGATGTAAATCGGTATTTGACGGTATGTTCAATTCAATTATACTATTAAAATTAAACTATAAATTTGCAAATATTAGAAATAAAATTACAATACTCTTTCTCACAGTCAGTTGCAGTCACTTCCGAGCCGTTGATTTATATACTGAATCTGTAAATAATGCTAGAAATTTCCCCTCCATACCATGCAGTTTGGCAGGTATTAATTCCAAGAGTGTGAATAGATGTGTATCTGATACTGGTTCGAATAGGGCAGTATTACAAGCAGCTATTAATACAGGAGTTGAAACTAAAATCGTTTATATGGGTGAAGGAGTTTCAAGAACGTAAGTTTTTAATGGAATTCTTAAAAATTGTATTTAAGTTATGCTGAGATTAAAATAATTTTGTTATTATTATTACAGCGCATCTGGCATTTATTATGTTCCCACAAGTAGTACATCGCCATTTGGGAGAGGTGCAAGTACTGTAATTTAATTTTAATTGTAATGGAATTGTCCAAAATATCACTTGTTGAAGAGGAAAATATTGATGCAAGCTATTTGTAGTAAATTGGTAATAAAAATTGTTTTTGTAACCTATACTTGTAACTAATATTCCCGTAATTTCGTAACAACGAAACATTTTCCTCGTGTCAAATCAATTGACCTCTTTGTACGAAGTGTCGGATGCTTACAAAATTAGAAAGTATACCTATTTTCGCATTTTACTCGTCTTAGGCATCATACGCTTTGCGGTGTGTAACTTTCCCCATACAACTACACAGATTCTACGTTTTTGACAGACGCGTAGGATGCGAAAAAGCGTAGAACGCGTGGTGTAGACCGTCAACATCGATTTGTTATATTTGTAATCAACGTATTCAATTGTAGCCCGGTAAGAGTAGCAGCATATTCAAAAGAGCGCATTGCTTTGTACTTGCATTCTAACAGTTACACATACAATTATTACAATAGAACAGCGTTAATCCCACTTCCCTGTTTCAAATGAGTTAAAAGTTTCTGTTGAAGAATAATTAAAGAAAAAAATATTGAAACTCAAATTTAAAATCCGATTCTTTCTCATTATTTTTTATTTATGTACCCTGAACACAAATTAAACTTGTAAACAATGATTCGAACTAACGCTTTGTGACACGAGTAACAGAAGCTACAATACATAGTATCAAAAATGATACTCTAGGGAAATAGGGTTAATTTTACAGAAGATTTAAATTTCATTGACTGGTTAATTTCAATTTGTGGAAAGTTGCAATTAAAAATATTTTTAAAATATATTACCTGGCAACACGTAAATAAGCACTTAATCTGGTATGTTTAACAACTGGCACTTGAACTAACTACACAAGATCTTATTATTATATTAAAATTTATTTGATATTCAAATAAATGTTTGCATAATAAACATGTTTTTGTATTCTATAGTACATACCTACTGTCTACGCCAGACTAAAAATCGTAGATCTGCCGGTGTATTTCGGGGTCAATTGGGGAAATGGATTGAATATGCCGTCTGGCATCACCGTGTATGACGGCTCCTCCCATTCCTCTATTCACTCTCCTTCTAATTTGCAATTATTTTCTCCCACTTTCCCCCTCTCTAATCTTTATTGCACTTCATCTCTTACACTCTCTCTCTCTCTTTGCATTTGCGTTTTGTATTTATTTTTCTGTCTAAGTGCATTATATTTCTGATCGGTTTTATTTAACTCTTCTTGGTTTTTGTTAATCATTCTTATTCAAGATCTCCCTAAATACACTGTGCAGTGCGCGACAAAAATACTTTTTTTTAGTAACTTTAATCTAATTGTAATTAAAATAAGTTTACTGTTAATAATAAAATAAGCATTCTCTTCTTTATTCGTCATTACGACCAAATTTGCATACACTCAATTTAAATTCATATACGACATAAATTAAAAATCGAAAAGTGAAGAAGCAATAAAAATACTCCATTATAATTGGGAATAAAAGTGTTCCGAGACAAATAGAACCATAGAACAAATGGCGTTTTGCTTTAACCCAGGCGCAGTCAAAAGGCACAACAACAACAGCAGCGGTAACCACAGCGGCAACCTCACCAACATACCAAGGCAAGAACTTTCCATCGCGCGGCCCACCGGCAACACTCCCCATATAATCATTTTTTGGTCCTTCGAGCCGGATAGGCTCGCAACGAGTGGTAAGTCTGTATCCTAAAAGGTAAAAGTGGTTAACAAATCTGATACCAGTTTCGATACACATACATACGAATCAGACTATTATAGCTGATTCGTATATGTTTGTTTTTGCTTACGGCAAAGTACAATATTACCAATTGCAAAATGGAAGTGTTCCGCTATACCGGACCTGCTTATATATTGCATATATGTATTAACTTGCGGTTGTTTGTGATATTTGAAAATATAAAATTTGGCAAAATATTTATACACAGATTCTTTGTTTCTATTGTTGGGGTCCGAAAGCATTTACGTACTTCGTACTTGCCCGTTTGTTTTTTTTTTTTTCTCAAACATACATATTTTACTTTTTGTTGTAACTGGTGTTCCACCAAAGAATAGCTACAACAAAAAGTTATATTTTGTATTTTACTTATCTGCGATTATCTAATTACGCTAACGGAGTCACGATTTTTACATTTTACATTTGACTTTTTGTAACTGGTGTTCCACCAACGAAAAACTACAACAATAATTTATATTATATTTTCTTTATTTGTGTTCATCCAATAGCGTTAACGGATTCGAAATTTTTTTTACATTTTGCGGCATCGTTATTACATACAAGAGACGTTCTCGAGGTGACAACACCACCTTTTGTACGGTGTTTACTTTTGTATGAAAGATACAAACAAATTTAACCACGTTACTGATTTGAGCTACTTGGTTTGTTAACTACACCGATAATTGTTTGCTTATTGTATATTATTATATAGCTAGAAGGGTTATTAGTTTTCTACTACATTTCTTATAACTGCCTGATACTCAGGCTAGTTATTTACCAAACAGCCAATCAGAACATTTCGGCTTTATCTTTGTATTTGTTTTAATACTGCCATTACACGGTGATCGTGTCAAATTAGTGCATTATATTTACATTTTCTCTCTCGGGCGGTAATTCATATACGCTGATACGTACTTGTTCCAGTGCGTGTATATTAACATATACGCAATTATTATTGTACCTACTGTATACTGGTACAAACATTAATATTCGGACACACACATTATCACATATTGTTCTCCTTGTAGTCGCTGACTCTTTATATGTACTGATCCTCAGTACTCTCTCTATCTCTCTCTCTCTTTATAATAAGAGACAGCGAAAATAAGAAGTGCAATATTTTGATATTGTAGATATTGGAGTGTGCGCTACACCCAACGCACTGGTTAGTAAAGTTAGTGGAAATACTTTTCCTAGCTTTACATAGTGTATATACTCAGTGAATTTAAATTTGACAAATAAAGTATAAAAAAGGATAAGAGAAATCAATAAAGCGTTTTATTGATAACTGCGTCTGGTATCACCTCTTGTTCTCGTTTGCAATTTTTATACTTACAGTATAAAGTGCAATAACCTTTCTGGTTTAGCAAGTTACTTGCTTGGCATTAATTTTAAATTTTCTTTATCAACTGCTACTATTGAGCATTCTACATTACAGTTACTGGATTACATCTACAGCACATCTGTGAATGATTCCTAATCTGGTGTTTATTATTTTTCTTTACTAGTGCGACAATTTGCGAAAACTCTCTGGGAGGAATCGTTACATTTAGTAGATAAACATACTGTTGTCATATTAATAAAACCGAGTGGGAAAATCAAAAACAAAATAATGAGGAAAACATCTTCATTTTTTCTTTTCGGTGGTATTTTTTTTTTTTTTTGGCACAAACAAAACCAACACGTGCGTTGTACTCGTACCATCGTATCCTCTCGCACTTATCTTTCTACGAAAGACATTGTTGTTAAGCTGTAACGTCAACAACACTAACAACCACTAGGAGGGAGAAACAGAGCAACATATAATTGCAAGGAATTCTCTATTTTTTGTCTTCTTATGCTTTCTTCTTGTATTGACATAATATTGTTGCTATTATTACATAGAAACAAACATCGTCTATTGCCCTTGCAAATTAAAAACAAAGCAAACAGACAAAAATAACAAGATACCGAGTCGATCTCTCGTTTTCTCATTATTTGGTGGTACTTGTGTACCTCAATACCAACACGATCATTTTCACATTTTTATCATCACTTAACTGCATTGACTTACCATTATACTATTGGCTGTCCTGAAATGCAGATTCTAGCTTTGCCTAGAAAGAGGTTGTTTTATATCTTATCGGAAGCAGAATTGCATCACTTACACCGAAAATCAATATCACTATGATGTAAAAATCGATACATACGAAAGTGCATCGCACTACATCATACGTAAAGACAATTTATATTCCCAATATATTTGTGGCCTATCTCTAATTTTCCCCGATACGACGATTGGCCTATATTCTATACTTCACATTCTATGGAAATATTCGAAAGTTTAGCTTTTACTTAACTCTCACCCTTTGTTTTTTCCACTTTTGTGCTTTACGAGACAAAAGTGGAAAATGTCTACATACTATACTGTGAGAAAGTGCTATTTCTGAATAAAGGATCGCTTACAGCAGCGGTTTATTTCAGCTGGAGCTATTCATCGGTTTCGCCACTTAAATTCTTCACTACCACATAACATACACTACAGAAATACCTTTCACTCGAAGCTATATCGTAGTGTGACATCGAAGCCCATCTAATATGATTGTTTTAAGTTCACTATTGTCAACTACGTTGACTTACATGCTAATTGTTCAATGACTAGACAATCATGTAGCGAATACAATGAAAGTTGAGGATCATTGACTAAATGTCAAGTACAGTTTCATCGGTGATTCAAATGAATTCACAATTCGAAAAATTAATACGATAATGGAGAGCTCATCGCACCATATCGTATGCAGAGAAAATTTATATTTCCAATATATATTTTCTGTATTTCACAAATTATTCTCCTTGATTTGGAAAATGGTCTACACATCTCACACTTTATGCAAATTCAACGGCATTTTTATGCATTTTAACGGCGACAAGCAATTTGGGCACCGCTTTCATCGACTTTATGCCAAAAGTGCACAATTTATCCATTATGTGTGCAAGAAAGTAGACCTTCCTGATTCACCACATTCTGCATTAGCGATCGATTCGATTCGATTTTGCTTTTTACCCCAGGTTTCTTAACTACGTTGTTTTACCTTTCTCTCACATCTGATGTACGACCATGGATGACGTTTAAATTCCCTACCGGTCGTTCTATCAACGATGGAACCCAGATCAAGCTCATGCTCAAGATCATCTAATAGATCACTATTCTTAATATAGAGGTGATCACAATCTTTACAAGATTGACTTTCATTGATGACACACCATTGTTATGGAGGTAACAATTCGGATAATCCACATTCCCGTTCCAAAAAACACTCTCTCGAGTTCCTCTTGAGTATTATCTTATTACGTAAGATGGAAGGAACTATACAAGAAAAAGTCTGCAGGCCGTTTAGCACACTTTCGTTACAGCATGGATCAAAAATCAATTATTCCGATCAACCTTAACCAGAATATCTTGTTTCGATTCAAACACGAATATATTTTCGCGTTTATCCAAAAGAACTTACTTGCTCTTTTTTTCAACACCACACTAATATGTGTTTGCTTCCAGCTCGCATTGAGAAAGTCCATTTTAAGATCACCGAATACGATGGTTATTTCTACGCAGTGCTGCCTCGCATCTCGAGTCGATGCGTCTTGCATCATCTGGGCTGGATTTATGACCGCTTTGGAGCTGCGCGAGCTTGTGGATTTTGCGTCTCTTCAACACTCAACTCTATTCAACAATCAACTGCAAAAGTTCATCAGTTAATGTTACACAACATTCAACATTATCCCTCCCAAAATGTTTTTTACTTTTTGTTGCATATCGCTAATGCTTCTCTACTTACAGTACGCATTGAAGAATATGTCGGACGTGATACTTCTCCGAAGTATTTCTCTGTTCCGGATGTCATGCTGTATATGTTTATTTTGAACCACCAAGCTTGTTCGGCTCAACTTCATCGACGGACTATATTCATCGCGCTCAACTCTTAATTCTTAAGTTATACTATTGCTTTAAGTTATTTTTAAGGATTTTGAATTTCATTCCTATATTTACAATTTTTACTTTTTATTTTGTTTCACAATTTATTCTCTCTCTTCCCTTTTTTCTAAATGAGTTTAATTAAGTTTTATTTAATTGAAATTTATTTTAGATTTAGTTTCTCATTATTTCCCATTATTTTTTTAAGCGTTAAATTCTAACTTCTTTATAGTTTTGTTTAATATTTTTCGCTTTCTGGTGTGTATTTTGCGTCTTCTTTGCAGTGATCCTGCAAGGGGGCCGGAATGTATACGCCAGACTAAAAATCGTAGATCTGCCGGTGTATTTCGGGGTCAATTGGGGAAATGGATTGAATATGCCGTCTGGCATCACCGTGTATGACGGCTCCTCCCATTCCTCTATTCACTCTCCTTCTAATTTGCAATTATTTTCTCCCACTTTCCTCCTCTCTAATCTTTATTGCACTTCATCTCTTACACTCTCTCCCTCTCTTTGCATTTGCGTTTTGTATTTATTTTTCTGTCTAAGTGCATTATATTTCTGATCGGTTTTATTTAACTCTTCTTGGTTTTTGTTAATCATTCTTATTCAAGATCTCCCTAAATACACTGTGCAGTGCGCGACAAAAATACTTTTTTTTAGTAACTTTAATCTAATTGTAATTAAAATAAGTTTACTGTTAATAATAAAATAAGCATTCTCTTCTTTATTCGTCATTACGACCAAATTTGCATACACTCAATTTAAATTCATATACGACATAAATTAAAAATCGAAAAGTGAAGAAGCAATAAAAATACTCCATTATAATTGGGAATAAAAGTGTTCCGAGACAAATAGAACCATAGAACAAATGGCGTTTTGCTTTAACCCAGGCGCAGTCAAAAGGCACAACAACAACAGCAGCGGTAACCACAGCGGCAACCTCACCAACATACCAAGGCAAGAACTTTCCATCGCGCGGCCCACCGGCAACATTCCCCACATAATCACCTACATAACAAATAAATAAAAGACAGAAATTCATACGTGTTTACTTCAATAGACACTTTTATTTAATAATATAATGATAACCTAATTAAACTCTTGTTCCTTCAGTCGTTAAAGTAGCAAGTCTACTTATTGATCGAAAAAGTTTTCATAGACAATATGTTAAAAACAAGCAGACTCCTTAGCATTGTATACTTAAAAGTTAATTAACCCGATAGTGGGTGGAACCATCTCCAGATGGATAACGCCTTAATAAATTTAAAACACTTTCAAACACGTTTTTTTTTTTGTATATTCGTGCAGATCGATCGACAGGTGAAATTTGAGGCAATGCGATGATCTGAAAGCTATGCGTTTTGGTTTGATCGTTAGTTGAATTTGGATTTTACTATATTTCAAATATCTCAATATAAAATTTGTTTGGTTTCAAAAAATTATATAAGGTTTTCCATTAGGAACTTTACAACTTTGAGCTTTCACTGTGAACGCACCCTTATGCCAATCACAGAATTGTCAATGCCAAAACATTCAGTAGAAACAACGTTTTCATCATGATGAACTACATGGGCGAACAAGGTTACGAATAATTAAAATTTCCCTCCGAGTCGATGACTGTAACTATAAAAGCGATAACGGTAAATTTTTGGTCGTGATATTCATCCCCAGGGCATTGCTCAGACCACGGTTTGGAGAATTTTAACAAAAAAGTTTGCTGATCTTCGGTTTAAAAACATTATAGTACATTCCTTTAAAAATAAAAAATAAATATGTGGCACTTAAAGCACCGAAGGGCTCATTGGCCGAGCTTCTCTTCAATTACTGTTGTGCGTGTTAAATTTTGGACAGTATTAGAAGGAACCTACTTATTTTAGCAGGTTCCGAACGGCAGAACCCTTGCGACATCACTTTTTCTGAGCTTTGTAACAGAGTTCTTTTAGAAGCTTTTTCATGGCAAGTTGTTACTGTCGGAAGAATTGCCAATTGCTTGCCGACAGGTGGGTACCGTTCGAAAGAAAAAACTTATCGATATTAAATTTGTTATGCATCAGCCGGGGATTGAACCACGACCTACAGATCAGAAGGCCAACACACTAACCACTAAGCCACGGCACCCACAATACATTCCTTTACTTTTCTATTTATTTTCAAACATTCTACATTATTAACCCAAATAAATGTTATATCTTTTATCTTTTTAGCTGTGATTCTCACCTTTTCTCGCCTTCAGATTGGTTTTCATTTTCTCACATAGTGATAAAACCTTATAACAAAATTATATATGTACTTCAGAATTTCTCAACTCAAACTACGATTGCTTAACAAATGTTGTTGAAAAAAAGCGATGAAAATAAAATAATATCGATAATCCTCGAAAACATGGCAAAATACTATGGAATTAGTATTAGTGTTGCTCAATATTACTCATATCACTGACATTTCCGAACAAACTAAATGTGTTTTTAACTAAAAAGCATTGTATTTTTATACCCTGCATAATGCAATATGCAAGGTATATTCATTTCGGTCAGATGTCTGTGACCACTTGAAGGAATCTCCGGGGATATAGATATAGATATATATTCGTGATCAGCGTCGCTTAAATTTTCGATTTAACGATGTCCGTCCGTCCGTCCGTCCTTCCGTCACCTGACTGGTTCGCACGATAACTTGAGCAAATATTGAGCTATTTTGACGAAATTTGGCATAAGTAACCTTTGGTCCAAGGGTACGGAGGGGATTGATATTGGGCTTGATCGGTGTTAGGACACAATGGTTTTTGTTCCTTTGCTAATTGAACTCAACAGTTAAATCGACCAAACGACGTCTTTTCGTTTTCAATGCTAAGCGAACACTGTCTGTCAATTTTATTAAATTCAATTTTTAGGTAACAGTAAGATATATGTACATACATATATATATCGATGTGTGTAATGTATAAGCACATATTGATATTCACATAAAATATACATATGCGAAATAACAGAATAATTGTGAAACTTCAATTACAGTGGTAATAACAAGATAAAATGCAAATATAAAACTTCAAAGTATAATGCAATATGCAACATGCCGGCGTCCTTGATGTATCCACCGGAGAATCAACTTACTTCATTCTGACTTCGGGATTACCGCAACTTTGTGTTTTGCACGGCGAATACAACCGTTCTTCGTATGTATGTCAACTACGCGCACTGCGCCCGAGTCATCTGCGATGGTTTTTACTATACGACCCAACAGCCACTGCTTCGGCGGAAGATTGTCCTCCGACACCAACACCAAGTCATCGTTCTCGACATTAATCGATTTACCATGCCACTTTACCTTTCGCTGCAATTCGTGCAAGTACTCGCTGGACCACCTTTTCCAAAAATGTTGTTGAATAGCTGTCAGTCGTCTCCATCGGTCCAATAGTTGGATATTCTTGCACTCAACAGTAGGCTCAGCAATACCAACTAAAGGACCACCCACTAAGAAGTGTGCTGGTGTGATCGCTGACTCGTCATTCGGATCGTTAGATATCGCCGTCAACGGACGCGAATTTAAAATCGCCTCGATTTCTGAAACCACAGTATTCAGTTCTTCAAATGTTAAAAATGCTTGACCGAGAATGCGTGACAAATGATATTTCGCCGATTTGACAGCCGCCTCCCATAGCCCTCCAAAATGGGGTGACCGTGGCGGTATGTGGTGGAAAGCTATGCTGTTAGCCGCACAATACTTAGAAATTTCCCCTTGTGTCTGCTGTTCTTGGAAAGCCTTGCAGAACGCTTTAAGCTCTCGTCGGGCACAAACAAAATTTGTTCCATTGTCACAAAACAGTTGTGTACATGGTCCTCGTCGTGCCACAAATCGTTTTAGAGCTGCTATAAAAGCCTTCGCAGTCAGGTCTGATACAACTCCCATGTGGATTGCTTTTGTCGCGAAGCAAATAAATACAGAAATATAACTTTTAGTTACTCGCATACCCCTCTGTTTGTATGTTGTTGTGATCGGGCCACAGAAGTCTACACCCGTCGATGAGAAGGGTCTAGCAACGACTACCCGCTCCTTTGGCAAGTCGCCCATAACTTGTTGTGCTAAAGTCGGTCTAGATCGAAAACAGCGCATACATTTCGTTGTAACAGCTCGTACAACTTTTCTCGCATGTACGATCCAAAAGCGTTGCCTCAGAATTGACATTAGGGCTTGCGTGTCAACATGCATATTGTTGGTGTGCACGAATCTTACGTAGCTTCGTACGACGTTACTATTGTTTGGCAGCAGTATCTGATGCTTGACATCATATGGTAATTCAGCATTTTTTAAACGACCTCCTACTCGTAGTATATCCACACCGTAACTACTGTCAATAAAAATACTCAACGACTTTACTTTACTTGCAGCATGTACCTCTGCTTTCTTTTTCAATTCTCGATACTCGGCTCCGAAAAAATGCTGTTGCACGCAGTGAAAGATGCGAATCGTAGCTTCGTCTAATGAGGCTGCTGTGAGTGATGGTAAATTGCCCTGCTCACCTTTTATACGTCGTGCCAAGCAGAGGATATAAGCAACTAATTTTTGCGTTCGAGCAAACTCGCTTCGTCCCTCTAGCCAGCTTAAAAAGCTTTTCGAGTTATCTTCCATAACAAGAGTGATTGTGTTTTTACGCCTCTCTTGATCAACTTCGCTTACTTTGTTGCGGTTTTTGTTTGCTGGCCACTCATTACATGACTTCATCAGGAAACACGGACCTGTAAACCAAATCGAATTCAACAATTCTTCAGCATACGCACCTCTAGAAATGATATCAGCTGGATTTAGTCGAGAAGGAACATGTCGCCAGATCGCTCCATTGGTGGCTTCTTGAATGGATGACACCCTGTTGGCTACGAAAGTCGTCCAATTTGACGGATGAGAACTTAACCACTCCAAGACAATCTCTGAGTCACTCCATAGATATACGGCATCAGCTCGCACAGGGAGATTTTCGTGTACTTTTGTTACCAATGTGGTCAATAAGTGAGCTGCCATTAGCTCCAATCGCGGTATCGATTTCGTTTTTAATGGTGCAATTCTTGACTTTGCAGTCCATAAGCGCACAGAAATTCCATTGTAGTCATCAATACATGGCACATAAACGCAGCATCCATAAGCTCGTTCCGACGCATCGGCGAATCCATGCACCTCAAGACGAACATGTTTTCTTGTTCCAAATATAAAGCGAGGAACCCGAATATTGTGTAATATAGGCATCTCATTTCGAAACTCACACCAATAGCTGTGGAGATTCATAGGTAGAGACTCATCCCAAGCAACCTTTTTTATCCAAAGTTCTTGCATAAAGATCTTCGCCTTTACGATTATTGGGTTGACAAGCCCTAACGGGTCGAAAAGCATTGACATCTCCGCTAATACAACGCGCTTGGTGATAGCCAAGGTATTGGGTAATTTTGGCCACACATACCTGAACATATCTGACGTAGGCTCCCAATTTATACCTAGTGTTTTAATAATTTCCGCATCATTAATCCTTATAGGCTGCTCCTCATAAAATGTTGGCACTTGCTGCGGAAAATTAGAACAATTGGAATGCCATTTACGCAATATGAAAGACGCTGAGTTAGTCACTTCCGATACTTCCCAAAACGTACGAAATAATTCCTCTTCTGTATCTGCTCCGCTGATAAAATCATCCATGTAAAAATCTGAAATAATTTTCTTAGATGCCAGTGGATAAGCGTTTGCGTTTTCTTCACCAAGCTTTTTTAAGCAGCGTGTGGCTAAAAATGGTGCAGCGGCAGTACCATACGTAATTGTCAGCAACATGTATGCTGCCAATTTCTCTTCAGGTGATCTTCTCCACAATATTGCTTGATACTTGGAATCCTCACTGGTAACCCAGACTTGTCGATACATTTTGGTCACATCGGCGGTAAGCGCAAATTTGTAGCAGCGAAAACGTAACACAATTGACAGCAAGTCATCCTGCACAACAGGCCCTTTCATCATTCTGTCATTAAGAGATAGCCCACTACTTGTCTTGGCACTGCAATCAAACACCACGCGAAGCTTTGTAGTTGTTGATTCTGGCCGAGGTACGTATTGATGAGGGGCAAAATACTTAAGCTTACCTATATCTGCGGAGTCAACTTTTACCATATGACCCAAGCGCATATACTCGTCGAGAAATTCGATGTAATCTTTTTTCGTAGTTGGATCTTTATTAAGTCGCCGCTCTAGGGCTAAAAAACGTCGCTCCGCTGTTAATAAAGAGTCACCTAACTTCATGATATCATCTTTGAATGGAATTTTCACAATAAATTTTCCGTCTTTATCTCTGCGCACCGTTTCTTGAAATATGCGTTCACATTCATCTTCCTGTTCAGTGAGGTAAGCTGCCTTTATCGGTATTTGTTCCATTTCCCAAAAACGTTCTACTTTCTTGTTAAGTTGATCATCTCTTTCCTTTGCTTCGATGGTAAGACTTTGTCCAATTAACCTATTATATTCACGCCCATTTGTAGCGCCAGATACCACCCAACCAAATACCGTTTTTTGTAGCAGCCGTAGTCCATCACCAATTTTAATCTGCCCAATAGACATCAACCCTAAAAAGATTTCAGCGCCCAACAATAAATCAACTCGTGCAGGAACATTAAATTTCGCATCCACCATCTCAATATTATTTGGAATCTTTCACTCTGATATATCAACGTATTGGTTAGGTTTCCTACCAGTTATTTTCGGCAGAACATGAAAGTCTAGAGCTGCTTCGTAACCATTCAATCGTGATTTGATAGTGGCTTGCACTTTTTTCGTTGTTGTTGTTGACATACCATTGATACCATTAACACCTAAACCACTTTCTACTCTAGGAAGTCTTAGAAGCTGAACCAAACTATCGGCATCCCAGGTGCATTTAACGATAGTTAAATGCCGATGCCGAATCTAAAATGGCACGCGCTGGCTGATAGCGACCGAATGCATCTTTTAGAAGAATCACGGCAGTCTCTAGAAAAACTTCTTTAACGGGTAGAGATTTCCAGCTCGCACACAACACACTACTTTCGTGCGTCCGTGTTTCACGATGTTCAGACACAATATTACTGCCTTCTTCTATTGTGGTGTCGATCTGTCTGTGTAACAAGTTGTGGTGAGGCTGATTACATATATTGCACTTCGCAGCCCTACATTGTTTAAACCAGTGGCCCTTCTTTAAGCACAATAGGCAAAGCTTAGCTCCGCGCGCAGCTGAATAACGTTCTTGCGCATTCATACGAACAAACTTAAAACAATTTGTGATCTCATGACCACCTTTGTTACAAACTTAACAATTCACCTGCTCTATAGATAGTGACGTTGATCTTCTCGGCTTAACATACTTGGACTTACATTCCTTAATGACCTCTTTCACCATAGTTTGCTTAACCTCATTCCTCATTTGCATTTCCTCATTTCATAATTTAACTTCTCGCGCCTCCAATGTTTGACATCTTCTTGTTAAAACTGTTGAACATTCTTCCCACGATGCAAGTTTTGTGTAATCCACCGCCTCTTCCCATTTCGCTTGTGACTCAGAATCTAATTTTTCCATAACGATATATATGATAAGGGCGTTTGCGATATTCTCATAAGTCCCAAGGGAAAGCATTGCATTCAAACGTGCATTTGTTGTGTCGATTACCTTGCGTAGATGTTCTGCTGATCCTCTTGCTGACTTTGGCATCTCGAATAGTGCACCGATGTGCTCTTCAAACATTAAACTCTTTTTATCGAAGCAATCTTTCAAACGCTGTAACGCTTTTGGATAATTAGTGTCAGTCTCATCAAATTCCGCAATAGCAGACAACGGCCTTGCACTTAAGCTCGCCTTTAGAATTAGAAATCTTTCGCAATTATCGAGAGTTTCGTCATGGTGTACCATCTTTGTAAACAATGACATGAATTTTGGAAACTCCGCATACTTGCCATCAAATATCGGTAACTTAATTTCTCGTCGCAAGCGCGACGTCGGCGCCATCATCGTTGTGTTATTTGATACACTAATATCTGCTACTGAAGAACGACGCTTACCTAACAACGACATTATGTTAGCTTTTGTACTTACAAACAGTTCCTCTACCTCACCAGCAAACGATGCATTAGCGGCCATATCACCTTCTGGACTAATCTTATCTGTGTTTGCTTGTGTTGCTAATAAATAAAAATAAATATGTGGCACTTAAAGCCCCAAAGGGCTCATTGGCCGAGCTTCTCTTCTATTACTGTTGTGCGTCTTAAATTTTGGACAGTATTAGAATGGACCTACTTATTTTAGCCGGTTCCGAACGGCAGAACACTTGTGACATCACTTTTTCTGAGCTTTGTCACAGGGTTCTTTTTTTTTTAGAAGCTTTTTCATGGCAAGTTGTTACTGTAGGAAGAATTGCCAATTGCTTGCCGACAGGTGGGTACCATTCGAAAGAAAAATCTTTTCGATATAAAATTTGTTATGCATCAGCCGGGTATTGAACCACGACCTACAGATCAGAAGGCGAACACACTAACCACTGAGCTACGGCAATGGTTAGTGTGTTGCTAATATTTGTTTAAAATATGACTCTAGAATACCCAATCTGCATTCTAGCTCTTCTATCACTAATGTTGAGCCTTTTTTAGCAATTAAATTTTTTATCCTAGTGATATTGCCTTTCGTCGACGCTCTAAGCGCTTTTAGCTCTTGCAATTTTTCAGAAATTTTCGACGTTGCCGCTACTGCTTTGTCAACTATTTCGATTTCTTCTTCGTTAGAACTCATGCTTGACAATGTTTAATATAGCGAACAATTAAAAAGGCTTCACTTACTACGATTCGTTTCTGTTATGCAGCCTCTGCTGCTGTTCTCACATATATTTCAATTAGCGCTGTCGACTGCGGCGTTGGCGTCGGTCGGCACCGTTATTCGTGCTATACAATTTCTGCAATTTTAATATTCAATAAAATTTAATTCTTATCGCTGAGTGTTCGCTTAGAAATTGAGCTGATTTAATATTTCGCAAATTTAACCAACTTCCAATGAAGTATTTTATACAATTTTAGGACCAATGTCCCGGGTTTCGGCACCAAAATGTTAGGACACAATGGTTTTTGTTCCTTTGCTAATTGAACTCAACAGTTAAATCGACCAAACGACGTCTTTTCGTTTTCAATGCTAAGCGAACACTGTCTCTCAATTTTATTAAATTCAATTTTTAGGTAACAGTAAGATATATGTACATACATATATATATCGATGTGTGTAATGTATAAGTACATATTGATATTCACATAAAATATACATATGCGAAATAACAGAATAATTGTGAGACTTCAATTACAGTGGTAATAACAAGATAAAATGCAAATATAAAACTTCAAAGTATAATGCAATATGCAACAATCGGTCAATAGCCACGCCCACACCAAGCATTCAAAGCGACTAACCTCGGAATTTTCAAAATCTCTAACTTGCTATAACTCACTTAATATACCACCTGGGACAACAATATTTGGCACATAGAGTTACATTATACTGCTACATAACCTTGCCAGAAATGGGCGAACCACGCCTACTTTTTATAGTAGCTTCCATACAAAGCGTATGTACTTTATTTAAATTGAAATAGCTGTAACTTCTACAATCTTATGTCTAGAATATCCATAATTGACACTTAGATTAATATCGTAGTCGGAAATAATCTGGCAAAAAATCGGTTCCCATACAACGTTGAGGAAATTAAAAAAAATGTTAACCATCATAACTTACAAACTATTCAGCGTAGAACAACCAGATTTAAGATATGGCTTAGTATTGTAAGAGCAACTAGACTCACAGGAAATGAACTTGCCACGCTCACTGTTTATAGTAGCCCCATACAAAATAACCGAATTTCTTTTAAATTGAAATAGCTGCAGTTTCTGCAATCTTCTGTATAGAACGATCATAATTAATACTTTGGATAATATGGTTGTTGTACATAATCTGGCAAAAATCAACATGCAACGTCTACTTTGTAACGCGTGCCTTTTGTTACCAGCTGAGGTATTACTCAGTTAGCCAGGGTTTAAACAAGAGAGCAGCGTAAAAACTTTTGTTGTAGGAGGAGGACAGAATTCCACACGATTGTCTACTGACAATCAATTCACCGACACTAGAAGAGTGTTCGGCTCGGTTTGAGTGGGACTACTACTATTGTGTTTTTATTTTACTTTTTATTATTTATTCTTTCCAATACAATTCAATGATAATTTCTTTATTTTATACCTAATCTAACCTTACTTTATATGATTGATAATTTGTAGGTTTGACCATCGTTAGGTGCCACCTGGTCGCACCTAACGAGTCAGTCGTCTGGCAGATCCGCCTTAGCTGGAATCTCCAAGCGACTGATACTTGTGTAGGGTAGCCTGATAGAGGGGTCTCCTGTATTTAGTACGCCGGCCTCACACCTAGAAGAGGGAGACCTGTTAATAATATACAGTGGCTCACAGCTTATTTCGTACAGTGTATATATTTTTATGTACATGGCTGTAACATCGAAACTAAAAAACTTATCGATAAGTTTTGAATGTAGATGTCTGTGTATGTGTTTAGTAAACCTAATAAGAAAACGGGGAACCCCAAAAATTGTTCTTTTTGTCATGCAAGAGAGAAAAACTATTGATCAGCTGATTTTCAGCTCACATCTTATTTCGTACACAAACTTCAATGTAAGTAAGTTTCATTCTGCCGCGCAGTTACAAAGTTTTTTTGAATTGTATGAGTTTTTGGACCTTTTTAACTATTATAACAATTTTTATTATTCTTATTTTAAATAGTTAAAGTGCTGTAAATTAAACATTTAGCGTTATGGGTCGTCGTACAACGATGGAACAGCGTAAACTGGTAATTAACCATTTTAGGAAAGGTCAGAGTGTGCGAAAAATTGCTGAAATGACAAATTTAAGTGCCTCAACTGTCCAATACATCATTCAACGCTTCGTTCGCGAAAATCGGTTGGAGAACAAGGGCAGAGAAGCACCTAATAAGATTTTCAACGCATCAGACGAGCGTTATATTGTACGAAAAATTAAGAAAAATCCAAAGTTATCCGCTCCGAAGTTGGCTGCAGAGGTTCAGCGTGAAATAGGAAAATCATCCAGTGCTGAAACTGTCCGACGTGTGCTGCACAATCATGACTTGAACGGTCGAGTAGCCCGAAAGAAACCATTCATTTCGAAAATGAATATACAACGCCGACTTGACTTCGCCAAAGAGCATATTATTAATACTCCTGCGTTCTGGAATACCGTTATTTTCGCGGATGAGTCTAAGTTTAATATTTTTGGCTCGGACGGAATGTCATATGTTTGGCGTAAAGCGAATACCGAGCTAAACAAGGAGAACCTTAAGCCCACAGTGAAGCATGGTGGCGGTAGCGTGATGGTTTGGGCCTGTATGTCAGCAGCCGGAGTAGGTGAATTGGTTTTTATTGAGGGAACAATGGACAAAATGAAGTACCTCGAGATTCTGAAAAACAATTTACTTCAAAGTGCAGACAAACTGGGTTTGCGGGAAGAATTTCGGTACTACCAAGATAATGACCCAAAACATAAATCTGGGATTTGCAATCTTGGCTTATTTGGAACTGCCCACACTTGATGTCTCCACCACCACAGTCATCTGACATGAATGTGATTGAAAATCTTTGGTCTATTTTGGACAATAAAATAAGAACACACAAGATTTCTAATAAGCAAGACCTAAAGAAGGTACTAATGGAGGAATGGAAAAAAATCACACCAGACATCACTCAAAAATTGGTGGATTCAATGCCAAATAGACTCCAGGCTGTCATTAACGCTAAGGGATGTCATACTAAATATTAAAATCAACTTACTTTGTTTTTAGTTTGAACTTAAAGAGACTGTACGAAATAAGCTGTGACATGAATTTTCCTATTTTTTTCTTATTTTATTTTTTTATAGTGTCAAACACTAAAATTTTGAAAAAGTAAATTTTGGAAAATAAAAAACAAACCTTCCTTTCAAAAATGGCATTTATATTTTGTTCAAATTTTTGCTATATTAGGAATTACGACTGCAGCAATTTTTAAACTGTCACTGTACGAAATAAGCTGGGAGCCACTGTATATAGGAACCACCAACGGGATGGCGGATGGCTGCTCCTGGTAAACTTGGTTGGTCAAAAATGACCCCGGGCAGAGCTGATGGCTCGCAGGCGGCTGCCATAAGCGATCGTTCGATTACTGACCGCCCCGCTTATAGTCGTCTAGCGATTACTGCCAACCCGACTATAAGAGCACTCGTTCGAAATAGCAAGCTATTTCGAACTGGCCGTTCCAAAAATATGCAATGATCGTTTCCACGGTATGTCGTAACACGACTTACACGACCATGCGTCTGTTTAGGGTTTTTCACCCTTTCTCGTCATGCCTTATGTTGGCCAGTCATGCACCTTTAGTATGTATTCTTATATAAAGCACATGAGAATTATTGATTTCTCATGATGCTATATTTTACGTTCGGTGATAATTCATTTGATTCTTTCTTTGCTTCTGTCGTCATAGTGAGTGATTACATGAGTATGTATGTGTATGTGTGTATTCATCTGCTGATATTGTGTTAAATTAAAAATAATTTAAATCGCTATAACTTACAATCTATTCAACGTAAGACAACCAAATTTAAGGTGTGGATTAATATTGAAAAATTAATTGGATTTACAAGAAAGAGATGAGCCACACCCACTTTTTATATAGCTCAAATACTAAGCCTCGGAATTATATTAAAAACCTCCTTTAAATTATCCCTTTTAGATCCCTCATAACACACAAAGTACTTCGTCAAAGTCAATCATATTTCGGGTATAAATTAGTAGGTAGGTAGGTAGGTAGGTAGAATGGCTATGAAACTGGTCGCCCAAGTAGCAAACAAAAATGCCGTTTTGAGCCGTAAATCTCGCTAAGACCTACTGAGTATTAAAGGGATATGTTACAACCAGCCGGAGTTGTTTATGAACTGAAGGATATTGGAGATCCCTATTTTAGATACCTGTCCAAGGTTATCAAAGAAAGGGCTACCTAAGGATGTTAATCGGTTTCTGGATAAGGCCGGGCATTTGCACAAGAAATGCTCTACCGTCTCCTTAGCGGTAATGTCGTTGCAGCTTCTGCAGTGGTCGTTGTGCGGGATACCCATTTTCTCGGCATGTGTACCAATGGCCCAGTGGCCTGTGCATACTGCTATTAGTTTGTGTGTGACGGCCCTAGATCTACTCAGAAGGCTCCTTGTCCTCTTCTCGCTGTAGTCTGGCCAGGTGGCTTTTGAAATTGTGCAGGTCGTGGTGCTAGTCCATTTCCGCTGCGCTTTGTTTAGATAGTGTTTTTGAATAATCCCCTTGGCTTCAGCTAGGGGAACACCTACATCGGCAATGGGTGTTAGTTCATTGTCTGCAGATGAGCCCCTTCGAGCTAGCTCATCAGCATTCTCGTTGCCTGCGATTCCCTGTTGTCCTGGAACCCAGATAACTGATACTTCGAGGTGGGTAGATATTGAGGTTATTATTTGTTTACACTCTCTGACCAGCTTTGAGCTAACAGTTGGCGCGGCTAGCGCCTTTATAGCTGCCTGGCTATCGGAGAGAATTGTTGCCTTTCCAGTTATGTTCCTCTGTTGTAGCAATTCGCATGCTTGCAGAATTGCGTATACCTCCGCCTGGAGCACACTGCAATAAGAAGGGAGTTTTACGGTCGTTGATATTTCTAAGGACTCCGAATAGATTCCTGCTTCAACTCCAGAGTAAATTTTGGAACCACCAGTGAAAATGTGTGTATCCCTACCAGTCAGGATCCCACCTTTCTTCCACTCATTTCTACTAGGAAATACGGCCTTGATGCCTCTCTCAAAAGCCAGCTTGCGAGGGCAGAAGTCCGTCCTGTTGTCAACTATATATAGGTACATTCCTAAGGATGCTACTGTGTCCTTGTTGAGTACGCTTCCAACATCCAGATTCCCTGAGTCTGAGTGCCGTTTGCGATGCAGTACATAGTATGTGCAAGTCAGTTGGAAGGAGGTTCAAAATAGGATCCAAGGCTGCTGCAGGGTAGGTGCGACAGGCCCCAGTGGCACCAACGCACGCAGTGCGCTGAACTTTCCGTAGTTTATTGGTGTTATAGTTCTTCCGTAGAGCTTCCCACCAAACTACAGAGCCATAAGTCAACACCGGTCTCACTACCGCTTGGTACATCCAGAGTACCATTTTTGGTCTTAGACCCCACTTCTTACCAAACATCGATTTGCAAGCATAGAAAGCGATGAGGCCTTCCGTACTCTCTCTTCGATGCATGTTTTCCAATTCAGTTTGCAGTCTATAGTCAGTCCCAGATACTTGGTGCTGTTCGATAGGGTTAATTGCTGTCCGTTTAATGTTGGTAGTCTGAAGGTAGGTGGTTTGTACTTCCTCGTAAAGAGCAGTAGCTCCGTCTTATCCGGATTCAACCTAAGGCCACAATCTTGTGCCCACCTACTTAGTTTTGCTAATGTTCTTTCCATGATTTCACTTATCACAGAAGGGAAGGGACCCGAGACTAGGATCGCCACATCATCAGCGTACGCTACAATCTTAACTCCATTTGCGTTAAGTTCAACAAGGATATCGTTTATAGTTAAGAGCCAGAGCAGGGGGGACTGCACGCCCCCCTGCGGTGTGCCCCTACGTACCCGCTTACTACGTTTCGCTCCCCCTAGCTCAGCTGTTATTTCGCGGTTAATAAGTATTACATGTAAAAATTGTTTCTCAAAAAGTGGAAATAAAAGAAAAATATGGATATTCGAGTAAACTTTTTTTATATACATATATATATCTACATATGCAGGGTATAATTTGGTCGGCCCCAGCCGACTGTAAGGTGAGTTTTTAACTATAACTATGGGCCATTGTATCTATGTTATACATATAGCAATATTGTACCAGAAGAATATGTGTACTTGTACGATTTAGTAATTTCTGAAAAAAATATTGTTCGCAGCAGCATTAATTCTATTTCGGGACTCGCAAAGCTAAATTTCGTGATCACATATTAAAGTGTCATTTTCCATTGGAAGGTACCTAATACTCAAGATCATATATGAAACTGTAATTTTGTTATTCTCACTGAATCTGATGATGACTGTAAACTCTCTCATTGCAATTGTAATTCCCTTCACCATCTCATTCTTATGTACATATAATCACAAGCATAGCCTAATTTTAATATTATAAAAGTTTTAACTTCACTTCTACTGCGACCACGAATTAATAAAGTTGTTAAAAATCTATAAAAGAGTTTCAATTTTCAATTTTGCAAATAGGTGGTGCAAATCAGCTCCTCCTCAAAACATTTGGTGACCCCGACGTTAGAAGTCATTTCATGTTATAACTATTTGAGTTTTAACTAAACCGCATTTTCGTTTAATTTTTCGCAAATTCGAAGTTAATAAAACTTAAAATAAATCAATTTCGTTGCGTCAATATATAACCACACAACAGAGGTATCTGGTGATAATACCGTTACTCCTATTTATTTACATATCGTACGAACATATTTATTTGCAAAGCCAACATGCCAAAAGGCAGCAAATGGCATATGCATCTATGCATCTATTAAACATCAACTAATGGCACTAAATAAAACTTTGTCGGTGCAGCGTCTTGGTAAGCTCGATGAAGCAGAAATTTCTGTCCACATGGAGTACGTTGAGAGCATGCTTTGACCGCGTGCAGTTGATTCTCGAAGAAGCTGATTCCACCCGAACTGGATGGGACAGACCGAGCAAAATTTTTCGACACGTACCTAGAAGTTAAGGCAAAGTTGTCACGTGAGCTCAATTTACAGCACTCATCCACCGCTAGTCATTTCGCATTGGATGAATCGCCGTCCACAGTATTTCCATCGTTATGAAAATCTTCTCGAGCTGAAAATACCGAAATTCAGTGGAGCATACATCGATTGGCCTAATTTCTTCGCCATGTTCAGCAGTGTTATTGACAAGGACCTAGAATTGAACAAAAAGGAAAAACTTCAACATCTGCGAGCTAGTTTACATGGAGGTTTTATCATTTACCAATATAAACGTGGTATTAACGCCCATGCCATAAGGAGGTATGTTGCTTTTTGGTACATAATGAATTCCAACTGCACTGTAATTAGAAAATAATATCATCAGATAGAACAGACAATAAAACCAGACAATGGTAGGTGATATGGTATCTAACCCACTTACATCAGTATGTATGGCATCGACAAATTGTGCATCGGTAGAGTGATGGGCATCTATGTCGTTTGCTGAGATAAGAACGACAGCAGGATCTACGCCAGTTAACGAGCTGAAGCGCCTTTGAAGTATTTTCCAATACCACCAGCTACACGAGCACCTACGTTTTTCTGTCAAACGAATCAATTGTGTTCGATAGAGGTTCCCTGTGATCGTTACACCTGGTTCCAGAAGCTCATAATACAGTACTCCCATCTGGTCCCGATAAATACAGAACGCCATGGATATTTGGCTTTACCTTGGATTTTGCTGGATGGTCGGACTTCACATATGCTTTTTTGCGTTTCGGGTTATCATAATAGATCAATTTTCATCACCAGTAATCGATGTACCAGTACGATGCAAAAATGACTTCCTTTTATGGCGTTCAAACAGAATTTCTTACATGCAAAATCGCACCCAGTTTCCATGCTTGCAGTCGTTTTTAAGTGGCTTGTTGTGTTACTTCCAATGGTTCCACAAATTCTTCTCGTATTTGATACGAATCTTAATCGAGTGATGTTTCCAATTCTACGTATTCAAACTTTTTTGGCTGCCCTGGGCGTTCTTTATTTTTCACGTCAACACACTCTAACCTCTAGAGCATTTTCAGGATAAGTCTCCGTGACTAATTGATGAGATTATTATTATTATTAAGGCTATGAAGCACCGCAACCTAAAGATCTTTTGTGCAGCCTTATTTCCTAACTAGCAGATCTCAAGACAATTTATAAATCTTGTCCCTGCTCTGGGATTGATTTCAACTAGGTCCCTGGTAACTATAAATCCGTTGCCTAGGTAGTTTAGTCTGCGTCTAGTCACAGCTGGGCAATTGCAAAGAACTTGTTCTGCAGTTTCCTGCTCTTCAAGACAGAGTCGGCAGAGATCGTTGTTAACCTCACCCATTTTCATCATGTGATAATTAAGTTTACAATGACCTGTTAATAGTTCAGTGATGTCTTTGATAGTTTGATGTATTTTCTGCTGAGGTTCAAGAGAGCATATACCTTAATGTGTTCAGGGTCAATGAATCTTTTCGACTGCCGCCTGCCTGTTTGGGCTCTCCAGTAATCGGTTAGACTACTTTTTTCCACATCACATATTAAGTTATTCATGAAGTTACTCTTTACCTCGCAGAAGGGTTCTGGGCCTATGAAAGGAGTGTCTTTGCCCTTTTTGGAAAGTGAATCTACCATTTTATTTCCTGCATACCCCTAGTGTCCCGGTACCCATATTAGAGTTCCAGAGTTCCTCTTTGCTATGGTATTGAGAAGTTCGAAACATTCCCAGATCAACTTAAATAGGAACGAGAAATTCATTAGTGATTTTAGAGCTGCCTGACTGTCTGAAAGAATGCATATGTTGGTTTCTCGAGTGTCCCTACGTAGACATTCTCTAACAAATAGCTCTAAGGCGTAGACCTCCGCCTGAAAAATGGAAGTTATTTTCCCCATTGAAATTGCCTTCCGGAAATTTGGCCCTACAATTCCCGCTCCAGCACTACCATCTCCCATTTTGGACCCATCAGTGTACCATAGCTGTGAGCCCTGTTTTAGAAATATTTCGTTGTTTCTCCACGCTGAGCGATCGTGAGTGATCACTTCAAATAGTTTGGAGAATATAAGTTTTTTATTCATCCTGTCAAAGACCGTGAGGTCCGGTGAATTCCAGACTACGTCTAGAATCTTAATGTGACCTTTTAGGTTGCCTTCTTTCAGGTGAATAGAGTTCGGAAGCCTTATGGCTGCATTGATTGATGAGATACTATTGTCTTTTTTTATTAAAGAATAAAAGCAAACTATACCGTTCTATGCTGTTTTATTGGCATGTATGTAGACATTTTGCGCGTAATATAGGGCTATCCATTTCGCGGTTTCAAAAGTATAAGGCTAGAATTCGACATCTGTCAAACTGAGTTGTTAAAACAATTTCTTTCTTTTTCAGTTCAAAGTCTGACATTTGCGAAAATGGATCGCTTAACTATCGCACAACGCATTAAAATTGTAAAAACCTACTACAAAAATGGTGATTCTGCCACAGCCACATATCGTGCTTTAAGAGGAGATTATGGTTTACATAATTGTCCAACGACGCAAGCAATTGGCAAAATTGTGAAGAAATATGAAGAGACTGGATCGGTTACAGATATTGTAAGGCCTGTGCATCATCGTTTCGCTCGTACCACCGAAAATATCGCTGCTGTAAGTGAAAGTGTTGCCGAAGACCCGAATGTGTCGATTCCTCGTCGTTCTCAGGAATTAGGACTGTCTTACGGCACATTATGGCGTATTTTGCATTTGGATCTACACCTACATCCATATAAAATCCAGCTCACACAACAACTGAAGCCAGCTGACCATTCACAACGTCGTAGATACGTCGAATGGGTGCTTGAACAACAGGCGGTGGACGGCGATTTTTCGAACAAAATTTTCTTCAGCGACGAAGCACATTTCTCACTCGGTGGGTATGTTAACAAACAAAATTGTCGTATTTGGGGTTCTGAGAATCCTCAAGTCATTGAAGAGAGGCCACTACATCCACAAAAAGTCACTGCTTGGTGCGCTCTTTGGTCCGGAGGTGTGATTGAACCTTACTTCTTCGGAAACGACGATGGAACGACAGTCACCGTCAATTCGGAGCGTTTTGGTCATATGATAACCGACTTAGGGAATATGTGGTTTCAACAAGACGGTGCCACATGCCACACAACTCGAGCGAATATGGCTTTATTGCAAGAGAAATTTTCTGGCCGCGTAATTTCTCGTCGTGGCGATATCAAGTGGCCACCAAGATCATGCGATTTGACACCGCCTGACTTTTTTTTTGGGGCTACGCGAAAGACCGTGTTTATGCAGATAAACCTTTAACTCTTGAGCACCTAAAAACCAACATTCGCCACGTTATGGCTGAGATACCGCCCAATATGCGTCAAAAAGTGGTCGAAAATTACCTCAAAAAAATCGATGCTTGCAACAATTCGCGTGGTGGTCATTTAAATGATGTAGTATTTCACACATAATGTCAACGTTCAAACTTTATAATAAAAAAGAAATATCATGATAAAAAATATTTTATATGTGTTTTATTTACATTTACTTTTGAAACCGCAAAATGGATAACCCTATATAATGAAATAATTGTTTATATCAACTTCTGTTCACTTTGACAGATCGAATCTAATAGAATTTTTGACGCTCTTTAAGATACAATAACTTTCAATGACAAGAAATCAGTGCATATATTAGTAACGCCATGTAGTAACAAAATTAACTTTTTTCAATTTAGGTGACATAATTTGAAATGCACTGGGTTCTGGTTGAAAGAAAAATGGGGGAAAAAAAAAATAAGTGATATAAGTAAAATGATTTTCATGCCTAAAATCTAGTTTGTTAGATTACTTGAGCTATATCGATAAATCAACATATTATATGTATTATGTATTATGTATATATGCTGTGTGTCATGATGAAATTGATTATAATTCTAAGTATGGAATAATTTTCTAATTTACATTTTATCTACAGTTTATCCCTTATTTTATAATATTTGCTGATACTAATGGCGTTTTCTTTTCTCAAAAAAATGTTGCACTTTTTCTGCCCCGTACGATGGCAACATATTTTTAATATTGCCCCCAACCCTGGCAAAATGTTGCCTTTTTAGTGCAAGAAAAGAACACAAAAATACTACGTTGTTAGAAATCAGCTGTTTTTTTAATTCTACACAAAAAAATTTTGTTTTGCTTAAAATGGAGTCGTCTTTAATGGAGCCGGAAAATTGTGAAAACGCAAGCCCATCAATCAAAAGAATTCAGAGTAAGTTCAGTGGCCGAAAAAACGAAATTTTGTGTTTACCGATATTTTCTTATTCCAGTGTGGTCAGATGGAGAGACGCGGCTGCTGCTTGATAGGTATGGAACCTACTTGCCTGAAATTGGTTCGCTGAAGAAATTCAGAAGCAAAAAGGAGATGTGGGCGAAAATTTCATTGGAAATAGAAGGACGAAGTGCAAAGCAATGCGAAGAGCGGTACAATACGGTTATCAAGAGAAAGAAAGCAGCAATCGAAAATAACCACACTTCTGGAGCTAAAAGGCAGCATGTAGAATTTGAAGAAGAGCTTAACCATATATGCACTATTGACGACTCAATTGAGCCTGAAGTACAGCTGAGCAGTCAGAAAATGGTAAAAAAAATTGTCACAGCAGGAGATTCAGAATTCCGCAAGAGCGAAAAGAAGAAAGTGCCAACAATACAGGAGACGTTGCTAGAAATAGCGGAAAGGAAAGAAGAAGCGCGGGAGAAAAGACATAGAGAGAAGATGGAGTCAGCAAGTAAAATACACGACTTGCTTTCTAAAATGTTAGAAGAAAAGCCAAATTAATGGATTTGTGTAATGCCTAGTGCAAGCAATGTACCTAGTGTAAGCAATGTAATCGCGCAAACCCTCGCAACATGTGCAAACAAACTTTCAATACTAATATGTTTCTGTTCAACAGAAAGAACTGACTAGACAATAATTTTTTTATGTGTTATGTTTTTTAAGTTATTTTCTAAAAATAAATACATGAATTAGTGTTCATTTCTTGAATTATAAAAATGACGCTTGACGTCGTTCCTTTTTATTTGCCCCAACTGCGCTAGTAAATGGTCTCTTCTGTCGCCTTCATTAATAGGGATGTTTTCAGTTTCCTGAAGTGTTTCGTCATCAGCTTCAATATTGCAAAAATCGTTTCGTTCAATACAAATGTTGTGTAGAGTGCAACAGGCTAGAATGAACTTTGCCATGAACTTTAAACGCATTAACTGGCGAAAGCGGGATTTAAGCACTCCAAATGCATTTTCAATTTTCACACGCGTTTGGCAAAATTTGTTATTGTAAAGCTTTTCAGCTTCGCTTAGATTTCCATAATCCCGGAAAGGCGTTAACAAATGTTCACGTAGAGGATACGCTGAATCGCCTAACAAATAATATTTTGGTGCACACAAATTTGGCAGTTCTTTTCCGATAAAGGATAATTTCAGCACTCTGGAATCTTGCTTGGAATTCCTGTATAAACGTCCAAGAAACGTAACTTTGTGATAGACACACAATCGTGTCTGTTAGCATAAGTAGAGCGTATTTTATGCTTGCCATCTATACAGCCCAGGACGTTTGGAAATCCAGCTATCTGAAAATTTGTGAACAAAATTTTAAAATATGTCAAGCAGGAAATAATTTGTTTTGTACCTTTTCAAATTCATTTGCAATCTTTTCTTTTTCTTCGCTTTCTTCTGGAAATTTGATTTTTTCCGGCGCTACGTCTTCCACAATGAAGTTAAGAACTTTGTTGAATATGGAGTGCATACTTGACAAAGTTATATTAAAAAGGTTTCCAACTTCTCGAAATGTTGTTTTGTTAGCACTAAACCTAAATGGAGTACAATAATTTAAAGCCATATAATTTTTTTATTTTTCGCATACGCACCATAGGAATGCTAACACATGAGTTTCTGCTGTAGACTCTAGTCTTCCTCCCTTGTAGGTCCTCATAGCGTACCATTGGCTTGCCGCATATCTTGACACAAGATATTCTGTACTATCACGACTAACCCGAAAGTTTTTTTTGAACTACATATATAATCAACAGTGCATTTTATTATTGAACATACATCGCTACTACTTCATCTTCAGATGACGAAGATGAATCCAGTAAGATCTCCACAATTTCGTTAATTGCAATAAAAACGCTATTTTTGTTTGCTTGCATTGCTAAAATTTATCTTTATTTATAATAAACAAATATTCGCACGAAAAAGTACACAAACTTGAGCCACGAAAAACTGTCAGAATCAGCTGGTTTGTAGGGCAACATTCTCACCCTCTTATTTAATAGAGTGCGAAAATGTTACATTTTTCCCCGCTCAGAGTGCAACATCTTTTAGAAAAGAACACAATACACTCTGAATATTCTGCCTCTTTTTCAGAAAAGAACACGAAATTTGACAGCCCTCGCACGGGGCAGAAAAAATGAAACATTTTATCGAGAAAAGAAAACGCTATAAGGCTTCTGCTCGTCTATATATATTCACATTCATTTTGTTTGTGTCAAAACGTTCATCATCCGGTTATGCGATTGAATACGAATCGAATTGGACGAAGTTCGAGATTTTAATTCGACAATGAATATCAAATTGATTGTGTACGGTTTCATGTCCTCGCGACATGATCTGGCGATTAGTGCCCTACGACAAGGTTTACTCTTTTTGCCTTTATATCTCTTATTTAGTATGAATTTGATTAAAATTCACATTAATTTAATCAATAGCCTATCTGAAAAGGGGAGGTGTTGAAGTCTTAATTATTCAACAATCAGTTTCTTAGATTATATCACCGTATGCTATTCAATGAGTTTTGTAGCTCTGCATTTTTGAGATATATTACAAAGATTCTCTTCCAGTAAGAAGTAGAATTGTCAAATTCATTGCAATATATGTTTTTAGGAAATTGATTTGTCTAGATATGGAATAGGGTTAATTCGTGTAAACAAAGGAACATTTTAATTTTTTTTATGAAACAGCTAAAATCTATTTATTAAAACCAATGGTACATTATAGTATGACATTTGAAGAATATTGTGTAAAATTTTCATGGAGCAATATTAACAATACGGCAATGGCAGCAATTCTTCTGGAGCATCTCGGAATTAATTGAATTGCGGTGTTCCTCATATATCGTTGCTGGATTATCCGAAAACAAAAAATCAAAATTATATCGTTAGATAATCGTTTTGCCCAGGTAACGCCATTGTGGTTTTTCGAAATTTCAATTTTTCACTTTTTAGGAAAACTTTGAAGAAAAAAAAAATATCAACAAAATTTCAAAAAAATTTCTAGCGATACATCGTAAATTATGTACAGATATAGTGTTCAAAATTACAGAACGATCGGTGTAGTAGTTTTAAAGTTATGAGGGACACCGTCCTTAAAAACGTGAGTTCTGTGAAAAACTCTTTAAAGTTTTGAACACACAGGTAGGTATAAAAATCCGACAGGTATAGAAATAGTCATAAGTTCATCAATTTTGCTCCGATTGTCTTGAAATTTAGACTCAAAATTCTTGAGATAAAAAATAAAAAAAATAAATATGTGGCACTTAAAGCCCCAAAGGGCTCATTGGCCGAGCTTCTCTTCCATTACTGTTGTGCGTCTTAAATTTGGACAGTATTAGAAGGGACCTACTTATTTTAACCGGTTCCGAACGGCAAAACACTTGTGACATCACTTTTTCTGAGCTTTGTCACAGAGTTCTTTTAGAAGCTTTTTTCATGGCAAGTTGTTACTGTCGGAATAATTGCCAATTGCTTGCCGACAGGTGGGTACCATTCGAAAGAAAAATCTTATCGATATTAATTTTGTTATGCATCAGCCGGGGATTGAACCACGACCTACAGATCAGAAGGCGAACACACTAACCACTGAGCTACGGCACCCACAAAATTCTTGAGATATTCATTAAAAAAAAAAAATTCGAAAACAAATTTGAAAACCCTATCCCCCCTTAAGAAATATATATTCGTCGGCTTTTGTGGCTTTCCAGCCACTCTGCAGACCGCCTCTTGAATGGAACGACATTTCCTTCATCGTCACAAAACGTAGAAAAGTGTCGTCTCGATTATGCCGCACCAGCGCTAAGCCAACGTTTTAGGTCGACGGTCTGCAAAGGCGGCACCCATCGCGCTGATAGATTTTTCATCTCCAAAACATCGTGCAAAATGTATCTCAGCTATTCTTTTGAAATACCCATCGCCTCAGCTAACTATCCCATCTTCACTTTATGATCACTCAACACGATTCTATGTATTGATGATTTCACCATTCGTAGCCTTTTTGGCCTTCCAGAACGAGTTGCGTCTTCGGTGCTAGTTCTTACTTACTTACTTATGTGGCCATAACAACCGAATATCGATTTAGGCCGAAAATAACATGCTTCGCCAGCCATCTCTGTTCTTCGCTAGCTGGCGCCAGTTAGAAATTCCAAGCGCCGTCAGGTTCTCCAGTATTCGGTCTTTCCACCGGAGGTTTGGTCTTCCTCTTCTGCGTCGTCCTCCAGCGGGTTCCGAATATAACACCTTCTTAGCTGGAGCGTGTTCTTCCATTCGCTCGACATGACCTAGCCAGCGCAGCCTCTGGATTTTGATGCGCTTTATTATGTCAATATCGGCATACAGCTAGTACAGCTCATGGTTGTACCTTATTCGGTACTCGCCACCAACGCAAATAGGTCCAAAGATCTTGCGTAGGACTTTTCTCTCGAAAACTCCAAGCATTCGCTCATCCGAGGTGGAAATTGTCCAGGATTCAGCGCCATATATTAGGACAGGCATGATGAGAGACTTGTAGAGTGTAGTTTTTGTTCTTCGAGAGAGGGCTCGACTTCTCAATTGCTTACTCAGCCCAAAGTAACACCTGTTAGCAAGAGTTATCCTACGCATGATCTCCAAGCTGACGTCATTACTGCTGTTAATGCTGGTTCCAAGATAGACAAAGTCCCTTACTACTTCAAAAGCGTAGTTGTCAACAGTGACGTGCTGTTCAAGACGCCGGGACTGTTTGTTTGTTGACACTAGATACTTCGTCTTGCCCTCGTTCGCCGTGAGACCCATCCGACGCGACTCTCTTTCCAACTCTGAGAATGCTGCACTGACTGCTCGCGTGTTCATGACGATTATGTCAATATCGTCGGCATACGCTAAGAGCATGACACTTTTGTTGACATGGCGTATTAGAATCAACGAATCAAAATGCGTCCATATGACTTTCACGTTGAATAGAAAAACATGCCCTCAACTATAAATTAATGTTCAAAAAATACCACAAAAAAACAAAGTGACCTATCTAGGCTTTCATCTCGATAGAAGGCTAACCTGGTAGAAGCACATTGAAACAAAGCAATCGTATGCTAAATTAAAAGCAGCCAAACTTCATTGGTTGATTGGAAACACCTCGAAATTGTCACTTCATAATAAAATGCTTATATTCAAGTCCACCATTAAACCAATTTGGAGCAACGGCATTCAGCTTTGGGGCACTTCTTCAAACTCTAATATTGAGAAAATTCAGCGTGTTCAATCTAAAATCCTTAGACGTCTTTGCCGAGCTCCTTGGTACATCAGTAACACAAATATACACAAGGACCTACAGATTGACACTATTAAAATAGACATACTATGCCAACGTTACTCTGAACGACTAAGTAATCATCCTAATACTCTAGCGAGAGAGCTCCTTAAGCTTAAATATATTTAAAGACTAAAAAGGAAAAATGTTTTAAATATATCTTTCACATAATATCTCATTACTATTATATATGTCCTTCATGAAATCACATGTTATATTTGTTTGCTTTAAGTTATTTGAATGATTCTACACATTGGTGTAGAATCAACAAAATGTATTTTTTAGTATATAAGATTTGTATAATTATTGTTAGTTTCCTAAGAAAGATACAATAAATAGAAGAAAATGGGAAAAAAAAAAACTTTTGTTGAAGATAGATCAAGATTTGTTGTCGTAGATCAGCAGCTCGTATTATTTTCTCCATAATAAGATTGAAGAAGTCGCACGATAACGGATCACCTTGTCTGAAACCCCGTTCGGTATTAAATGGTGCGGAGAGGTCCTTGCCAATTTTCACTGCACAACAGGAGTTATGCAGTGTCATTCTACAAAGTCGAATGAGCTTTGCAGGAATACCGAACTCAGACATTGTTGCGTAGAGGTAATCCCTTACCGGACTGTCGAAAGCGGCTTTATAATCAACAAATAGGTGGTGTGTGTCGATCTGTTTTTCTTGGGTTTTCTCCAGGATTTGGCGCAGTGTGAAAATCTGGTCGATGGTGGATTTACCAGGTCTGAAGCCACACTGATACGGTCCAATCAGGTTGCTGCGCATAGGCTTCAACCTTTCACACAGTACGCTCGATAGAACCTTGTATGCGATGCTCAGGAGACTTATTCCACCGTAGTTGGCGCAAATTGTGGGGTCTCCTTTTTTATGTACAGGACAGAGAACACTGAGCCTCCAATCACCAGGCATGCTGGTGCATGCGGGTGAGCAGCTCATCGCCTCCGGTCTTAAACAACTCGGCAGGCAGGCCATCAGCACCTGCAGCTTTGTTGTGCTTCAGCCTTAAAATGGCCGGTGCTCTACCCACTTAAAATTCACTAAACCACAGATAGACTGTTGCTCTCGGATAACATTTCTGTAACCATTGTAATTATTATTCGGAAGTTTCTCCCATGAAAAAACAATGTTTGATCAAAATGCGATGTTCCTATTTTAAGCATTGTTTTTATTACGGCGAAAGTAGCGTGTGAAGTTTGTAACCCCCATCGGACGCGACGCTAGGTGGCGGATAGGGGAAAGCTCGGTAGAAATATCGGGTAGGTGGGAAATAAAATACCACCCGTGGATCAAAACTAGGTATGACTCTGGATGGCAGTTTAACATATTCTGTGTCCCAGGAAGTATGGGTCAACACAGAAACAGGTTATTCCCTTCTGAAATGTAGTATTTTAGCAGCGCATGACTAAGAATGAGCGGCTGTGCACAAAGATGGAAAACTTTTCAAACCCTTCAGCAGGCAACATGAAACCACCGAAGTACATTTCCCAGAATATCATATAACAATGACAGTGCAACTACAACAATGGCCCTCCGTGTCCGGCAAATCGAGGGTGCTAAGAATCCTCGGAGGGAAAACAAAACGAACATTAAATATTGGAACATGGAACACCAGAAGTTTATTCGAGTATGTAAAACTTGCTAATACAATCTTAGAAATGGAAAAATATAACATCGATATTCTTGGCATAAGCGAAACATGGTGGCCCGATAGTGGAGAGTTCTTTTCTCAAAATACAAAGGTTACTACTCTGGCAAACAAAACAAAAATCATCGTAATGGCGTAGGCATTATAATAAAAAAAAGAACATGCAAAATGTCTCGTTGGTCTTATACCAAAATCCCATAGAACAATGATGTTAAAAATTAATGCGATAATAGATATTATTCAAGGCGATTTTAATGTAAAAGTAGGAAGAGGAGAAGTTAAAGAAATTGCAGGCCAATATGGTCTGGGCGATAGAAATGAAAGAGGAGACAGGCGAATTCGTTCTGCCAGGAGCATAAGTTAAAAATGATGAACACATTGTTTAGCTTGCCTGCTCTACACATGGAAATCTCCATCCGATAGTGATGATAATATAATCAGAAACCAAATAGGCTCTATTCTGATTAATAACCGTTTCTGCTCCTCAATTAAACAGGTTTCAACGTATTCTGGGGCAGACGTTCCTTTTGATCATAATCTTCTGTTGGGAAAAATTTGTATCAGGCTCGCTGCTATTCGTAAAGAATAACCTAAAGTAAAACTTCATTTGGAAAAATAAAAAAATGATGGCATGTAATGTTTAATGGTAAATAAAATTAATCAGCGCATAATTAATATTTCATCAAAAAACTCCGAAAATATATGGGAAGAACTTAAGAAAACAATTAATTTTACAGCAAGAGACACTTGGAATGTATAAAAGAGAATTTAGAAGTCAATGGATGACAGAAAAAAATTTTGGAATTGATAAATAGATGTCGTGACTTTAAGAACAAAAACAAAGTCTTATATTGGGAGATAAATAGAGAACTTAGACGAATGATTCGCATTGCCAAAGCAGATTGGGTAAACAATGAATTTCAAGAAATAGAACGACTACAGACATTACCCGATTTCTTTAACCTTCACAAAAAACTGAAAGAGACTGCAGAGATTTATCGCAAAAAAAAACACTCTCCTTTCTTGTTAATGACAACAACGAAATAATTTTCGATACAAATGAAAAGAAGCATATATGAAAAATGTATATTGAAAAGGAAAGCAACCGGTCCCGATGAGGTACCTTCCGATGTCCTAAAATTGATAGACGATGCAAACATGATGCTTTTAGCCCAACTTTTTAACCACATATACGACACAGGAGAATATCCCAAAGATTGGCTAACGTCTATCTTTACAGCACTGCCTAAGAAAGTAATGCAAAATACTGCAGTGAATACAGACTTATTAGCCAGAATATACAAAAAATGCGAAGAAGCAATGGGTAAATCACAATTTGACTATAGAGAAGGACTTGGAATCCGAGAGACCTTGATAAGTATTCAAGTATTAGTCCAAAACTGCAAAGACGTTCAGCAAGATGTATTCCTATGCTTTATCGATTATGAGAAAGCCTTTGACACAGTTAATCATGATAAGCTAATGGAAATTCTGGAATCTATATGAATAGATAAAAAATAAATTCGTTGCATAAGTAATCTGTACTGGCAACAAGCTGCCCATGTTAGCATCAATGGTTACATGACTGACGAAATATCGACATCAGGAGCTGTGCATCACAGGGGTGCATTCCATCGCCCTTGTTATTTAATATGTATTCAGGAAGAATATTTCAAGATTCAATAGATAGCATTGACCAAGGTGTCAAAGTAAACGGAGTGTACATAAACATTATAGGATATGCAGTTGACACCACTCTTATAGCCGACAGCTTGATAGGTCTACAAGAATTAATAAACATAGTTAATTTATCCAGTGAGGAGTTTGCTTTGCGAATCAATAGAGAAAAAACCGAGTGTATGATTGTAAGCACAAGAAATACTTACGCCAACACAAACTTGGTAATTAACAACACTCGTATTGAAAGAGTAAAAAGTGTTAAATATCATGGATGCCATATTAATGAGAATTGGGATTGTCCCAAAGAAATAAAATGCCGTTTTGAAACAGCACGTAATACTTTTCTTGTGTATAGCAAAGTATTTAGCAGTCATGACCTCAATATGAAAAGAAAGATTCGCTTTCTAAAATATTATATTTGGTCAATACTGATCTATGCTACGGAAATACGGTCTTTGAAAATAACAGAACTCAGCAAGCTCGAGTCATTTGAATTTTGGCTTTTTTGAAGTATCCTTAAGATTTCATGGACGGATCGTGTTACCAATAAGGAAGTTTTAAGAAGAATGCGTTGTGATCGAGAATTATTGGGAACTGTAAAGTGAAAAAAAACAGCCTACTTGGGTCACATTATGCGGAATACCAAATATGAGTTAATCCAATTAATTATACAGGAAAAAATTTAAAAAAAAGAGACATCGGCCGGGAACAATTCCGAAACATTCTGAATTGGACTGGAATACACAATGTTGGCAATCTTATAAATGTGGCTAGAAACAGAGATCAGTACGCAGAAATAGTTAAAAATTTATAATTTTGTGCAATATTCATATGTATGTATAAATGTAATTATATCTATGTATTTCATAACTATGTGTAGATGTGTTTTGTTTAAATTTTGATTTTTTATAAGTAGACATCGACGCTTTTTTTATATTATTTATTTTTGTTAATATTATGTTATATGATCACAAATATTCGTAGTCGAATTGGTCGAATTAGGCGAAGAAGAAAATACCGTCATTCAAACGGAGGAAGTGTCATGAAACTTCGTTAATAAACTAGTGAGAGATGAGTCTCTCGGAATGAATCATGATAATTTTCTATTGGCGCCACCTATAGAAAAATCTCAGGTCTCCTCAGCCCATGTAGTAATATGGTCAAAATATATATATATTTTTATATATAATACTACATGCATTTCTAGCACATTCAGTATATTTTCATTTTGAGCTATTACATTTAACGTATATAAGAATTTTTAAAACAATTTTGAAATAAAACAAATATATCGTATTGAACGTACTTGTAATGATTACTTTATTAGAAGATCAAATCGTAGGGTCAAGTTACCATGAGTAATATCTTTGAGATGTTTAATTTGATCAAAATTTCCCGTTTTCTTCGTTGTATCTTCAACGCCTGGCACAAATGATGAGCTGTTGCCATATTTAGAAAAATATTCTATATTACAGAAGTAATCATTTGGAATGAATTAAATCTTTCAACTCACTTTGTTCGATAGAAAATATTTGAGATATATTTTAGCTGAAGCTCGACAGAATCTAAAATAGACGCATTTGAAGCGTTATACCATAAAATAAAATATATCACAATGACTTTTGGTATAGACATTTTATATTGTAGTAAGTAATTGAGCTTCAATTAAAAACTGATCTAATAACAGCATAGTTATTCTATATTAACGATATATGAACATTTTCGTAGTTTACAAAATACAATATAAATACGTATTTATATGTACATAAATTTCACTAGTTATACCCTGCATTCCAGCGTGAAGGCAGCTTCATCTTGAACAACTGTTTGTCATAAATACTCGACATAGAAAAGTATGTATTTTTGTATTCCGTCCGTCCGTCCGTCGTCTTTTTTCTTTCCCGTCTGGGTGTTTCTTGGCAAATTCGCGCTATATATTGAACTTCAATTTTTGTACACCGTAAAAGCACGAAGTACAAGTCTGGGATTAGAAATTGAATAATTAAAAATATCAAAAGAAATAGACAAACCACGCTTGCTATTTCTTACTTTCATACTTACTTACTTATGTGACTATTACAACCGAAAAACGATTTAGGTCGAAGCTAATATGCTTCGCCAGTCAGCTCTTTCCTTCGCTAGTTGGCGTCAGTTAAAAATTACTTGATCTTTCCACCGGAGGTTAGAACTTCCTCTTCTGCGTCGTCTACCAAGCGGGTACCGAATATAACACCTACTCAGCCAAAGCGTGTTCTTGCATTCGCTCGACATGACCTAGTCAGCGCAGCCGCTGAATTTTATTGCCCTTTACTAGGTCGGAGTCGACATACAGCTCATAAAGCTCATTATTGAATCTTATTAGATACACGCCTACAACGCAAATAGGTCCAGAGATCTTGCGTAGGACTTTTCTATCGAAAACTTCGATCGTTCTCTTATCTTACATAGGACTAATACGCTCATATAGCGGATGTATGTATTTACCGCAAAATATACTATATGACAGACACGCTTGGTATGTGAATCATTGTTGTCGTCCTACAACTCCACTACTCATAGAAAGTCACTACGCTGACCCACTCAATGATATCATTGTATATTGCTTTGTATATATACATAGCTTTAAAGACAAATTTTTTACATGTCTGATTCATATGTGGGATTCAGACATTTCATTTTATAACTTCCATAATCATTATATTTGAGAGTAGGGGATACCTAAGTTGGTATGAATAGAATAATTGTTTGTATATTTTTTAAACTATATTGGATCATTAATTTATATGTAAATGAAAAGCTTTTATGTTTACGTTAAATAACACAGCACAACAAAAGCTTACCCCCTTTTTTGGGTTCGAGTGCTGCTGTGCCATTAATCGTTTGGTCAAAATTTACTTATTACGTCTACATATTCGTATTAATAAAGAATTAACCATGATTTATATTAACTAAAATGTTTATAATGCGAAATGCGGATGTTTTTAAAAGAAATTTAATTTATGAGTTAATTTAAAAATCAATGAAAAATATGAAATGAATCACAATTTGCGATAAGCAGTATTCTGATAATTTAATAAATTTTCATTTTATAAAATTAGAAATTTAATCAAAATTTTAACGAATGGGAGAAATTATAGTGGGCCCTGTGCACTGATAATATTGGGTTGGCGACTAAGTTATGGTTTTTTCTTTCTGAGCTGTTAGCAGAGTTTGCTGTCACATTTCTGTCGCTTAAGAAGCAAATTATATATATTGATCTATAACTTAATGCGTGCTGTTTTTTTTTCTTGTACGTTTATTTAAGAAAAACATGTACAATAGTATTATTCAAAGTATTGCCCATCTGAAGCTGACCCATCTGACCTTTTCCCATTTGGCAATTTGTGGATTACATCCCAAAAGAACTGCGCCGGCTTGGCGGCCAAGAATGAATCAAGCCAATTTTTAATACACTCTTCTGATGTTAACCTTATTCCAGTGAGTTCTGCATCTATCGGAATAAATGGTAATCGGACGGGACAAGGTCTGGGCTATAGGGCGGGTAAGTCAAAACTTCCCAGCCGCTGTTTTCCAAATAGTTTTTGACCGGTGTTGCAACATGAGGTTGAGCGTAGTCATAATGGAAAATTATGGACTCATGTCTGGTCGCATATTCCAGGTGTTTTTCCGCTATTGCTCTCTTCAAATGGATTAATTGTATTCGGTAGCGTTCTCCATTGATGTTTCACTCGATCTTAGCAGCTCATAATACAGCACACCCTTCTGATCCCACCAAATACAAAGCATTACCTTCGCGCCATGGATATTCGGCTCTGCCGTTGATTTGGCTGGTTGGCCGGGTTTCATATATGATTTTTGTGCTTGGGGTTGTCATAATGGATCCATTTTTATCACCGATGCAATAATGACTTCTTTCTGTGGCGTTCCAACAGCATTTCAGACATGCAAAATCGCCTTTCAACGTCTTTCTGCTTCAGTTCATGTGGCACCCAATTTCCTTGCTTTTGAATGTAGCCGGTTGCTTTTAAACATTTTGAAATGGTTGCTTGAGTGACTCCCAAAGATTCTGCAAACTCTCCTTGTGTTTGGCAACAATCTTCATCGAATAAAGCTTCCAGTTCTTCATCTTCAAACTTTTTTGGATGCACAGGACGTTCTTCGTCTTCCAAGCCAAAATTACCACTTTTAAATTGTGCAAACCAAATTTGGAACATTCGCTCAGCTAGAACATGTTCACCATAAACTTCCACCATAATACGATGACTTTCGGCAGCAGTTTTCTTCATATTAAAGTAATGAAGAACAACTCCCCATAAAGACACTTTTTCAGGCACAAAGTTCGACATATTTGAGTGAAAAGAAATTATTGTTGTTTACGCTTCAAATAAATGACATATACTGAAAAAGAGGCACAATGACAGTAGCTTCCCAATGCATGTTCGGAATATTGGAACGATGGAATAATAATCAAGTAACGCCATCTCTTAGAAAACCGCACGAATTAAGTTATAGATCCAATATTTTTGTTTGAAGGTGGTAGTTTGGAATGAATGGTGTATGAAAATATCGGCAATTACTTTGGCAATTTCTTAGTTGCCAACCCAATATAATGAACTAATGATTATTTTAGAATATATTCTGTGCAACTTTTGAAGACCAGAGAACTATTCAAATAACGAGATTATATACGAATTCGCCGTGAGATTCTTTTCAAAAAATATTTTAAGGATAAATGTAATATTTATCACTTGACTAACTTTAATCGATTTAACGATTTCTGAACTGGCCAATATTCGTCAAAGTAAAACTTTTGACTATTGATAGATTAATTGGTCATAGAACGAACAACAGTAGCTTTTTGAAAATGCCATGATGACAAAAACTGTATGAAAATTAAATTTTGATCGAGTATCTTATTATGCATAATGAAAAAAAAAGAATATTTTGAAAAGACATTATTACTTATGATCATATAAATGGGTCAATGTAGCGTAATGTAAAAATATTCTATAAAAAATTTGGATATTTAGAGGTTTTTTGGAAATAGTCCACAAACGCTCACGGACGATTATCCCTCAAGCCAAATTATTTGTGAATTGATATAAGATTTTTTATATTGTAACAAAGTCTAAGTCAAAGTTGTAAGTCTAAGCCGATAACTCTAACTTCACACATATGAATATGTATCCATTAAAGAAAATGAAAACCCGGAAATTCCTTCAAAAGTTTGTCTTTGCTCATAAATAATAAAATTCACTTAATATTTATTAAAAAAACCAAACAGATTATAATACAATAACTTTAGCCACTTTAATGAAATAATTGATCATTAATTGATTAATTAACCCTTCTGTTCTTTTAAAGCTATTCCATGATGTCTGAATGACAAACTTTTGGCTTGGCTTTTTTTTTTGTTTAGACAATATTAGTTTGACAATTCCCACAAGTAGGTTCGTGCCTATAACATATGGTCATCAATCATTGGATAAATTACGCTATACTAGTAGTTTTTCTTGGTCACATTCGTTGACGTACACAAATAATATGGAATTTCACAACAGAAGGGTTAAAGAAACCGTGCTACTTTCACGATGAGAAACACTAATCAATAGGATCGTTGCTCTTATAAATACCAGCATCGGGTCTTATAGAGTGATCAGTGTTCAGTGGGTAGTATTTAGCTCGCATAAAATGGCCAAACTGATTGCTATATATTCCATTTTATGGATCAGTATTGCTAACGCAGCAACAATGAACGATCCTCTAATACAAACGGCTAATATTTATCACCATGAAGTGTAAGTTCATAATCTAATAATTAATCTAATAATTAATATGAATTAAATTATAAATATTTCAAAATGACAAAAAATAGATCAGAGAGTGGTGCAGTAAATGATCGTAAATTGGAGGAATATGATCCTGAGAATACAACCAAGATTTTTAAATTGATTATACATGGGCATATGTCGTCGAGATCTGATTCGACACTTGTGGGAATAGAACAAGGTATATATTTATTTACTAAAATACAATATAAATTTGCATAAACATAATTTGTTGCATACTTGTATTACAGCATACTATGATCAAAGACTTGTTGTAGTATTAATGGCTGATTATTCAAAAATAAGCTATTCACAATATTCAATTGTTCGTAATGCAGTCCATGATTTGGCTTTACACTTTTCGAATATAATAAGCAAATTCTTCACGTAAGTACTTAACATCAATATGAAAATATCAATATTGAGAATTTGTTACAAATTAATACTATTTGTGCGAAACTATTATTTGTATATCCATTTAGTAAATTCCAGTTAGATATGGGAAAATTGCATATTATTGGGCATGATTTAGGTGCTCATATCGCTGGTGATATTGGCAGATATTTCAACAATTCTTTGGGGCGTATCACTGGATTAGATCCCCCCATGTTTCTTTTCTCGCCCAATTCTGATGATGGTCTACATTCGACTAATGCACAATTTGTCGATGTAATTCATACCGATGTGAATGGTTTCGGTATGTTAAAACCATGTGGAACTGCAGATTTTTACCCAAACTTTGGAAAAGCAGTTCAACCAGGCTGCGAAGCTAAAGATTCATTTAATTCCCGTATGTATATGTGTGAATTGCTATTATGGCTCCACGTTTAATTAACGTATATATGTATATATGTAATTTTCTTTTGTGCAGATCTTTGCAGTCATAAACGTTCGACGCTCCTCTTTACTGAATCCATATTAGTATCTGGAAATTTTCCATCAATACCTTGCAGTCTTGATGGTATCGAAAGAAATAATGTCGACCGATGTATTACCGATAAAAACTTGAATAAAACATTACTTACGAACGCAATTAATAATGGGAGCCAAAAATTGGTTTATATGGGTGAGCATGTATCGAAAAGGTATGTACTCATAAGTAACTCGATTTAATAGTAATCGTTGTTAAAATTAATTATCATTTCTATTTGCAGTGCTGCTGGTATTTATTATTTACCAACTAATGGTGTATCACCGTTTGGCACGGGAAAAAACACTATTCTATAAATTTTGTGTTGACAAATGTTATCAATTAATTAAATAAAATATTATGTGTTGATTTAAAATGTTATTTGATGTGGGTGCCGTAGCTCAGGGGTTAGTGTGTTGGTCTTCTGATCTGTAGGCTGTGGGCTCAATCTTCGGCTGAAGCATAACAAATTTAATATCGAAAAGATTTTTCTTTCGAACGTCGGTAAGCAATTCTTCCGGCAGTAACAATTTGCCATGGAAAAGCTTCTCTTCCATTACTGTTGGGCGTGTTAAATGGAAAATTATGGACTCATTTCTGGTCGCATATTCCAGGTGTTTTTCGGCTATTGCTCTCTTCAAACGGATTAATTGTATTCGGTAGCGTTCTCCATTGATGGTTTCACCCGATTTTAGCAGCTCATAATACAGCACACCCTTCTGATCCCACCAAATATAAGGCATTAACTTCGCGCCATGGATATTCGGCTCTGCTGTTGATTTGGCTGGTTGGCCGGGTTTCACATATGTTTTTTTGGGTTGGTTTTTTGTTCTTGGGGTTGTCATAATGGATCCATTTTTCATCACCAGTAACAATCCGATGTAATAATGACTTCTTTTTGTGGCGTTCCAGCAGCATTTCGGACATGCAAAATTGCCTTTCAACGTCTTTCGGCTTCGGTTCATGTGGCACCCAATTTCCTTGCTTTTGAATGTAGCCGGTTGCTTTTAAACATTTTGAAATGGTTGCTTGAGTGACTCCCAAAGATTCTGCAAACTCTCCTTGTGTTTGGCAACAATCTTCATCGAGTAAAGCTTCCAGTTCTTCATCTTCAAACTTTTTTGGCTGCCCAGGACGTTCTTCGTCTTCCAAGCCAAAATTACCACTTTTAAATTGTGCAAACCAAATTTGGAACGTTCGCTCAGCTAGAACATGTTCATCATAAACTTCCACCAAAATACGATGACTTTCGGCAGCAGTTTTCTTCATATTAAAGTAATGAAGAACAACTCCCCATAAAAACACTTTTTCAGGCACAAAGTTCGACATATTTGAGTGAAAAGAAATTATTGTTGTTTACGCTTCAAATAAATGACATATACTGAAAAAGACGCACAATGACAGTAGCTTCCCAATGCATGTTCGGAATATTGGAACGATGGAATAATAATCAAGTAACGCCATCTCTTAGAAAACCGCACGAATTAAGTTATAGATCCAATATTTTTGTTTGAAGGTGGTAGTTTGGAATGAATGGTGTATGAAAATATCGGCAATTACTTTGGCAATTTCTTAGTTGCCAACCCAATATAATGAACTAATGATTATTTTAGAATATATTCTGTGCAACTTTTGAAGACCAGAGAACTATTCAAATAACGAGATCATATACGAATTCGCCGTGAGATTCTGTTCAAAAAATATTTTAAGGATAAATGTAATATTTATCATTTGACTAACTTTAATCGATTTAACGATTTCAGAACTGGCCAATATTCGCCAAAGTAAAACTTTTGACTATTGATAGATTAATTGGTCATAGAACGAACAACAGTGGTGGTCTGGTGGTGTTTTCGCAAGGTAACGTGTCTAACTGCCTCAACCAGGTGGGGCTAGCGCAATCCTTGTTGAACTCATCGCAAGTCAACTCACTGGCTGTCATGTAGTTTGATCTGAGCGCTATGTGATGATACCTTTATTTGTTAATGAGGGGTAGTCATATAGCTTGCTCTGCTTACTCTGTGATGGCGCTTTCATTATTATTAATGGGGGCCCTCCATGTGGCGACCACCGGGCAACGTCTTCCTGGCACCCGCTGGGAGGCGGCTGAAGTGAGTGGCGAAAATCTCCTCGGTTAGAGGTTGTGCGTTGGGTTTGGGACCCGCCACATAAAAAACCCCCCCAATGAAAAAAACAAATATGCCTCGGAGAAGGACTACCGTTTTTGTTGATGACCCCCGCAAACGAAAAAAGGACCACGATTTACGGATATGCACCTGGAATGTCCGATCCCTTTATAGGGAGGGTGCCTCTATCCAGCTGGTTGATGTCCTCGAAAAATACAGAGCTGACATCACCGCTCTCCAGGAAATGCGATGGACAGGACAGGGCTGCTCCAAAAGAGCGTCCTGTGACATCTACTACAGTTGCCATGCTGAAAGGCACGAATTAGGATGTGGATTTTTGGTCAGCAAGAGACTACGACATCTTGTCTCGCAGTTCACGCCTGTGAACGAACGGCTGGCCACAATCCGCATCAAGGCAAAATTTTTCAACATCAGCCTTATATGTGCCCACGCTCCGACGGATGAGAAGGACAATGTGACCAAGGAGAGCTTCTTTCAGCGCCTCGAAGAAGCTTATGACCGCTGCCCCCGCCACGATATCAAAATCGTGCTTGGCGACTTTAATGCCAGGGTGGGCAAGGAAGGTACCTTTGGTCCAACTGTCGGAAAATTCAGCCTCCACCAAAACACCTCCGATAACGGAATGAGGCTGATTGACTTCGCCGCAGCACGAAACATGGTAATTGGTGGTACCAGATTCCAGCATCTCGATATCCACAAAGCGACATGGCTGTCTCCAGATCATCGTACAAGAAACCAAATTGATCATGTGTTGATTGACGGAAGGCATGCTTCCAGTGTGATGGACGTGAAATCGATCCGTGGTGCCAACATCGACTCGGATCACTACCTTGTTGCAGCTAAGGTGCGCACACGCTTATGTGTCGCAAATAACAAGAGAAGTCCCACACAGAGAAAGCTCGACGTCAGTAAGCTGCAATCACCAGAGACAGCAGATGCATTTTCCACTCGACTATCGGATCTGCTTATGCAGAACACTCCCCCACTTGATGATACATGCGCACGGTGGACACATATATCCCACTCCATGACTACTGCTGCCGAGGAGGTAATCGGTTACTACCGGCCTCTGAGGAATGAGTGGTATGATCAGGAGTGTCGCGACGCTACCGCAGAGAAAGACGCCGCCTACAGAAAAACCCTGCGTGCAGGCGTAACGCGAGCTGTTAAGGAGCGGTACAGAGAGAAAAGGAGTGCAGAGAGACGTCTTTTCAGGCACAAGAAGAGGGAGTTGGAAAGACGCGAGTGTGAGGAGATAGAGATGTGTACCGACAAGAATGAGACTCGAAAATTCTTTGAAAAGATCAAGCGCCTGAGTGGAGGTTTAAATCCCGGAGCCTCTTCTTGTCGTGATGGAAATGGGAATCTGGTTACGGATGTCCAGAGTGTACTGAGCCTATGGAGGGAACACTTCTCCACGTTACTGAATGGCGATGCTACGAACAATTCCGCCAGTGGAGGAGAATGCCCGATAACCCCAATTACAGATGATGGTGTTGATGTTCCACCACCCGACTATGACGAGGTTGAAACGGCCATTTTAAGGCTGAAGAACAACAAAGCTGCAGGTGCTGATGGCCTGCCTGCCGAGTTGTTTAAGACCGGAGGCGATGAGCTGCTCACCCGCATGCACCAGCTCATAAGCAGAATATGGTCGGATGAAAGCATGCCTGATGATTGGAGGCTCAGTGTTCTCTGTCCTGTACATAAAAAAGGAGACCCCACAATTTGCGCCAACTACCGTGGAATAAGTCTCCTGAGCATCGCGTACAAGGTTCTATCGAGCGTACTCTGTGAAAGATTGAAGCCTATGCTCAGCAACCTGATTGGACCTTATCAGTGTGGCTTCAGACCTGGTAAATCCACCATCGACCAGATTTTCACACTGCGCCAAATCCTGGAGAAGACCCAAGAAAAACAGATCGACACACACCACCTATTTGTTGATTATAAAGCCGCTTTCGACAGTCCGGTAAGGGATTACCTCTACGCAACAATGTCTGAGTTCGGTATTCCTGCAAAGCTCATTCGACTTTGTAGAATGACACTGCATAACTCCCGTTGTGCAGTGAAAATTGGGAAGGACCTCTCCGCACCGTTTAATACCGAACGGGGTTTCAGACAAGGTGATTCGTTATCGTGCGACTTCTTCAATCTTATTATGGAGAAAATAATACGAGCTGCTGATCTACGACATAATGGCACTATCTTCAACAAAAGTGTCATGCTGTTAGCGTATGCCGACGATATTGACATAATCGGCATGAACACGCGAGCAGTCAGTGCAGCATTCTCAGAGTTGGAAAGAGAGTCGCGTCGGATGGGTCTCACGGTGAACGAGGGCAAGACGAAGTATCTAGTGTCAACAAACAAAGAGTCCCGGCGTCTTGGACAGCACGTCACTGTTGACAACTACGCTTTTGAAGTAGTAAGGGACTTTGTCTATCTTGGAACCAGCATTAACAGCAGTAATGACGTCAGCTTGGAGATCATGCGTAGGATAACTTTTGCTAACAGGTGTTACTTTGGGCTGAGTAAGCAATTGAGAAGTCGAGCCCTCTCTCGAAGAACGAAAACTACACTCTACAAGTCTCTCATCATGCCTGTCCTAACATATGGCGCTGAAGCCTGGACAATTTCCACCTCGGATGAGCGAATACTTGGAGTTTTCGAGAGAAAAGTCCTACGCAAGATCTTTGGACCTATTTGCGTTGGTGGCGAGTACCGAATAAGGTACAACCATGAGCTGTACGAGCTGTATGCCGATATTGACATAGTAAAGCGCATCAAAATCCAGCGGCTGCGCTGGCTAGGTCATGTCGAGCGAATGGAAGAACACGCTCCAGCTAAGAAGGTGTTATATTCGGAACCCGCTGGAGGACGACGCAAAAGAGGAAGACCAAACCTCAGGTGGAAAGACCAAGTACTGGAGAACCTGTCGGCGCTTGGAATTTCTAACTGGCGCCAGCTAGCGAAGAACAGAGATGGCTGGCGAAGCATGTTATTTTCGGCCTAAATCGATATTCGGTTGTTATGGCCACATAAGTAAGTAAGAACGAACAACAGTAGCTTTTTGAAAATGCCATGATGCCAAAAACTGTATGAAAATTAAATTTTGATCGAGTATCTTATTATGCATAATGAAAAAAAAAGAATATTTTGAAAAGACATTATTTAAATAATTCCAAGACACTACTACTTGTGAAAGTCACCAATAAGAGTGGACGTGTTTCGCATCTCTCTTTTGATAGAGTCGGAAAAGTGATTGATTTCGGTAAAAAAAAAAATTAAATATATTGCGAAAAGACGCTAAGAAAACTCAAGGAGTTATTTCTGTGATTTTTTTTATTGCTTATACAAATAAGCAAAAAGAACATTAAAATCAAAGAAAATAAAAAAATAATATCGTTTGCAAACATTTTGTTTGTAATATGAGTGTTCAGCGCTCTCCTCTCCGGCAACGGCAATCGCCTGTTAATGTGTATGTAAAAAATAATTTGCAATCACCTGCGCAAACCCCCCCGATAAGGGCATTATAAAAAAAAAAACAGTTGATACACACTGCACAAGTGAAAGTAACAGTGCAAATCTTTTGCCTGTACATATTCCTCACTCTAACACTACATCAAAATTTGCAACAACAATAAATACAGACAAAAAAAATAATTTGTTCTATCGTGATATACTATCTCCCTCTATACCGTGGAGTGTACAATGTGCTTCTCCTGCTGTAACACCAACAGCTACAACATCAAAGCAATCAAATAACGGCACTTCTACTGAAGTGCATGACCCAGTAGTTAAAGCAACTAGTGCGATGACTAATAAAGAACCAGTTGCTGTTCAAACTGGTATTGATCGCTACATTACTGTAGTAAAGCGAAAGAGAAGTCCGCAAAATTCAAAACAAATGAATTCAACAAAAATTCAAAAACAGAACACTGTCCCTATTAGTTCGGAAAATAGATACGCTCTGCTTTCAGGTGATGAAAGTGACGAAAATATTATCCCCAAGAAAAATTTCAAACCCCCACCCATTTTCTTGAGAGAACGCAACTCAGATAAGTTGATTTCTAGAATTACAAGTCTTATAGGACCAAAGAATTTCCACGTTGTTCCTATTCGCAAAGGCCAAATTGAGGAAACGAAAGTGCAAATCTACAGCGAAACTCATTATCGCAAAGTAATTGCGGAATTTGATGCTGTAAAAAAGAATTACTACACATATCAGCTAAAAGGTAGTAAGGGCTTAATCGTTGTACTCATAGGCGTCGAACCCAACGTTGACATTAATGAAATAAAACTTGCCCTTCAGGAAGAAGGGTTTCAAGCCAAAACCGTTATATCGTATTGAGCTTCAGCCTGAAACAAAACCCCTAAAAAAAGGTGAAGTACACCCCATATATAAAATTCGATATTTATTGCATCGCAAAATCACAATCGAAGAACCCCATAAGAGAACTGGACCTCCTCAGTGCAGTAACTGCCAAGAATATGGACATACTAAGACATATTGTACCCTGCCAGGTGTTTGTGTGATTTGTGGAGATCTCCATAAATCAAACATATGCCCAAAATCTGCATAAAAAAATGCAGCAATTGTGGAGGTAATCACACCGCAAATTATAGAGGTTGCCCAGTATATACAACCCTAAAGCTAAGTTTCTCCGCTAGCAATCAACCTCTAAAACCAGTTGAGCAAACTCAGATAGCCAACTCAAGTAAGAGACAAAATATTGATGCAACACAATTCTTCTCTGCAATGCCAAACAAGAATCAAATCAATTCATACGCTAGTGTGTTAAAACAAAACCCACACCAACAAAGCAATGTAAATAATGAGCAGAAACACTCACTGCCCACCCAACAGCCAAGTACCCTTGAACATTTGCTTCAAACATTAATTCAGAATATGAACCAATTCATGAACTCAATGCAAACAATGATGCAAGAAATGATGAAGAATCAATAGATGTTACTCCAAACATTGCTATCCAGACCATGAGTTGTCTCAAGATATGCCACTGGAACGCCAACGGCTTAAGCCAGCACCGTTTGGAGCTAATTCAATTCCTTGAATCCAGCCAAATCAACATAATGATGATATCTGAGACCCATTTCACTGACAAAAATTGCTACCAAGTACCATATTACAAACTGTACACCACAAATCATCCGCATGGTAAGGCACGCGAAGGAACTGCCATATTGATAAAAAGCAGAATAAAACATTTATATGTCTGGAAGAATACATCTCTAAACTAGTAATATCTGCGATATATTGTCCCCCAAGATACAGTATTACCGAACAGCAATATAAAGAATTTTTCTCAACTCTTGGTAGCAAATTCTTGGTTGCTGGTGATTTCAACGCCAAACACACTCACTGGGGCTCCCGCTTAATAACTCCAAAAGGCAGAAGACTATGTTCAATCATCACTAACCAAGGTTACGATGTTATTTCAGATAGTCAACCGACATATTGGCCGACGGACAAGAGGAAAATACCCGATCTCATAGACTTTGGAGTCGCCAAAGGTTTGCAGATGAAAAATATCTCCACAGAGTGTAATTATGATCTATCATCTGACCACTCACCCACGGTAATATCTATAAAATCACCAAGCCCCCAACGCAATTGCGTTAGGAAGAAAATAGACTAGTTAAAATTCAAGGAATATCTAAATTCCCATCTTCCTCTGAGTTAGGTTAGGTTAGTTTATGTGGCTGCCCTCTCTCTGAGAGAACACACTTAGGCCAGAAAAGCTCATTGTGATACCACTGAGCTTCTCTTCCAATGCTGTTGTGCGTGTTAAATTTGGACAGCATTAGAAGGGACCTACTTATATTAGCCGGTTCCGAACGGCAGAACCTTTGCGACATCACTTTTTCTGAGCTTTGTCACAGAGCTCTTTTAAGAAGCACTTTTGGCAAATTGTTACTGCCGGAAAAATTACCAATTCTTACCGGCAGGTGGGTACCGTACGAACGAAAAATCTTTTCGATATTAAATTTTGTTATGCTTCAGCCGGGGATTGAACCCACGACCTACAGATCAGAAGGCCAACGCACTAACCAATGAGCTACGGCACCCACTCTGAGTACTGTGTTAAGAAATGGACACGATGTAGACTCAGCACTCGAAAAATTCAACCAGCTGCTCTCATTAGCTCTCAGCTCAGCCACCTGCACAAAGGTATGCAAGCAATCAAACTATAGCCCATACACACCAGCCGATATTGAATTGCTAGTAAGACAGAAAAGAAGACTCCGAAGACAATGGCAAGAATTCAGATCACCGAATCTGAAAACACAACTACAGCACTGCACTCGAAAGTTAAAGCAAGCCTTAAAAAATAAAAACAACAAAGAGTTAGAAGAGCACATAGCGAAATTAACACCTGGTGAAGCGTCAGACTACTCTTTGTGGAAATCAGCAAAAAATTCAAATCGGCCAATTCTCAGTGATTCCCCTATCCGTTTGAGTGACGGTAATTGGGCTAGAAGCAACTGTGAGAAGGGTTTGGCTTTTGCAAACCACCTAAAAAGTGTGTTTACACCCAATCCACCCTCTTTACAGTCCTCATTACCAAAATTAACTTCTCAACCTTGCTCAATAACACTCAAAATTAAAAAAAAGGACATATTCAAAGCAATTTATAAAGATTTAAACCCAAAAAAATCACCTGGTCCAGATAAAATTACCGTAATCAGTAATTCATCTCATGCACATTTTCAATGCTATCCTTCGTATTAAACACTATCCCAAATGCTGGAAAACTTCAAAAATTATTATTGTCTAAATCCCTTTAGACAAGCCATATGGTCAGTCCCTGTAAGAAAGAAGTAAAAATAATGAAATAGTATTTATAAAATGAATTAATGATACTTACCATTTTTACTTACCTTACCTTGCATACTTACCATATGGCAACCCAACTCTCCACATAAATTCCCCTTTTATGTTTTTGGGTTTTCGCGGTTCGTATTATGATCGACCGATGCTATCATCTAGACATTCGGTCTTTTAACATCTATCGAGATCGTGCCATTCCGCGCAGTACATAATAGGCAAATAAAAGTTACATTAGAGTGTTTCAAAAAATTCTTTAAAAATTAAAGTGAAACGAAATTATTAAAACGTGGAAATAATTAAAACTATATATGTGCTAATACATTAGAGTGGCTCAAAAAAAAAAGTTTTTTTTTTGTTTTATAAAATTTTTATTTTGTAAAATATCGTTTTATAAACTTAATTTTTTTTTTACCAAAGAACGACCCATCATCGCATCCAATGAGGTAGCAGCACATCAACACCAATCCTAGCAGCAGACTCACAACACAGATAAGGATAAAATTTCTGATTTTTTAAAATATATTATATATTCATATATTCACATATATTATATACACCGTTTTATATATTTTCATATATACGTATATACACATTTTTTATATATTCCCATATATATCATATACTCATTTCTATATATTCACATATATATATTTTCACTTACATATATATATACACATTTTATCTGTATATATTCTCATATATATTTTCTTCGGAATATATATATATTCCCTTAAATATATACATATTTCTTCTTTATATATATTCTCATATATATATTTTTCTAATTTACACATTATATCGATAACATTTCTGTTATCGATCGATCGATACATTTCTCTATATCGTCATCGTCGCATAATCGGTCAGTGCATTTTGGTGTATTTTTTTTATACTCTCTACACTCCACAAACCTTAATAGATTCGGTCAAATATGCCAGTGACGAAATCACCAGAAAAGCAGGAAATAGCCTCTGAAGGTCGTAGGGCAGAGTCAGCTGGCGCTATTCCAAAAGGCGCAGTGGAAAAAATGCCAAAAATTCCATCCGAAACAAAAAAAAACCCCTAGGAAAAGAGCTTATGACCCCTCCATGAATGAGTTCATTTTCGAGGCGGACAACATGGTGCATTTCTGCACGAAGTTTTCAACAATTCCGGTTGAAGACTTAACACCTTCTCTCCTGAAGGCTAAGCTCGAGGACTTGAGCTGCTATTATGATCAAGTCAAGTCCACGTTTAGAAGAGTAGGTTTAACGGATGAGGATGAGCTGCCCAGTGATTTCAAAATGGCAGCGAGAAATAAAATGGAACTCTGCCAAGAGCGCGTGCACACCATAAAAGCACAGATTTCGGATCTCTTAGAAGTTCAATAAGCCTCCAGATTGGAACTTCCATCACAAGCAGAAATTACCTCTATTTCTGCAACAGAGCAGGCAAATAATTCCGCGATTTGCCTGACTGTTCCTACTTGTGATACCGAAACATTTTCCGGCGGGTACGAAGAATGGACGTCCTTCCGCGACATGTTTACGGCGGTTTACATAAATCGCCCTAAACTCTCTTCTGCCCAAAAACTGTATCATCTCCGATACAAAACTGCAGGAAAAGCTGGAGCTATTGTGAAGCAGTACGCGCTCAACAAGGAAAATTTCGAATTGGCATGGAATGCGCTAAAGGCCCGCTTCGAAAACAAGCGAATTCTGGTCGATAAGCAAATAAAAACTCTCTTGAACCTCCCTCAAGTGAGTTACGAGAATAGCGAGGCAATTCAGAAATTGCAAACCACGATCAATAATTCTCTGTCCGTCTTATCCTCTCAAGGAGTCTCGACAGAGAATTGGGACCCGATCCTGGTGCATATCTGCTGTTCAAAACTGCCTGAAGATTCCTTGGCTCTTTGGGAACAATCCCTAAGTTCCCGCAAGGATCTTCCAACATGGCAGCAGATGGACGAATTCTTGACTCCCAGAACAAAACCCAAAACTTTTTTGCAGAAAGCAATCGGACATTCTCTTGTCCAATCTGCGAAGCCGCACATTCGCTTAAATCCTGTGAGCGGTTTAAAAAGTTAGTTGTTCGTGATAGAGTGAGGCTTGTTCGAGAACACAATCTCTGTGAGAACTGCCTGGCCTTTACTCACCATAAACGGGACTGCAAGAGCAAACACTCCTGTTTGCAATGTCAGCGAAGGCATCACACGATGCTTCACATACCAGCAGACAATATTCCCAGTAGGAACACCAAGGTTTTGGCGCAAACCTCCACGCTTCAGCCGCACAATAAGAAAAAGAGCACGCAGCAGACGATAACCCCCTCAAGAAACTCGAGAAGCCGGAGATCTCAGGACCGATCATCCGAAGATGAGCAACCCTGCTCATCATGCTCCAAATCTTCTTCAAAGGTGCAAGCATTGTTCACCTCAAATGAAGAAAGAACTCTTTTGCCCACAGCTCTTGTCTCTATAGAGCATCTTGGAGAACTTCACAAGGTTCGAGCACTCATCGATCAAGGTTCTCAACGAACATTCATCTCTACCAAGGTACAAAATCGGCTTAGGCTTCCTTCGCAAGCAACTCACGTCGAAATTTCTGGAATGGGTGGTAAAACCATCCAAAACTCTAACCAGACTTGTACCGTTACGTTAGTCGCCCCAAAATTGTACTCTCACAATTGACCAAATTTCTACCCACATTTAAAATTTCTAAGCTCGATTGGCAGCAATTCGAAATATTAGATTTGGCTGACCCAAATTGCTTCGTGCAGGCGCAAATTGACATGGTCATAGGTAGTGATTTGATTCCTCAAATCCTCCTAACCGGAATCCGCCATAATATCTGTGGAAGCCTTCTCGCACAGAATACGATATTTGGCTGGATAATTAGTGGCCCTATCTCTCAAAAAGTGTCAACATTCTCGACGCAGGTAGAGGAAGTTTCCAATGAACTTCTTAGTTCTCAACTAAGGAAGTTTTGGGAACAGGAAGAAGTCAATCAGCCAGCTCAAGTATCGGAAGAAGATATAGCCTGTGAAGACCACTATCAGAGGACCACATATCGTAGGTCAGATGGAAGATATGTGGTCAGGCTTCCATTTAAATCCAGTTTTCCCGCTCTTACGGCTCTTGGTCACTCCCGAACCATAGCCTATAATCAATTTCGCAGTATGGAGAAAAATTTTTCAAAGAAAGGCGATCTCAAAGCCATTTACGATGAGGTTCTCGAAGAATACCTCACGCTGGATCATATGGAACCCACAGGCTCGCATGAAATCATCTCTGATAGCAAGTATTTCTCCTTTTACATGCCACATCATGCAGTGGTGAGGCCAGAAAAGAAAACCACCAAAGTGCGTGTTGTTTTTAATGCCTCAAGAAACAGCGGCTCAGGACATTCTCTTAACGACGTATTACATATAGGTCCCACATTACAACCACATCTCATGGTTCTCATCTTGAGGTGGCGACTATATCAATTCGTTTTCAATGGTGATGTACAAAAGATGTAACGACAAATTCTTGTCCTCCATGACGACCAGGATTTCCAGCGAATTCTCTTTCGCAGTTCACCAAATTCTCCAATTCAAGACTTCCGGTTGAAGACAGTCACATTTGGTGTAAATTGCGCTCCATATTTAGCCATTAGAACACTGCAACAATTGGCTAAGGATTCCAAGAAGAATTTCCCTCTCGTGGAAAAAATAATCTTCAAAGAAACCTATGTGGATGACGTATTATCTGGTTCACATACAATTCCAGATGCTGTAGAATCTTTATCTCAAGTGATACAAGTCCTCAACTCCGCAGGATTTCCATTACGAAAGATTACTGCAAATCATCCTAAAATTTTAGAAAATATACCAAAATCAGAACTTCTCGATTCTGATTTTCTAAAATTTGAAAGTGCCAGTGCCACAAAAACCCTTGGAATACGATGGAATGCATTGACTGACACATTCTCGTACTCAGTATCGCCCATCGAAACAACATCCGCTGCTACCAAGCGTCAAATTTTATCTGCCGTTGCGAAATTTTTTGACCCGGCAGGATGGCTCTCGCCCATCATGACTCAAGCCAAGCTGCTTCTCCAAGAGCTCTGGTTAGAAGGCACCGACTGGGATGAATGCGTGAAACCCAGATCGCTCATCAAATGGAATGTATTTCTGGAGAATATTTCGTCCATTGGTCTCATCGAAATCCCTCGATGGGTACAATTCTCTCCCAAGAAGCGAATCCAGCTTCATGGATTTTGTGACGCTTCAGAGAAAGCGTATTGTGCAGCCCTGTACATACGATCAATGGACATGAATAATCAAATATCCTGTCATTTACTGGTGGCTAAAGGAAAAGTTGCACCTCTGCAGACGGTCAGCTTACCACGTTTGGAATTGTGTGGGGCCGTTTTACTTTCGCACCTAGCCAAGTCCGTTAAAGAAACTTTAGATGTCGAATTCTCAGACATATTTTTCTGGTCCGATTGTCAAATCGTTCTCGCATGGCTGGAAAAACCACCTCACACATGGAAAACGTACGTCGCTAATCGTACAGCCCAGATACTCCAAAACGTTCGAAATGCTATCTGGCGCCATGTCATCAGCAGCGAAAATCCAGCTGATTTGGTTACACGCGGATGCAAGCCCCAAGATCTTGTGTCCAATACTCTTTGGTGGAATGGGCTTGCATGGCTTCATCACCCCGAAAAAGCCTGGCCAAAACCAACACTTTCCAGTACTTTGCCCCCCGAGCAAAGGAAAGTAGAGGTTCTTCTCACGTTAGATGACCATACCGACATTCTCGATCGGTTCTCATCATTTTCAAGGGCACTACGTGTGATTTCTTACGTTTTCCGTTTTGTCCATAACGGACTCTCTAAATTGCGAAAATATTCTCCAATTTCGAATTCCTCACTCTCGCAGGACGAAATTCGTTTCGCAAAAAGCCTGCTAATCTCGTTAGCCCAATGGCAATATTTTCCCAAAGCGCTGAAGGCTCTTTTCAGCTCAACCGCAGTCAGCAATAAAAGCTCTTTGCTGACTTTAAATCCTTTTCTCGACAAGGAAAATCTCATGAGAGTAAATGGTCGATTAGCTCATTCTGGTCTTAGTTATAGTGAGCGCCACCCCATAAATCTTCCTGAAAAATCCCGATTTTGCGTTTTGTACCTCGAGTTTCTCCATACTCTGCTCCTACACGCAGAATAAAGGCTCATGTTCCGAATGGCTCGTCAAGAATTCTATATTCCTCGTCTTAAGCCCCAAATAAGGAAATGCATATTTCTATGCAAAGTTTGTACCATCCACAAACAAAAGGTTGGATCACAGATTATGGCAGCTCTGCCGCCTGAACGGTGTACCTTGTCGGTACCTTTCGCGACCACAGGTGTTGATTTTGCAGGCCCATTTCAAATTAATGCATCTACGCTTCGAACTGCTGCCTTTCTCAAAGGGTATGTGGCTGTATTTGTATGCTTTTCCACAAAGGCCATTCACTTGAAATTGTGCTCTGATCTCTCTACAGAGGCATTCCGCGCCGCATTCGCCAGATTCGTTGGCAGAAGAGGCCTTCCCCGCAAAATCATGTCGGATAATGGTACAACTTTCGTTGGAGCTCAAAGAGCCATTAGTAAAGAATTCCTCAAATTCTCTAAGGAGGTGTCCAAAGATATTCTGGCCCAATACTCTCCGCAAGGTATTGACTGGGTTTTTATTCCTCCCAGTGCGCCTACATGGGCGGTTTCTGGGAGTCGGCAGTCAAAAGCTTTAAGGCTCATCTCAAAAAGACTGCCGGCAATCATAAATTCCGCTTCGAAGAGTTCTCAACTCTGCTCTGTAGAATCGAAGCCGTGCTCAATTCTAGACCATTGTCTCCCCTCTCTCAAGATCCCAACGAACTGATAGCGCTAACTCCAGGTCACTTCCTGCGAGGTGTTCCACTAACGGCCTTGCCCGAACCCAACTCGGAAGATATATCCCTAATAAATCGATGGGAAAAACTCAAGGCGCTTCACCACCAGTATAGCCGCAGATGGAAAACTGAGTACCTACAAGATCTGCACAAACGCTACAAATGGCAACACCCTCAAAAGGAGCTGGAAGTAGGTCAACTGGTGGTCATCAAGGATGAGCTGCTGCCCCCCAACGAATGAAGTCTCGGACGCGTCAGTCATTTGTATCGAGGATCTGACGGCCACATCCGTGCCGCAGATATTCGGACCAAATCGGCCGTTCTCAAGCGGCCCATAGTAAAATTATGTATTTTGCCGCTCGCGTAAAATCGTAATTTCCAAAAAAAATCTCTTTTTTTTCGCTATCAGACTTTGGCTCAAGCCCTTAAGCTAAGTTCGTTTTTTCAATTCTATCTTTCCAGTTCCGCCCATAGCGATCATCATCGATGACAACTATGTCATCGGCTCCACGCTCTGCGGTATTGCCGCGGGTTTTTGGCGATGAGCACAAGCTAGAGGGAGGATGTGGTGCGAGCGCATCGATACTGCCGCAACTGCCTGGCTCGGCCGCACGGGACCGGGTCTTGTGATTCGCCAAACTCGTGCAAAAAATGCAGATTGGCGCATCGCCGCACCACCCAACAGCGTCGACGACGTAATCGTGCGCCACGTGGACAACCTGAAGGCGGACGCACGAGGCATCGTCCTGAACCCCGGCATCGGCGCAGACCTGAGGATCTCCGCCACGGATTGCAGCGAAACCCTCCGCGCTCTCGTCACGTCGAGCAACGACATGTAGCTTCCACCCCGAGAAGCTCCCAGCCTAGACAACGACCGACTCCTAATGTTCGTCGGAGGACAGCTCGAGCGATCGAGGACGCGATCAGCTCACTGTCTCGTCTACGAGATGCACTCAATTAATGCACGAGTGCATGCGGGCTGCGATGTCTAAATCCCTTTAGACAAGCCATATGGTCAGTCCCTGTAAGAAAGAAGTAAAAATAATGAAATAGTATTTATAAAATGAATTAATGATACTTACCATTTTTACTTACCTTACCTTGCATACTTACCATATGGCAACCCAACTCTCCACATAAATTCCCCTTTTATGTTTTTGGGTTTTCGCGGTTCGCGTTATGATCGACCGATGCTATCATCTAGACATTCGGTCCTTTAACATCTATCGAGATCGTGCCATTCCGCGCATTGCAATATTTTTAACATTTAACGTGTAACATTCATTTTATTTTTTTTTTCGTGAAAATATTTCCTTATATCGCGTATTTCCATTTATAAGTTTATACGTACAAATGAATTGTGATTAAAATCATCAAATGGTTAAACTCAATTTCTAGTGCGTTTTATTCAATTATGATAGCAAAACCAGGAAAAAACCCTACAAAAGTTGCATCGTACAGACCTATCAGCCTCCTGCCTCTACTCTCTAAAGTATTCGAAAAGCTACTTTCATGAATATAACTCCATTTATTAATCTCAACCAACTGATTCCCCAACATCAGTTTGGATTTAGAAAACAGCACGGCACAATAGAACAAGTCCACCGCATTGTAACTCTGGCTAGCAAAATGGCGTATAAAAGTCAATGAATCAAAGAGCGTACATGTAACCTTCACGCTAAGGCTAGATACATGTCCCCCACTTAATATTAATGGCCAATCAGTTCCACAATGTTCCCAACAAAGTACTTGGGTATTCACATCGACAGAAAGCTGACCTGGAAAAATCACATAGAGGCAAAGAAAGATCAAGCTTAAAATCTATCAGTTATGGTGGCTGTTACACAAAAGATCAAAGTTGAATCTTGAATACAAAGTGCTATTATATAAAGCAATCCTGAAGCCAATTTGGACTTATGGTATTCAGTTTTGGGGCACAGCAACTCCCTCGAAAAATTGCAGCGAATACAATCCAAGTGTCTGCGAATTATTGTAAACGCGCCTTGGTATATGAGGAACGTTAACATCCATCGAGATTTAAATGTACCCACAATTTCTGAGGAAGTTGCAATGTTCTGCAGAAGCTACATTCAAAAATTACGCAATCATCCGAATCCCCTTGCTAGGCAATTGTTGCTGAGCACGGGGCATCGTCGATTAAAAAGAAAAGACACACTGAATATGCTGTGAAATTGCTATACCTCGCGACTCAACAAATTGTGATGGAACGTTGGGAATATCACATAATTTTAGTTAGTTTGTAAGATTTGATTACTTATTGTTAGTTTCTAAGTAATTTTTGAAAAATCCAATAAAAAAAGCTTGAAAAAAAAAAACTATTACTTATGATCATTTAAATGGGTAAATGTAGCGTAATGTAAAAATATTCTATAAAAAATTTCGATATTTAGAGGTTTTTTGGAAATAGTCCACAAACGCTCACGGACGATTATCCCTCAAGCCAAATTATGTGTGAATTGATATAAGATTTTTTATATTGTAACAAAGTCTAAGTCAAAGTTGTAAGTCTAACCCGATAACTTCACCTTCACACATATGAATATGTATGAGTAATTGACCTAATCAGATGGAAATATATCCATTAAAGAAAATGAAAACCCGGAAATTCCTTGAAAAGTTTGTCTTTGCTCATAAATAATAAAATTCACTTAATATTTATTAAAAAAACCAAACAGATTATAATACAATAACTTTAGCCACTTTAATGAAATAATTGATCTATTAATTAACCCTTCTGTTCTTTTAAAGCTATTCCATGATGTCTGAATGACAAACTTTTGGCTTGGCTTTTTTTTTTGTTTAGACAATATTAGTTTGACAATTCCCACAAGTAGGTTCGTGCCTATAACATATGGTCATCAATCATTGGATAAATTACGCTATACTAGTAGTTTTTCTTGGTCACATTCGTTGACGTACACAAATAATATGGAATTTCACAACAGAAGGGTTAAAGAAACCGTGCTACTTTCACGATGAGAAACACTAATCAATAGGATCGTTGCTCTTATAAATACCAGCATCGGGTCTTATAGAGTGATCAGTGTTCAGTGGGTAGTATTTAGCTCGCATAAAATGGCCAAACTGATTGCTATATATTCCATTTTATGGATCAGTATTGCTAACGCAGCAACAATGAACGATCCTCTAATACAAACGGCTAATATTTATCACCATGAAGTGTAAGTTCATAATCTAATAATTAATCTAATAATTAATATGAATTAAATTATAAATATTTCAAAATGACAAAAAATAGATCAGAGAGTGGTGCAGTAAATGATCGTAAATTGGAGGAATTTGATCCTGAGAATACAACCAAGATTTTTAAATTGATTATACATGGGCATATGTCGTCGAGATCTGATTCGACACTTGTTGGAATAGAACAAGGTACATATTTATTTACTAAAATACAATATAAATTCGCATAAACATAATTTGTTGCATACTTGTATTACAGCATACTATGAACAAAGACTTGTTGTAGTATTAATGGCTGATTATTCAAAAATAAGCTATTCACAATATTCAATTGTTCGTAATGCAGTCCATGATTTGGCTTTACACTTTTCGAATATAATAAGCAAATTCTTCACGTAAGTACTTAACATCAATATGAAAATATCAATATTGAGAATTTGTTACAAATTAATACTATTTGTGCGAAACTATTATTTGTATATCCATTTAGTAAATTCCAGTTAGATATGGGAAAATTGCATATTATTGGGCATGATTTAGGTGCTCATATCGCTGGTGATATGGGCAGATATTTCAACAATTCTTTGGGGCGTATCACTGGATTAGATCCCCCCATGTTGCTTTTCTCGCCCAATTCTGATGATGGTCTACAGTCGACTAATGCAAAATTTGTCGATGTAATTCATACCGATGTGAATGGTTTCGGTATGTTAAAACCATGTGGAACTGCAGATTTTTACCCAAACTTTGGAAAAGCAGTTCAACCAGGCTGCAAAGCTAAAGTTTCATTTAATTCCCGTATGTATATGTGTGAATTGCTATTATGGCTCCACGTTTAATTAACGTATATATGTATATATGTAATTTTCTTTTGTGCAGATCTTTGCAGTCATAAACGTTCGACGGTCCTCTTTACTGAATCCATATTAGCATCTAGAAATTTTCCATCAATACCTTGCAGTCTTGATGGTATCGAAAGGAATAACGTCGACCGATGTATTACCGATAAAAACTTGAATAAAACATTACTTACGAACGCTATTAATAATGGGAGCCAAAAATTGGTATATATGGGTGAGCATGTATCGAAAAGGTATGTACTCATAAGTAACTCTATTTAATAATAATCGTTGTTAAAATTAATTATCCATTTCTATTTGCAGTGCTGAAGGCATTTATTATTTACCAACTTTCGATATATCACCGTATGGAATGGGAAGAAACACTATTCTATAAATTTTGTGTATAACAAATGTTATCAATTAATTAAATAAAAAATTATGTGTTGATTTAAAATGTTATTTGATGTGGGTGCCGTAGCTCAGGGGTTAGTGTGTTGGCCTTCTGATCTGTAGGTTGTGGGCTCAATCTTCGGCTGAAGCATACCAAATTTAATATAGAAAAGATTTTTCTTTCGAACGTCGGCAAGCAATTCTTCCGACAGTAACAATTTGCCATGGAAAAGCTTCTCTTCCATTACTATTGGGCGTGTTAAATTTTGGACAGTAGTAGAAGGGATCTACTTATTTCAGCCGGTTCCGAGCGTCATGAGCTGTATGCCGACAGCGACATAGTAAAGGTCATTCAAATTCAGCGGCTGCGCGGGCTAAGTCATGTCAAACAAATGGAAGAACACGCTCTGGATAAGGAGGTGTTATATATTCGGAACTCGCTCGTGGACGATCTATCTTTCCAACGTCATCGAGCGCAACCCGATTGCACTTATACAACGCGAGATACAGATTACTAAAGACATCTATTGGAAAAATAATGGATTTCTATTTATTACACCTGATATCTTACAGTTTTTCTTCGATAGAGGCGAAAACGCGAGCCAGTCGGTTGAAAATGTGAATTATGGTAATGGCTTCATCGATTCCGTTCCAAGCGATGGCCAAGCCAAGATTGATGGTCAGGAAGGTTTTGCTATGTGTTTGCTGGGATTGGCAGAGAATCATCTACTATGAGCTGCTCCCCTACGGCCAAACTCTTAATTCGGACCTGTACTGTTAACAATGAAGGAAGCAATCACGCAGAAGCGGCCAACTTTGGCCAATAGGAATTGTGTACCATCATGACAACGCCAGGCCACACACATCAATAGTGACTCGCCAGAAGCTCCGGGAGCTTGGTTGGGAGGATCTTATGCATCCACTTTATAGTTCGTACCTAGCACCAAATGATTACTACCTGTTTCTGTCTATGGCGAATTATTTTGCTGGTGAAAAATCGCCTCAAGAGAAGTTTGTGAAAATCGACTGTCCCAGTTTTTGACCAATAGGGACGATGGTTTCTATGAGAATGCCATTATGAAATTAACTTCAAAATGACAACAAGTTATCGAACAAAACGGTGCATATTTGACCTAAATTGGATCATTCTAACTATGCTAACTAAAACCTTCAATTTAATGCAAAAATAATGGATTTCTTTTTACTAGACCTTATATGGCGTATTTTCTCTTTACTGGTGTCCATCTTTGACGCGTGCGCAGACAATACTGAGTCAAGCAATCACAAAACTGCCTGAGAAGTTTATTTAGTACATCCTATCTTCCTAAAGCCATCTAGCGTATAGCACTTATCGCACTTATACAACACAACAAGGGTTATCCATTTCGCGGTTTCAAAAGTATAGGGCTAGAATTCGACATCTGTCAAACTGAGTTGTTAAAACAATTTTTTTTCTTTTTCAGTTCAAAGTCTGACATTCTGAAAATGGATCGCTTAACTATCGCACAACGCATTAAAATTGTAAAAACCTACTACAAAAATGGTGATTCTGCCACAGCCACATATCGTGCTTTAAGAGGAGATTATGGTTTACATAATCGTCCAACTACGCAAGCAATTGGCAAAATTGTGAAGAAATATGAAGAGACTGGATCGGTTACAGATATTGTAAGGCCTGTGCATCATCGTTTCGCTCGTACCACCGAAAATATCGCTGCTGTAAGTGAAAGTGTTGCCGAAGACCCGAATGTGTCGATTCCTCGTCGTTCTCAGGAATTAGGACTGTCTTACGGCACATTATGGCGTATTTTGCATTTGGATCTACACCTGAACAACAGGCGGTGGTCGGCGATTTTTCGAACAAAATTTTCTTCAGCGACGAAGCACATTTCTCACTCGGTGGGTATGTTAACAAACAAAATTGTCGTATTTGGGGTTCTGAGAATCCTCAAGTAATTGAAGAGAGGCCACTACATCCACAAAAAGTCACTGCTTGGTGCGCTCTTTGATCCGGAGGTGTGATTGGACCTTACTTCTTCGAAAACGACGATGGAACGACAGTCACCGTCAATTCGGAGCGTTATGGTAATATGATAACCGACCTTTTTTGCCTGCTATTGAAGAATACGACTTAGAGAATATGTGGTTTCAACAAGACGGTGCCACATGCCACACAACTCGAGCGAATATGGCTTTATTGCAAGAGAAATTTTCTGGCCGCGTAATTTCTCGTCGTGGCGATATCAAGTGGCCACCAAGATCATGCGATTTGACACCGCTTGACTTTTTTTTGTGGGGCTACGCGAAAGACCGTGTTTATGCAGATAAACCTTTAACTCTTGAGCACCTAAAAACCAACATTCGTCACGTTATGGCTGATGTGTCAAAAGTGGTCGAAAATTACCTCAAAAGAATCGATGCTTGCAACAATTCGCGTGGTGGTCATTTAAATGATGTAGTATTTCACACATAATGTCAACGTTCAAACTTTATAATAAAAAAGAAATATCATGATAAAAGATATTTTATATGTGTTTTATTTACATTTACTTTTGAAACCGCAAAATGGACAACCCTTTATATAGAGCTAGTTAATATACCAGCATATGATTGTCATTTTTTTATCTTCTTATTAGCTTGTAATAGGTTTTGAGAAATCCGATTTGTTAAATTTGCAAAAAAAAAAAAAATATTTAATAGTAACTAAGGTCTTGTCAACATGATAGAATAAATCGGTAAGTGTCATTTCAATATTATATTGCGCTTACACAACAACATAATACAACATTCATTTGAAATAGGATGAACCAATATTTGATTCTAATATCTAAATCAAAACGATATCTTTATTATATTATTTAGTACAAATTTACACTTACACGAGTAAAGTTTAAAAGTATTTGCCATGTAGATAATATTATACTTATTGTAAGTAAGTATTTATAGAATACACAAAAAACTTTTATGGCAACAATCAGGATATGGCTCTGTAGCATTTTGTTCAAGCGTTACTTCACATTTTGCGTAATTATCATAATTGTGGGGTCCGGACCTATGTAACGTTGTAGGATCACAACTGTAGCACAGAAGTTATTTCAAAGAGAAATATTTAATTTTGACATTATATATTATATAGATATGATAGTGAATTGAAAATAGTATATATTTTCTATAATTGAACTCACACTTCTACGGTGCCGTAACCTTTATCAGTTAGACAATTAAATTGAGCACATTCCATACCAGGGAGAGGAGGATGTCTTATACTTTCACCAGGTAACAGTACATGATCATATAAAACACATTTGCCAGGATGATCTGTAAAGAAATAATGTTTGTATTGCAATAATTAATAAAGTCGTCGGTTCCTTATATTAACCTTCGAATTTAAAGAAACCCTGATTATATATGTAGGTATGAACAAAGAGAAAAACACTTGAAAGCACACTAAATATTACGATTATTTTCAACATCTTGTATAATTCAATTGTAAAATAGAACTAAATGGGAGTACCAAACTGAATTCGTATTTATACGATTTATGAAAAATAGAAATAGTTAATTTAATCTTATCACTTTCACTTTCTATATATATGTATGAGGCCAAATTTGTATTTTGTTATCAAATTTTGCTGTATGCTGGCTGGCTTACATATATAAGCGGAGATTTTTCAAAAAATGACAATGTATACAAGAGTATATGTATTTGGGTAACGTAAGTGATTTAGCATGAGCATTTATCTGGCTCCTTGGCTGAGGTAGGCATACTTAAATAAAAAATTATTCATTCTTTATACAAGCAACTCAATGAAAATTTATAATAAACCACGGATGTGGGCTACCTTGTTAATGATCAGATAATATTTTGAAATGTCCGATTCCTTTTTAGGGAAGGTGCCTCCATACAGCCGGTTGATGTCCATTATAAGCACAAGGCTAACAACATCTGCTGCAATTGCTATGACACTTAGTCTCGTAGTTATCGCCACAATTCTCAAAATGTTCAAAATACTTTAACATCAGCCATATTATTGCCATGCAAAAGAAGAGAAGGACGATTCTACCAAGGACAGCAGCTTTTAGTGGAGCTTATTTGTATTTTTAGTATAATGAAACTGCAACAGATTTACAGAAAAATCTTCTACAGTTGACCTTTTCTCTCAAAACGATTTCTCACCACAATATAAATCTATGTATTCATTATGGTTCTCCTAGACGGAATACTAAGTAGTTTATTGCTGCTTAAAGTTAAAAGTATTTGAAATTTTTGTATGGGACTATATTAACAGTGAGAGTGACTCGGATATTTTGGCCTGATTGGTATTCGAACCAACAAGTGCTTTATGGTATTGAAATAGGACTGCGACGTCCCTACCCCTATCCTACTTCCTATCCGCTTTCGCCTCCTCTGTGCTGAATCAGCCTTTCTGAAAGCCCAGCATAAAAATAGCCCAGGCCATATAGATACCTGGAGTCCTCTATATTAACTAGTCTTACTTGTGTAACGTGGACATTTGTCCGTTTATCATGGAATTTCTTTATGGAATCAGAACTAACGACAATGAAAAAAAACTAATTACGGAGCGGTGGAAACTCGGAAGGATATGCCTGAACATAGTCGACCTGGTATGGGTGACCATCATCGTCAGCAGCTGGAATTCAACGACAAAGATCCAATCAACGAGCGCTCGACCTTCTGAGTCTTGGTATCAACAGAGCTGAGTGTATGGCTAAGGTATAGTCTAAAAGTGGTAAAGAAGGACGTGATTCGTAATTGCCATGGATTTCTGGCGAGCCGAAGGACCGATGTAATAAGCTACTCTTGGCTCACAGTTGGAGAGTAGCTAAGGTTGGAGATCTGGTCATCTCTAAGTCGACTAAATAGGCGGCTCTGGTAAAGAATATATGTACTTTTCTGACCAAAATGATTATACCGTTGTACTAATGCAGGGTATAAATAAAAATAATTCCTTTTGTATATTCCAAACAAGTATTTCCAAAATGGAGACAGATATATGCTTATTTAGCCTTGAACTCTGTACAATAATTTGATGATAATGTATTATTTGGAGGTGCTAATACCAAAACTTAAATCTGCTGCTGATTAGACTTAAATTAGAAGAGGGCATCTTTAAAGAACAACGCAAATAAATTTCAATGCGAAATTTGATTTAACTGATCATTTTGCACACTAGATGCAAACTTGTGTCTCCACTAGGTCACTTAAGAAGTTGCTTAAATTTTTTGTTTTTTGTAGCATCGTGTTATTGTTACGAAGATATTATGGCTATAGACAGTGGCTATACAATTTTTATACTCTTATTATATTAGCCTTGAAATTAATTATTTATATTTAAGTGATTTAATGATAAACTCTGAACCATCAAATTATTGTTTTTAAAAGAAGTACGATGATAAGACATTGAAATGCGAAAGAGCGTCTTTATGTCTGTATTTTCCTTAGTGAAAACAAAGCAAAACAACAATAAATATATGTGGCTGGTATGTAGTATTCTAGCAAACAAAGAAACTACTACACTTGAACAAACTCACTGTGAGTATCCTTGTAGACGTCAATAAAGGACATTGTTTCAGTGGTATGTATGCTACTATAAGTAACTGACGACTACCTATGACTGCCTATGACTGACTATGAGGATGAACTGGAAACCATCTCGCACCTTTTGTGTGTGTGTCGAGCTCTAGCACGCCGCAGGAAGATACATCTAGGTATTTATTTTGACAACAACCGCAGCGATCTGACTCAATGCTAGCTGGGAGACTTGTATCGGTTTTCCCGTAAAACGGGATAGTTTGAACAATAATAGCGAGGCTCAATTTTGGGGCATAGCAACGGGTCTACTTTGGCCTAACTGTGTTCTCGCAAAAGAACATCGGCTTTAACCTAACCAAACATATGCAGCATTGATTGCTTGAAATTCAATCGATTAACAGCGGGACGTTATGAACTATTAACACTTACTTACTTATGCGGCCATAAAAACCGAGTATCGATTTAGGCCGAAAATAACATGCTTCGCCAACCATCTCTGTTCTTCGCTAGCTGGCGTCATTTAGAAATTCCAAGAGCCGTCAGGTTCTCCAGTACTTGGTCTTTCATCCTGAGGTTTGGTCTTCCTCTTCTGCGTCGTCCTCCAGGGGGTTCCGAATATAACACCTTCTTAGTTGGAGCGTGTTCTTCCGTTCGCTCGACATGACCCGCTGGATTTTGATGCGCTTTACTTTGTCAATATCAGCATACAGCTCATACAGCTCATGGTTTTACCTTATTCGGTACTCGCGACCAACGCAAATAGGTCCAAAGATCTTGCGTAGGACTTTTCTATCGAAAACTCCAAGCATTCGCTCATCTGAGGTGGAAATTGTCTAGGCTTCAGCCCCATATGTTAGGACAGGCATGATGAGATACTTGTAGAGTGTAGTTTTCGTTCTTCGAGAGAGGGCCCGACTTCTCAATTGCTTACTCAGCCCAAAGTAGCACCTGTTTGCAAGAGTGATCCATCGCAATATCTCCAGGCTGACGTCATTACTGCTGTTAATGCTGGTTCCAAGATAGACAAAGTCCCTTACTACTTCAAAAGCGTAGTTGTCAACAGTGACGTGCTGTTCAAGACGCCGGGACTCTTTGTTTGTTGACACTAGATACTTCGTCTTGCCCTCGTTCCCCGAAGACCCATTCGATGCGACTCTCTTTCCAACTCTGAGAATGCTGCACTGACTGCTCGCGTGTTCATGCCGATTATGTCAATATCGTCGGCATACGCCAACAGCATGACACTATTGTTGAAGATAGTGCCATTATGTCGTAGATCAGCAGCTCGTATTATTTTCTCCATAATAAGATTGAAGAAGTCGCACGATAACGAATCACCTTGTCTGAAACCCCGTTCGGTATTAAATGGTGCGGAGAGGTCCTTCCCAATTTTCACTGCACATCGGGAGTTATGCAGTGTCATTCTACAAAGTCGAATGAGCTTTGTAGAATCAACAAATAGGTGGTGTGTGTCGATCTGTTTTTCTTGGGTCTTCTCCAGGTTTTGGCGCAGTGTGAAAATTTGGTCGATGGTAGATTTACCAGGTCTGAGGCCACACTGATAAGGTCCAATCAGGTTGTTGAGCATGGGCTTCAATCTTTCACACAATACGCTTAAACTATTAACAATAGAGCAAAAATATGCCTCAGAATTCGAGCTTATTATGGACAAAACTATATGCATAATGGAACGGCCATTGACAATATCAAGTGCTTAAAATAACAATTAATTCGAAGTTCAGCGAATAGTTTTATATTTGCATGGCATCACTATACCTGAATAAAATATTTTATTAATATTTTAATATTAATATTTTTAATCATAGTTCTCTATTTTGAATGATAATTAAGTTGAAATTTACTTCTACATATAAATATATCAACTTGCTGATAACACTGTATTGATATTTAAGAGTATATGTTTTCTGAACAAATCATATAAATATGCCCGCAGTCAGATGCAATTTTAGTTTAATTAGTGAAGTGGATTATTAAACATGGGTAAAGTAATATTGGTGTTATGTTCACTATTGAGTGTGTTGGTCATTATGGATGCACTTGTATACAATGAAGGGATTTTCAAATTTGCTGGTATATAACACATTACATACATATATGCTAGTAATATAGATAGAAGAAATTCGTTATTCATATAATCGTTTTTAATTTTTTTTTGCAGATGAACCTGGCAAATGTGTTATATTTAATGATGTACTCTCGCCGGGTGAGAGTATTAAATATCCAGGAGGTGAAGAGAGTTTGCAGTGTGCCAAATTTACTTGTCTCAATGCCGAAGGTTATGGTCAGATTGAAATGTAAGTTTGAATAACTAAAGTTTAGGAAAATAATAAACTTAATAATTATTATATTAACAGTTGTGATCCACCACGCCATCCTGACTATTCCAAAAATAAGACCTATAATAGTAATAACTATGGATACTGCAAACATGAACGGGAGATAGACGCATCGAAACCATTTCCCGATTGTTGCATTGATACTGTCAATTGTATTGTTTAGCATATACGCATGTATATAAATAGTGAAATAATAAAACGTATATTTGTAATATGTAATATTTTCAAAACAATTTTGTTGAACATTTTTGAAATGTACTTTTAAAAATTCTTTGAAGATTCACAGGAAAAGGATTTAAAGAATATTCTGCTGTTGGCTTATCGATATCAATGTCCATGTCTCGGAAAAACAAGAATATGATTGCAAGAGGTATTAAAATGAAAATCATCCAACAAGCTAACAAATATGATTAACAATATTTTCTATTGGTTCAATGGATTAAGTGTAATCGGTCCAAGTCAGAAAAAAATTTCACTCTTTTGGACCAAAATTATTATCGAAAATCTACTAATAAAATTTGGGAAAAATAGCAATCGTAAAATCGTAGAGTTTATTATACAGAGAAAATAGAATATCAATGAATAATATGTGGGCAGAAGGTATGAAGGTATATACATTTAATATTTTCTCCAATTTTATACGAAAATCGACAAACATCCCCATACCAGCCCATGAATCACATTTCGATGAATCGAATATAAGTACGACTAACTTCCATTCACCAATCCCTCCAATTTCTAGGAACATATTACCCGCTATTTCTACCCTTTAGTTGGGGTCCTTGCTGGAGGATGCCTGTATAAAGGTTTAATATATTGAGTATTCTTATTTATTTTTTATATTCAAAATTTTTTACTAAACGTTCTTATCTCTTACCACCGCCCTTTAGAGAGGTCCTATTAAAAATGTACATTTTTAAATATCATCAGCTCCCAAAGTTGCAAGGGTGCTTCTATGGGAATTAAATATTGCTTATCTCTATTCATGCTTGCTTCTTCGGAGGGCTCCAATGCATATTGAAATCAAAAACACTTGAAAATAGACAAATAACACTATAGCTTCCCAGAAATCGCCTGTAGAAGGTAACTATCTAGGACGAACCCCCATTAGATTTTGTTCCTTAACATTTTTTGGGAACAAATTTATCCTCTATCTCCACGTATTGGAGGGGCTATCCTACAAAATATATGCTTTCATAAAATTGACTTTATTTGCCTTTAATATATATTCAGTCATATATGCAAGTCCTGCATAAGGAATTTGTTAGCTTGTTGGATTATCTCATGTTTAGTACCTTTTTCTCAATCAGATCGATACGATTTTCTATATGAAAAGTATACATTTAATTTCATCTCATAGTATGACAATTTACTATAATAAGAAAATAAGTGCAAGAATACATTAGGACAGTGTGGACTAATGTCGGTAACCATTGTCCTACTGTTGTATTGCTGTAGAGCAAGATTTTAGAATGGTAATATCCAAACGAATTGGTGGTTCTGAAAGATATTTTTATTCCTAGATCAAATCAGATATCTGCATGTGATCGTTTTTTAAACTGAAATTCACTATCAGTAGAGAGACAGTTTGAGCAAGTAATAGGTGTAGAAATAGAAAGCGAACATTGAACTTGGTTTTATTACAAAACATATTTAGATGCATTCGAATCCATTACTTTGGATGTACATTCATTACTTAGTCAATGCTGTTTATATGACTTGTTTTATATTTTACAGTGTCTATATTGTTATATTTCTAGCAATTTCTGCAGAAGCTACGGACATTATGAATTCGGCTGTAGAACGGTAGGAGTAAGTCAACGAGCAAATTTATTTTAATTGAATGGAAGGACAGTGATTCGTTAGCAAGGGAAATTACTCATTCATGATCTAACCAAAGATAACAAAAATCCAAAATCTTCCTCTACATGAATTTATTTTCTCGTTGCAAAATAAGCAATTTCTTACATAAAATCATCACAGGTGATGAAAAGTCAATACGTTACAATACTGACTTATTCCTAAAACTAAATATTTATGTCAAGAAAGTATTACTGTATAGTTTGGAGGGTTGGAAAAGAAGTCATTTATTACGATCTCTTGCAAGCTGTTTAAAGTGTTACAGTTGAACGTTATCAGCAAGACAATGAGCAATGTTTTGCAGAGGAATATTAATTATTTGTGGAACATTTTGTGATTTTAAGTTTTGGTGTGGTAATATATTTTGGAATAAGATAGACTTCTATATAAAAATACCAATTATCGTATGATTAAAACAAACATTTCCCTGTATTTTGGTTTTTGTTTTCATACCAGTTACCATTGTTACTCAAAAAAATATAGAGTTATTATCCGATAAGTATTTTTGATAATTTAATATGATTTTATTGTTTTTGCTTAGTTTTATCCATTTTCAGAATAAATACCATTTGCTGATAGAAACGTATAATGTTTTTATATTTAAGCTTACGAGGGCGGATTGATAAAGAAGCTACCTAAGTTCGAAAAAGGCAGCACAAACACAAAAACTTTTTTTTTTTTTTTTGAAATTGCGATCTGTCAAACGTCAGCTGTTAAAATTCATCGATTAGTTTATTTGTTGTAGTCGTTTGAAGTAACCAACATTTGTGTTTCTTGAAAAATGGAAAAGAGCGAATTTCGTGCAGTGATTAAACATTATTATTTGAAAGAGAAAACGGCGAAAGAGACAAAAGAAAAGCTCGATAAACGTTACGGTGAGTCTGCTCCGTCAGATTACATGGTAAAATATTGGATTGCTGAATTCAAACGCGGCCGAACAAGCACTGCAACAATACCACCAACAGGAAGGCCAAAAGAGGTGGTTACTGAAGAAAATATCAAGAAAATCCTCGATATCGCTATGAATGATCGCTTCACAGCGGTATTTGGACATGATAAAGCGCAATCCTGTTGATTTTTGGCGTCGATTAATAACTGTTGATGAAACGTGGGTCCGCCACTACACATCTGTAACCAAAAATCAATCGAAACAGTGTGTGGAAGCTGGTGGAAGTGCTCCGACGAAGTCGAAGGCAGTGAAATCGGCTGGCAAGGTTATGAACACTGTGTTTTGGGATGCAATCGGAATATTGCTTATCGATTATCTTGAAAAAGGATCCACAATCACAGGCAAATGAGGAATGATGCAATCAAGAAAAAACGACCACATTTAAAGAAGCAAAAAGTGCCAGTTCACACAGCATTAGATACGATGGTAAAATTACGTGAAATACACTTCGAATTGGTTGATCATCCACCTTATAGTCCAGATTTAACTCCTAGTGACTTTTTTCTATTTCCAAACTTGAAAAAGTAGCTCGCAGGAAAAAGATTCAGCTCAAACGAAGAAGTGATTACCGAAACTAACGCGTATTATTCAGATGGTATAAAAAATTTGGAATATCGTCTTACTAAGTGTGTCGAAGTAAAAGGAGACGATGTTGAGAAATAAATGGTTTTTGAAAAAAAAAAATGCTTTTTTCCTACTTAGGTAGCTTCATTATCAATCCGTCCTAGTACGTCAGCCAGTTGGTGAGTCAAACTTTGATCTCATATATATTACTCAACAGATTATAAGTACTGTTTATGTAGTCTGTTTATACTGAAATATTCGCACCTTTTCATATATTTTCGTTTTTAAAGACAGCCAGCATATAGTAATGTTTAATAACAAAATAAACATTGTACTTTATAGAGAAAGTGAAAGTGATATGACCAAGTATATGTTGAGTTGAGTTGAGCCGTTTTTGAGTTTTATTTGACAATTGAATTTTAAAAGATGTTTAAAATAATTTTAATATTTAGTGCGCATTCAGGTGTTTTTTTTCTTTATTATACTGTCTACGCCAGAAGGCGTGTGTCGCGCACTGCCCCTATAAAGTTTCCAAGGGTTAGCAATCCTAATATAATTCTATTCGTTCCGCTATTTCTAATTCTCTAATTCTCTCTATCTATCACTCCCATACTCTCTTTTTTTTTACTTTTTCTCTACACTTTCTGTTTTTATTAATTTTCATTATTGCTGATTAAGTCCATCTTAGAACAAGTGCGTGTTCTTCCAAAATATTTAAGAACTGAATATAAATGAAATCCTAAATTCTCGAGCAGTGCGCGACTTTTTACCCTTACGTTATCTCTAATCCCGATATTATTAATATACACTTATTTTTAAGTTTAATAACCAATTGAATTTGAAAAATAAAGCGAACATTGAATTTTAAGAAAAGTGCTTTACAAGTGTATTTTTTGCAACAAGAGCCCCGATCATCAACCCCTCTGCCGCAACAGAACACGATGGCAAGTGCACCACATCGCAGCAAGCCCACCGGCAATCTTTCGCTCCCCGCTGAAACACATACCTACGAGGGTTATTATACAAATCTAACGGCAATAATAATTGCTTTAATATAATTTGTAAAAATCGCTTTCTTCACAGATCATCCTGGCAAATGCGTTTTATATGATATTTTACTATCACCTGGTGAAAGTGGAAGACATCCTCCTCTCCTTAGTATCGAATGTGCCAAATTTACTTGTCTCTCTCTGACATATGGCATAGTTGAAGTGTGAGTCCTATTATAGAAAATATGTAAGCTAAAAAATATCTAATGTTAACATTTTCTGTACTGACGGTTGTGATCCTATAACGCATCCTGACTATGAATCTAAAAATAAAATCTGTTTTATTGAGAGTTATCCAAGTTGCAAAGTAGAATTTGTACAAAATGATACTGAGCCATTTCCTAAATGTTGCCTTATATCTATAAATTGTATTCTCTAAATATTTATATATAATAAGAAAAAAACAGATGAAAACAGCCATAATGAGGCTGAAGAACAACAAAGCAGCAGGTGAAGATGGCCTGTCTGCCTGCCTAGTTGTTTAAGACCAGCGGCGATGAGCTGCTCACCTGCATGCACCAGCTCATAAGCAGAAATGGTCGGACGAAAGCATGCCCGATGATTGGAGCCTCAGTGTCCTCTGCCCCATACATAAGGAAGGATACCCCACAATTTGCGCCAAATACCGTGCCATAAGTCTCATGAGCATCGCATACAAGGTCTTATCGTGCGTATTGTGTGAAATATTGAAGCCTATGCTCAGTAACCTGATGGGACTTCATCAGTGTGGCTTCAGTCCGAATAAATCCGCCATCGATCAAATTTTGACACTACGCCAAATCCTGGAAAAGACCCAAGAAAAACACACACGACACACATCACCTATTCGTCGATTATAAAGCCGCTTTCGACAGTCCAATAAGGGACTACCTCTACACAACTATGTTTGAATTTGGTATACCTGCAAAACTCATTCGACTTTGCAGAATGACACTGCTTAACTCTCGTTGTGCAGTGAAAATTGGGAAGGACCTCTTCCTTCCGTTTAATACCGAACGAGGTTTCGGACAAGGTGATTCGGTATCATGTAACTTCTTCAACATTCAACATTCAACATAATGACACTATGTTCAACAAGAGTGTCATGCTGCTGGCGTATGCCGACGATATTGACATAATCGGTATCAACTCGCGAGCAGTCAGTTCAGCATTCTCTGAATTGGAACGAAAGTCACGTCGAATCGGTCTTACGGTGAAGACGAAGTACCTTGTGTCTACAAACAAAGAGTCCCGGTGAAGACGAAGTACCTAGTGTCTACAAACAAAAAGTCCCGATGAAGACGAAGTACCTAGTGTCTACAAACAAAGAGTCCCGGCGTCTTGGATAACATGCCGCTCTTGACAATTACACTTTCGAGGTGGTGAAGGACCACGTCTATCTTAGAACCAGCATCTACAACTGTAATGACGTCAGCCTGGAGATCATGAGTAGGATAACTCTTGCTAACAGGTGTTACTTTGGGCTGAGCAAGCAATTGAGTAGTCGAGCCCTCTCTCGAAGATCGAAAATCACACTCTACAAGTCTTTCATCATGCCTGTCCTAACATATGGCGAGAAGCCTGGACAATTTCCACCACGGATGAGAGGATGCTTGGAGTTTTCGAGAAAAAAGTTCTGCGCAGGATATTCGGACCTATTTGCGTTGATGGCGAGTATCAAATAAGGTGCAATGAGGAGCTTTATGAGCTGCACGCTGACATTGACATAGTCAGGCGAATCAAAATCCAGCGAATGGAAGAAGGCGCTCCAGCGAAGAGGGCATTCAATTCGGCACCCGCTGGAGGACGCAGAAGAAGAGGAAGACCAAACCTCCGTTGGAAGGACCAAGTGTTGGGTAACCTGGTGGCGCTTGGAATATCCAATTGGCGCCAGCAGGTGAAGAACAGAGACGACTTGCGCCGCATTATATGTTAGGCCTAAATAGATCATCGGTTGTTATGGCCACATAAGAAGAAGAAGAAAAAGAAGAAGTAAAAAAAAAAAATAAAATAGAAAAATTGATTAAATAAATATGTAATTTTGATTTATCTAATACAAGCAACAATTGCAACGGTTATTTGTCCTTATTGCTTCTTCATCTTAATTAAGGATGCTATTCTCGAACATATTACATATGCTGGAAAGTTGTTTCTTCGAAAAATAAGATATTTCTTTTAGATGCACAGAGAACATCTTTGTAAAAATCGAGTGTCGCTTTTGAGAGTTTTATTCCATGTAACACTAGTGCTAAACAATATACAATTACTTGCCGAGATTGTGTATGAGCTTAAAGGTAATATGTCGTGTTTTTTAGTTTTATCAAGGGTCCATCATAATCATAATATTATACCCAGCTGGGATTTAATAGCATTCTGTTATTATTGTTTACCCTATAGTCATTTAGGCAATTGTAGTACTGTCCTTGAACTACTACATATACGTGCATCTACTTTATATACTAAACATAGTATGTGTTTAATTATACTTAAATGATAATATATATTAAAATGTGGTGCAATAAACCTGTCACTAATACAGAAATTTGAAAGATTTTGGGACTTCTTCAAGAATTTATTTCATTGTATGTCTTTGAAGATTTAGACTTAGTACTCATTAAGGTAAAAAGCTAATCTTCTTATGTGAAGCAATGTAATTAGAAAAATCTCCTTACAGTCGGCTGGGGCCGACTAAATTATACCCTGCATATGGTGATATATATATATATATATATATATATATATATATATATATATATATATATATATATATATATATATATATATATATATATATATATATATATATATATATATATATATATATATATATATATATATATAAAAAGTTTACACGAATATCCATCTTTTTCTTTTATTTCCACTTTTTGAAACAATTTTTGCATATACTACTAATTTACACCCGAAATATGGTTGACTTTGACGAAATACTTTGTATGTTATGAGAGTTCTAAAAGGGATAATATAAAGGAGGTTTTTAAGATAATTCCGAGACTTAGTATGGGAGCTATATAAAAAGTTGGCGTGGCTTACCTCTTTCTTGTAAATCAAAATAATTTTTAAATATTAATCCACACCTTAAATTTGTTTGTCCTACGTTGAATAGTTCGTATGTTATAGCTGTTTAAATTTTTTAAAATTTTCGCAACTTTGTATGGTAGCCCCATTAAGAAGTGGGTGTGGCATGTTGATTTTTTGCCAGATTATGTACAACTACTATATTCACCTAAGTATTAATTATAATTGTTCTAGACAGAAGATTGCCGAAGTTACAGCTGTTTCAATTTAAAAGAATTTCAGTCATTTTGTACGGGACCTACAATAAACAGTAGGCGTGGCGCGCCCATTTACTGTTAGCCTAGTTGCTCGTACAATACTAATCCACATATTAAATCTCGTTATTCTACGCTAAATGATTTGTATGTTATGGACCTTAAAAGTTTTAGTTTAATTCCCTCGACTTTGTATGGAGACCCATGAAGAAGTGACACACTGATTTTCTGCCATATTATTTCCGACTACCACGTTAATCTAAGTGTCAATTATGGTTATTCTGGACAGAAGATTGTAGAAGTTACTGCTGTTTCAATTTAAAAGAAGTACAGACACTTTGTATGGGAGCTACGCTAAAAAGTAGGCGTGGCGCGCCCACTTTTGGCGAGGTTATATAGTTGTATAATATAACTCTATGTGCCAAATATTGTTGTCCCAAGTGGTATATTATGTGAGTTATAGCAAGTTAAAGATTTTGAAAATTCCGAGGTTAGTCGGTTTGAATGCTTGGTGTGGGCGTGGCTATTGACCGATCATGCCCAATATCAATCCCCTCCGTACCCTTGGATCATAGGTTACTTATGCCAAATGTCGTCGAAATTGCTCAATATTTGCTCAAGTTATAGTGCGAACCAGCCAGGTGACAGACAGACGGACAGACGGACGGACGGACATCGTTAAATCGAAAATTTCGGATTTTCCTTCAAGTGGTTATAACCATCTGACCGAAATGAAAATACCTTGCATATTACATTATGCAAGGTATGACAATATCAATATCTGAAAATGCGAAAATGCGCAAAATGTGGACTATTCTGTGCAGCTAGCAAATCTGGAAAAAAAAAAGGCGAATGTGTGATTATTATTTAACCTCGTACTCTCTCGACGACATAATTAAGAAGTACTGTCGATTATTACTTAATTACTTATAGATAATATACAGCGTAATGTATTTGAATGATAGTATATTTATAGATACTAAACATACAATTTTAATTGCTCATTGCACAGAAATTTAAAACAGAGCATCATTTATTGACCAACCGGTATATATATATGAATGCAATCTCATTGAAAAATGTAGTTTTACTCAAGAACTACATTGAAAAAGATGTTGAAATTAGCACTCATTATTTGTGCAAACTCTAGTGTATTCATTTTTGTTAATGGTGCTATTTACTTCCAGGGATATTTTACATATCCGGGTTAGTATTCACCGATGTGTATAACCTTCCATTCCACAAAAAACTTATATATGGCGTGTACTTGTTTGCAGAAAATCCTGGAACATGTTCTCTTTACAATAAAGTATATTCGGCTGGTGAGTATGGTCCGTATCCATTTGTGGAAGGATTGGGCTGTGCAAGATTTAAATGTGAAAATGATCAAGGATTCGGTACGGTTGAAATGTAAGTATAAAAGCATTTTTTTATATATTATGTGAAAAAAATTATGTAATTATATTTAAAGATGTGATCCACCGCAATTAACTTCAGAAATCAGAACATATTCCCATGATTTTGACATAAGTTGTAAACATGGTGATTTCGACGTCAAGGATAAACCATTCCCTGAGTGTTGCTCTAGGAGTATTTCATGCATTGGGTAGTATCATTACACAACCTATTAATTAATCAAAATATGGTTACTCAATCACTTTCGATTTCTCAAGGGACATGGAAATTTAAATAAATGTGATAAATTAATAAAATAAATAAAAAAGTAAAATAAATAAAACTGATGTATTTATTGTAATTCTTTTCATTTCATATAATTTCCGAAGAATGATGTCCGACGGTATAGGGTAGTCATATTATATTGTATGAATTTTTGGTCATTGAATCCGAATCCTTGGTTGGGTTTGTAGTCTTTTTTTTTTATCTTCAAAAAAGCATAACAGTATAATTTAATATTGTTCTAAAATATGCCTCTAGCAAAATATAAGTACATATTGGGTTAAAAACGCAGACTATTTAAAAAAATTAATAAAACAGTCTATCAATAAAATATTATACAATTAATTAAAAGGGAAATAACGACGCTCTGTGCTTATCGCTTTCTTTATAAAGAAATTTGATTTTGTTGGCGCATGGGTTATCATTAAAATAATTAATTAATATTAATATAGCTAAAATTGTTAAAATTGTTGACATATTGTAGGTATTTTCATAGAATGGAATATAATAATATCTCTTGGGATTTTTTTTTGTATAATAAATATATTTTGTCAGTTTTATTAAAATTTCAATTTTACATATAGACAACCTTGAAAAATCGTAAATTATCATATAATTAACCACATTTTGATTAGGTATTTAAGTTTGGTAACGATATTAAGCAATGCAGAACTCTCCCCTCCTGCAGCACTCAGGGAATGGTTTACCATTGTCTTCGAAAGCACTGTATTTACAATATGTGTTAAAATCATGAGAATATGTTCTGATTTGTGAAGTTTATTGCGGTGGGTCACATCTATAATTAAATTTCAAATATATTATACATAATTATTTTCGAATAATGGATAGAAATTTGCTTTTACACTAACATTTCACCCGTACCGAATCCTTGATCGTTTTCACATTTAAATCTTGCACAGCTCAATCCTTCCACAAATGGATACGGACCATACTCACCAGCCGAATATACTTTATTGTAAAGAGAACATTTTCCAGGATTTTCTGCAAACAAGTACATGCCATATATAAGTTTTTTGTGGAATGGAAGGTTATACACATCGGTGAATACTAACCCGGATATGTAAAATATCCCTAGAAGTAAATAGCACCATTAACAATAATGAATACACTAGAGATTGCACAAATAATGAGTGCTAATTTCAACATCTTTTTTAATGTAGTTCTTGAGTAAAACTACATTTTTCAATGAGATTGCATTCATATATATACCGGTTGGTCAATAAATGGTGCTCTGTTTAAATTTCTGTCCAATCAGCAATTAAAATTTTATGTTTAGCATCTATAAATACGCCGTTATTACCTATGAGTTATTAAGTAATAATCAAAAATACTTCTTAATTATGTCGTCGAGAGAGTACAAGGTTAAATAATAATCAGAATTCTAGATTTTTATACCCTGCATAATGCAATATGCATGGTATATTCATTTCGGTCAGATGTTTGTGTCCACTTGAAGGAATCTCCGGAGATATAGACATAGATATATATTCGTAATCAGCGTCGATTAAATTTTCGATTTAACGATGTCCGTCCGTCCGTCCGTCCGTCCGTCCGTCTGTCTGTCACCTGGCTGGTTCGCACAATAACTTGAGTAAATATTGAGCTATTTCGATGAAATTTGGCATAAATAATCTATGATCCAAGAGTACGGAGGGGATTGATATTGGGCATGATCGGTCAATAACCACGCCCACACCAAGCATTCAAAGCGACTAACCTCGAAATTTTCAAAATCTTTAACTTGCTATAACTCACATAATATACGACTTGGGACAACAATATTTGGCACATAGACTTATATTATACTACTATATAACGTCGCCAAAAGTGGTTGAGCCACGCTTACTTTTTAGCGTAGCTCTCATACAAAGTGTCTGTACTTCTTTTAAATTGAAACAGCTGTAACTTCTACAATCTTCTGCCTAAAATAACCATAATTGACACTTAGATTAACATGGTAGTCGGAAATAATATGGCAGAAAATCAGTGTGCCACGCCCACTGCTTTTTGGGTCTCCCATACAAAGTTGCGGAAATTAAAAAAAATGTTACCGGTTATAACTTGCAAACTATTCAGCATAGAATAACGAGATTTAAGGTATGGATAAGTATTCTACGAGCAACTAGGCTCACAGAAAATGGGCGCACCACGACCACTGTTTATCGTAGCCCCCATACAAATTTTAAATTGAAACAGCTGTAACTTCGGCAATCTTCTGCCTAAAATAATAGCCTAGACAGACGGCAGTCTAATTCCGGATTACCGGCGCACTTAATCCGAATAAAATAATAACCTGACAGACGGCAGTATTGCGGATTAACTAAACGGCTGATTGCTGTTTTATTAGGTCGGTCCACTTACATTACTATCACTATCAATTTCTGTCATCTATCACTCTCGATATGAGAAAATCTACAAGAAGTACGTGAACTGAAAACTATCAGAAACTTGTAAATTGACATTCACCGTTCATAATTGACAGCTGGATTTATTTGTTCGCCAAAACTTTTCATGTTGAAATCTGTAAACAATTGTTGAAAATTTTTCGTTAGCCAACACACCTAATATTTTGTAAAATGGAAGGAGAAAAATTCACAATAGACAATTTTCAGCAGTGTTGCCATCGCAAATTGCCCTAATCCTCTTTTATTTTGAGAATTAACTCATAGAGTTTATGCGGATTAGCTGCAGTTAATGCCCGAGTTAATTCGAATTAATTAGGTTATCCGGAATTAGGCTGCCGTCTGTCTAGGCTATAACCATAATTGACACTTAGATTAATATCGTAGTGGGTAATAATCTGGCAGAAAATCAGTGTGCCACGCCCACTCCTTCATGAGTCTCCCATACAAAGTCAAGGTATTAAACTAAAACTTTTAAGCTCCATAACTTACAAACCTTTTAGCGTAGGACAACGAGATTTAAGGTATGGATAAGTATTGTACGAGCAACTAGGCTCACAGAAAATGGGCGCGCCATGCCCACTGTTCATTGCAGCCCCCATACAAAATGACTGAAATTCTTTTAAAATTAAACAGCTGTAACTTTGGCAATCTCCTGCCTAAAATAACCATAATTGACACTTAGATTAATATCGTAGTCCGCAAAAATCTGGCAGAAAATCAGTGTGCCACGCCCACTCCTTCATAGGTCTCCCATACAAAGTCGAGGGAATTAAACTAAAATTTTAAGCTCCATAACTTACAAACCGTTTGGCGTAGGACAACGAGATTTAAGGTATGGTTAAGTATTGTACGAGAAACTATGCTCACAGAAAATGGGCGCGCCATGCCCACTGTTCATTGCAGCCCCCATACAAAATGACTGAAATTCTTTTAAATTTAAACAGCTGTAACTTTGGCAATCTCCTGCCTAAAATAACCATAATTGACACTTAGATTAATATCGTAGTCCGCAAAAATCTGGCAGAAAATCAGTGTGCCACGCCCACTCCTTCATAGGTCTCCCATACAAAGTCGAGGGAATTAAACTAAAATTTTAAGCTCCATAACTTACAAACCATTTAGCGTAGGACAACCAAATTTAAGATGTGGATTGATATTGAAAAATTAATTAGACATACAAGAAAGAGATACGTTACGCCCACTTTTTATATAGCTTCCGTACAAAGTCTCGGATTTATCTTAAACATTAAAACACCCATAACTTACTAATTAATACGCCTAGGTCAACCCATTGCAACCTATGTAGTTTAGTATTATAGGCAGAAATTGATCCTCCAAAATTGGTGAGGTACGCCTGCTTCTTAATGTAGGTCCTATACAAAGTAGTGGAATAAAAGGATGGATATACGAGCAAACTTTTTATATATACCTCTACATATGCAGGGTATAATTTGGTCGGCCCCAGTCGACTGTAAGGAGATTTTTTTCCATATTGATTAGAGTTGCATAGGATGAGACACCTATTGCGCATTTTTGCAGCGGTTGAGAAAGAACAAGTGATACAAAGTAAACTAAACATCTGAAGTGGGAAAAGCGGTAGCTTATTAAAATAGCAGTCCACTTTATTAAGTTAGTACCGATGGCTGTAGTGGAGGTTGTAAATCTGGTCGAGAATAACATGAGGTCGGATTTTGAAAATTTCTAGTGCTCTGAAATATTCCAGTTATTGCAAAAAACCCATTCTTTTAAAAATCAGTTAACAAACAATGCTTTAGTCATGCTCCAATGAATTACCGATTTTTCTAGAGTCGTAATGTAAGTCAAATTGCTAAATACCTTTTACTGAGAGGTAAACATTTTTATTAAGGTAATAGGAATTCTTAATACCGATTTCATATATTGTTTTTGTAAACAAAACATTCAATTACGACTATGCTGACTGTCTATGCAAGAAGACGCGTATCGCGAACTGCCCGTATAAAGTTTGCAACCCTATTCTATTTCATCCCGCTATTTTTCGCTCTCATTCTCCCTCTCAGTCTCCCCCATGCTCTATTTTCCCTTTATACAAACTAGACAGTGTGCAATATAATTAATCCGTATTTTTTCCCTTTAAAATCTTTTATAATATAATTAAATCTAGTTTAAAAATATAAGTGAAACAATAACAACAGTGGCACCGATTTAGCCTACTTGTGGCCCACCGGCATTCTCCCCTCCCATCTCTTCAGTGACCATTCTAATCATATCATAGTAGACCGGAAAATTAGTTTATATTTACTTCTACAAACGCAAAGTTCTCTTTTTGATCGTTTATAATTTTTTTATCGAGTTATTTAAGCTTGCATGTGCATTAGGTGCCTACACCTGAAACACAATTGTTTAAAAAAATGTGAAGGCTGAAGAACAACAAAGCTGCAGGTGCTGATGGCCTGCCTGCCGAGTTGTTTAAGACCGGCGGCGATGAGCTACTTACCTGCATGCATCTGCTCATAAGGAGAAATGGTGGTGTCCTCTGCCCCATACATAAGGAAGGAGACCCCACAATTTGCGCCAACTACCGTGGAATAAGTCTCCTGAGTATCGCATACAAGGTCTTATCGTGCGTATTGTATGAAAGATTGAAGCCCATGCTCAACAACCTGATTGGACCTTATCAGTGTGGCTTCACACCTGGTAAATTTACCATCGACCAGATTTTCACACTGCGCCAAATCCTTTTCACTGTACACTCCCGTTGTGCAGTGAAAATTGGAAGGACCTCTCCTCACCGCTTAATACCGAACGGGGTTTCAGACAAAGTGATTCGTTATCGTGCGACTTCTTCAATCTTATTATGGAGAAAATAATACGAGCTGCTGATCTACGACATAATGACACTATCTTCATCAAAATTGTCATCCTGTTGGCATATGCCGACGATATTGACATAATCGGCACGAACACGCGAGCAGTCAGTGCAGCATTCTCAGAGTTGGAAAAAGAGTCGCGTCGAATGGGTTTTACAGTGAACGCGGATAAGACGAAGTATCTAATGTCAACAAAAAAACAGTCCCAGCATCTTGGACAACACATTACTGTTGACAACTACGCTTTTGAAGTAGTAAGGGACTTTGTCTATCTTGGAACCAGCATTAACAGCAGTAATGACGTCAGCCTGGAGATACAAACAGGTGCTACTTTGGGCTAAATAAGCAATTGAGAAGTCGAGCCCTCTCTCGAAGAACGAAAACTACACTCTACAAGTTTCTCATCATGCCTGTCCTAACATATGGCGCTGAAGCCTGGACAATTTCCACCTCGGATGAGCGAATGCTTGGAGTTTTCGAGAGAAAAGTCCTACGCAAGATCTTTGGACCTATTTGCGTTGGTGGCGAGTACCGAATAAGGTACAACCATGAGCTGTACGAGCTGTATGCCGATACTGACATAGTAAAGCGCATCAAAATCCAGCGGCTGCGCTGGCTAGGTCATGTCGAGCGAATGGAAGAACACGCTCCAGCTAAGAAGGTGTTATATTCGGAACCCGCTGGAGGACGACGCAGAAGTGGAAGACCTAACCTCCGGTGGAAAGACCAAGTACTGGAGAACCTGACGGCGCTTGGAATTTCTAACTGGCGCCAGCTAGCGAAGAACAGAGATGGCTGGTGAAGCATGTTATATTCTGCCTAAATCGGTATTCGGTTGTTATATAAGTGGCCATATAAGTAAGTAAGTAAGTAAATACATAAAAGTACAATATCTCAATATATAAGTGCTTTGGTTAAATGGTTTACTTAACTCTTATTGTACACCACATGATATTTATTAGATATGCTCATGTATATGTGATAGGCATGTTGAAAGCATGACTAACATAACATTACACTGCATGTGCTACAAATCAAAATTAATTATAAATTCATTGGTTTTTTGTTATTTTCAGATTTTATGTTAGTTCAATACCTCATAAGCGGTTGTTATATTCACAAATCATTGTTAGTGACATACACATCTTTATATCACAAGAAAATAATTATATTTATAGTAATAATAATAAATAAATAAATAAATCCATACAACTTCATAGAAGGATGAAACCTACTCATATTTGATTATACAATATGCTGACTAAGTGCCAACCTCTTTGGTAATACTTTGAATGCCAATGATGATGGTTATGATGATGGTAGGTACTCGTATATAAAAGTGTTAACAATTCATCGAGTTGCTTATTGATATTATGTTTGAATATTTATAGGTGTTTTCGAGGTACAAGTACGAACATGCTTCAAATGTCAGATGATTAGCATACAGCGATGATGTGATGATACTTCACAGCTAATACGCACGCGCTAGTAATCAAAGACGAGCATGTGTACCAAAATTTTGATAACATATATGTACATATGTGCCAGTGTTTGATAAACATCTCAATTCAATGTCAGTCTTATTTTGCATAAGTAGTTCAGAGAAAATATATAATAAATATTTCTGAAAACTTGGTGAGGGCTCGTTTCTCCAAAGAAGACTATTTGCTTCGAATGAGCAAAGGAGAACAAATACATTATTGCTGTAAGTTGGTTATAGAAATATACTCAAAAGTATGGTCATAGATAAATAACAAATCATTCTCTGAGGTCATCCATAGCGTCACTCTGAAATTCGTTGCATCATCGTTTTATAACGACCATATATATAGCATGTGCTCAATATATCATATTGATGCACTATTTACAACTTGCTGTAGAACAACTATAAATTCACGAAATTTTAATTAAATTTTATATTATTGAGAATCACTAAGATAAAAATATCAATCATTTATGATCAAATTTGAATGTTATTTTTACACCGAATTATTGTAATAATTTTTTTAGGTTATTTCAGTCCCCTACTATACCATTTTGAAATAAGTGATGAATAAAGAATATTTTCAATTATTTTTCTCAATAATCTCTAACGTATTGTGTGGTCTTACATATGTTGCATCAATGTCTCAGAAGTGGTTAAAAAAATGTCCCCAAGGAGATTGGCAACAAGAAGCATTACTACACTAATAAAAGATATTCACTCAATGTCACTTCTTAGAAACTGAAAGAGAGTGATATACAGTGGCTCCCAGCTTATTTCGTACAGTGACAGTTTAAAAATTGCTGCAGTCGTAATTCCTAATATAGCAAAAATTTGAACAAAATATAAATGCCATTTTTGAAAGGAAGGTTTGTTTTTTATTTTCCAAAATTTACTTTTTCAAAATTTTAGTGTTTGACACTATAAAAAAATAAAATAAGAAAAAAATAGGAAAATTCATGTCACAGCTTATTTCGTACAGTCTCTTTAAGTTCAAACTAAAAACAAAGTAAGTTGATTTTAATATTTAGTATGACATCCCTTAGCGTTAATGACAGCCTGGAGTCTATTTGGCATTGAATCCACCAATTTTTGAGTGATGTCTGGTGTGATTTTTTTCCATTCCTCCATTAGTACCTTCTTTAGGTCTTGCTTATTAGAAATCTTGTGTGTTCTTATTTTATTGTCCAAAATAGACCAAAGATTTTCAATCACATTCATGTCAGATGACTGTGGTGGTGGAGACATCAAGTGTGGGCAGTTCCAAATAAGCCAAGATTGCAAATCCCAGATTTATGTTTTGGGTCATTATCTTGGTAGTACCGAAATTCTTCCCGCAAACCCAGTTTGTCTGCACTTTGAAGTAAATTGTTTTTCAGAATCTCGAGGTACTTCATTTTGTCCATTGTTCCCTCAATAAAAACCAATTCACCTACTCCGGCTGCTGACATACAGGCCCAAACCATCACGCTACCGCCACCATGCTTCACTGTGGGCTTAAGGTTCTCCTTGTTTAGCTCGGTATTCGCTTTACGCCAAACATATGACATTCCGTCCGAGCCAAAAATATTAAACTTAGACTCATCCGCGAAAATAACGGTATTCCAGAACGCAGGAGTATTAATAATATGCTCTTTGGCGAAGTCAAGTCGGCGTTGTATATTCATTTTCGAAATGAATGGTTTCTTTCGGGCTACTCGACCGTTCAAGTCATGATTGCGCAGCACACGTCGGACAGTTTCAGCACTGGATGATTTTCCTATTTCACGCTGAACCTCTGCAGCCAACTTCGGAGCGGATAACTTTGGATTTTTCTTAATTTTTCGTACAATATAACGCTCGTCTGATGCGTTGAAAATCTTATTAGGTGCTTCTCTGCCCTTGTTCTCCAACCGATTTTCGCGAATGAAGCGTTGAATGATGTATTGGACAGTTGAGGCACTTAAATTTGTCATTTCAGCAATTTTTCGCACACTCTGACCTTTCCTAAAATGGTTAATTACCAGTTTACGCTGTTCCATCGTTGTACGACGACCCATAACACTAAATGTTTAATTTACAGCACTTTAACTATTTAAAATAAGAATAATAAAAATTGTTATAATAGTTAAAAAGGTCCAAAAACTCATACAATTCAAAAAAACTTTGTAACTGCGCGGCAGAATGAAACTTACTTACATTGAAGTTTGTGTACGAAATAAGATGTGAGCTGAAAATCAGCTGATCAATAGTTTTTCTCTCTTGCATGACAAAAAGAACAATTTTTGGGGTTCCCCGTTTTCTTATTAGGTTTACTAAACACATACACAGACATCTACATTCAAAACTTATCGATAAGTTTTTTAGTTTCGATGTTACAGCCATTTACATAAAAATATATACACTGTACGAAATAAGCTGTGAGCCACTGTACGTACAATAAATAGAGATGAAATGTTGCCTTGTAATTTCATTTGTATGAGGCAAATAATCTAGGGGAAAAGAGCCACACTCTGGACAAAGGACAATAAATATCTTAAGTGCTCTTTTTGTCTAATGCATGCGCTAGACCATCTACTGGATGGAAAGGTGCAAGGTAAGAAAATCTTGCTAGCACTCGATAACCAAGCGGTGGTCAGGCGGCTGCAACAACCTACGGTATCTTCTAAGTTGGCGCTCGAATGTTTTCAGAAACTTAATAGGTGTGCTCGTAGTAATGCGATTACTCTTATGTGCGTGAAGGGACACATTGGTATAGAACAGAATGAAGCTGCAGACTCCTTGGCTAGACAAGGATCTGAAGCTGAATTTTATGGACCGGAACCAGTAGTTGCTCTAAGCAGCGGGACGGTGAAGGCAAAGGTCGAAGAGTGTATAAAGAAACTTCATCTCACGAGATGGGAGAACTTATCTACTTGTAGAGAGGCAAAGGCTTCGTTGAGGCTATCAAACGGCAGTGAATCGGGGAGGGCTCTCAGTCTAGGACGAATGACTCTAAGCTGGTTGACTGCATTAATAACTGGGCATGGCAATTTCAGGTACCACCTCAGCAAGATGGGTCTTGTTGATGGGGAGGATGCTGATATTTGCAGATTATGCATGGAAGAGGCAGAGACAGCGGCGCACATAGTATGCCAGTGTCCTGCATTGGCAAGTAGGAGGATGTCCACACTGGGTCGCCAATTTATTGATTGATGAAAATGTGGAACATACCCCACAAAGACATGCTTGAAATAACGCGTGATGTTATTATGAGGAAGGAAGTAGAAGAATTCTGCAACCGAACAAATACTTAACACACGATTTGAGGGACGAAAAGGGACCCATATAAGTGGTCTGATTCGGCAAATCCCTAAAATATATATATAAGTGCTCTTTTTAAGGAAAGAGCAAAGAAAAAACAAACAAAAAAGTAAAAAGAAATATGATGCGCATCTAAATTATTCATATGCATGAACTGAATGGATTCCTCTTGCCCTTTCTCGAAGAACGAAAACTACAATCTACAAGTCTTTCATCACGCCTGTCCTTACATCTACCACGGAAGCCTGGACAATTTCCACCTCAAATGAGAGAATTCTTGAAGTTTTCGTGAGAAAAGTTCCACGCAAAATCTAGCAGGGCTTGAAGTTTCTAATTGGCGCAAGTTAGCGAAGAACAGGGATGACTGACAAAGCATATTACGGATGTAATGGCCACGTAAGAAAGAAGATTCCGATAAAAACCACATTTACATATCATAGAAGCGCATGCTTTCAGAAGTAGAGGCAAGGTAATATCGGAGCAATCGAAAGAATACCATGCCACCTTCCCTTAAAGAGTATGGCATCAAATGTATATTTTGACGCTTTGCAAACGAAAATATATAGTTATAAAGCTGAAACTCGGTAAATATGATTATGTTCACTAGGATAATAGATATATGCAAAAATCGAATAAAACGGATATAAACCAGGCATAACTTCCGAACAAACATTTGGTTCCTTATGTATGTTTTCATGTTTTGCGCACGAAAATATAAATCCAGAAACTTGGTACATATGATTACATTTACTATTGAATAGATGAGTTCCAAAATGTGCGAAATCGGAATGAAACCACGTCTATCTCTTATACAAAAGTATATTTTCTATTGTATGTCTATATACTTTACGCGGGAAAATGTAAAACTAAAGAATTCTGAGTCCGGCACATACGTTTATTTATATAAATCAGCGTGTGATTTTAAAATTGGCGTTGTCAAATGAAATAAGCCTACATTCAAGATTTCAAGATTTCAAGATTTCAAGATTTTTTTTAAATTCATCCTTAATAAAAACTTTTCGTTTGGGCTTTCATTTTTCAATGATGAAAATTCTTTAAGATGTTCTGTAACCTTTCATTCATTCTATATCTCTGTATTTGTCATAGTGTAGGAGATCTATCTTCGATATTGGAAAAGTTAAGTTTGGAAAATGTATTCAGCTTTTATGTAAGGACATCAAAGGGTTAAATTCTTAAATAAGAATTATTTTGTTTTTTGCTTAGAAAACCGTCAGAAGCACATTGTGACATGATAATGAACAAATAAACAATTGACTACTATAGAACTTCAACACTTAAGTATAAGACAGCAACAAAAGCAATAAAAATAAACACAAAAACAATATGTACAACGTAAGTACGGTAGCATTTAACTGACAATTTGTATATGTATATTAGATACAGTCGGCTAGGGCCTACCAAATTATACCCTGCACATGTATATATATATATATATATATATATATATATATATATATATATATATATATATATATATATATATATATATATATGTATATAAAGTTTGCTCGAATATCCATCTTTTTCCTTTATTTTCACTATTCCACTACATTAAAAAGTAAGCGTGGCACACCAGTTTTTTGAGGAACAATTTTTGCTTATAATACTAATCTACACCTAAAATATGGTTGAATTTTATGAATTATTTTGTAAGTTATGGGTGTTTTAAAGGGTTTTTAAGATAATTCTAAGGTTTAGTAGTGGGCGTGGCTTGCTTCATTCTTATAAATCTAATTATCTTTACAATATTTATCCACATCTTAAATTTGGTTGGCTTCGCTGAATAGTTCGTAAGTTATAGCGGTTTAAATTTTTTTACATTTTCGCAACTTTGTATGGTGACCCCATTAAGAAGTGGGCCTGTTATGTTAATTTTTTGGCAGATTATTTCGGACTACAATATTAATCTAAGTGCCAATTATGGTTATTGTAGACAGAAGATTGCAGAAGTTACAGCTATTTCAACTTAAAAGAAGTACAGACGGATGGACGGACGGACATCGTTATATCGAAAATTTAAGCGACGCTGATCAGGAATATATATAATCTTCTATATCTCCGGAGATTCCTTCAAGTGGTTACAAACATCTGACCGAAATGAATATACCTTGCATATTACATTATGCAGGGTATAAAAAAGCATGAATGAGTAATGCCCCTATTGCGGTTCACCACTCAACCCAGTTTGGTCGTCTTAGAGTCGACCCGACTTCAACAAGACCAAACTATTTTTTGGTATTGTGGTACACCACTGTTTTCGGTTGAAATTGTTATGGCGTTACCAGCTTAAAATATCACTTATGACAGAAAAGTGGTCGATTAAAAGTAAAAATTAAGGAAATATACAATTGTGTTTTGCTGTGAAAATTATTTAAAATGGATATTAGTGTAGATTTGTTTTATGAAGATGAAAACGAAGACGCGAAAATTGATTTGCTACGCTTACGGAGAAAAATTCGTGATGACTCTAACCCTCTTGAACTACCTAGCGAAAAGTATAAATATTGTTCAAAATAAATAAAAGCAAATAATAAATTTTTTTATAGATTTATTAGCTAATTTCGACTGAGCAAAGAGGCATTTTGCTTTTTGCTGGATGACGTAAAAGACCATTTCAAGAAATCTGTGCGTGTCGTATCTATACCACCAATATTGAAATTGTGTGCTGCTCTTAGATTTTTCGCTGATGGAAGCTACCAGAAGAGCAGCGGCAATGACTTCAATATAGGAGTGGCTCAATCTACAATGTCACTTGTTTTAAAAGAAGTATTAGATGTATTGGAGACGAAACAGACGCTGCAAGGAGTATCAGAAATAATATAATGCGTTCTTTCCAAGCTCAATAAATTTATCTCTTATTTATTTTTTAAATTCATTTCAGTCTCTTTGGTAAATGGAAGATAACTTATTTTATTTAAATTATTTTTATTTTCTTAGATTCACGTCTACTTTGTTAGCTTGGATTCTGGTCCATTAGTTGAACAAGCCTCTCAAATTGAGCTTTGGTTGTAATTTTTAAACTTCTGAAAATGTATAAAATGTTGAGAAATTACTATATGAAGCCAAGCTAATTAACTTACGATCTCTCCATTATTTTTGGCTTTATTAGTTTAAAGTAAACTGCAACTGATGCAAACACAACTGCTTATGAGCAGTGGTGTATATTTAACGTGCTTGTCGACCAAACTGAAACAGAGTTGCAAACGGCAATACCACAAAAATAATGAACACAATCAAAAAAATCAGCCGCCAGTCGAGTTGAGAACGGCAATATGAATTTCTCGACGGCGACCAAACTGTTACAAAAGTTGTGAACCGCAATAGGGGCATAAATGTAAATGTATAGTGCTATTTTTATAGGTATGTGGTTGTTTTATACTTGTTAACACATTGTAGGTATTGTACATACATTGCGTATTCACCTTGCCAACTGTTTGATATTAATTTTAGAGGTTTCGTGCAGTCAATATCATTTTTCAATTATTTTCTTTTTGTTTTTACTCCATTATGTACAATACATATGCATATTTTGTATTTTTTTTTCTGTTGTATTTTTGCAACATTGATTTTGATGTTTATTAAGTACGTGTGTGTGTGTGTGTTTGCCTACTGCCTCACTCTCTTGTCACTCATGCGTTGCTCAGACATGATGTCTTTAGCTTGCTGTGATTGGCTGTAACATAAGGCCACTCCTATATTCATAGTTATTTCAATTAGTGCCTATTAAAACATATTGCCTCTAGAATTTTGATTTAATTTAACATTCACACACACCTACTTGGGAAATTTTGTAAACAATATAAGATTAAATAAAAACTTAGTGAAATAATAAAAGAAAAGTGCCAATTTCATTCTATATGCATGTACATATTTGCTTAGATCAATTAACAATAATATGGTGGAAATTATTGAATATATGAAAATTTTCAAAATCTTTTGTGCGCAAGAATTTCAACTATTTTCACTTATTTTTTTCTAAAATTATTTTGCCATTGTTATTATATACTCACAAATCGAGTGAGCCAGACTGGGGAGAGGGCATAGCAGAAGACAATGAGAGAACGATCGCGAGAGCATAAGAGCATGAGTAACATCAAAAGACTATCTGTTTTATTGTAAATGCAGGTAATAATTGAGTTGGTACTCAATTGGAAAACGTATAAGAGATTTCATTTGTTCTGTAGAAATAGCACTCACCCATTCAATGGTATATTCTCTTCGCATACTCATTTGCTGAAGAAACTACAAGATGTGACCAGATGTGTTTCTTTTACGAATTCTTTTTCAATTAAATTAGAATTTTCTTAGCCAAACGAAGCGCTTTTAGTTAAAATGCGTCATCAATGTAAGTCGAGTTTGTCATAAGGACGCTTTTGCTCGGTGAAATGAAAGGGCTCGAAATTATGGAAAATAATGAGCCTACACTTGGTTCAAAATTGCAAATGCTGCCACTACAGACACCTAATATCCTAAGATGACAACTAAACCTGCTGAGGTGTATACAGCCCAGGTTGACTTTTCTTGTAAATATGCTAGCTTAACAAATAGCACACCACTTTAGATTGAACTTCAATAAATTACTAATCATCAGCAAAGTTACTGAAATCAATATTCGTGCCTTTTATACACAATCAATAACTATGATTATGTCTTTTTCATATAGAAAATTGTATACCATATTTCAGATATTTCCATATCTTTGCGGATTGATATTATACATAACACTATGGCCACATTGCCATAGCAAAACACGTTTAGAGAGCAAGAAAGTGAATATGAGTTAATGATAATAACGACAGAAATACTTAGAAAGAAAAAAAAAAAGCAAAACAAAATAAAAATAGAATCAACAAAGGTTCGTAGATAAGAAATATATACTCATATAATCAGTCTGAACTTAGTTATCGATAGTGAAGTAATACGGTCAGTTATTAATATACGAGTATTTAGTACCACTGGAGTCGGTGAAGTTTGCGCTTACATTTCGTGTTTTTGTTTCTCTGGTTCATCTTACTACATAAGTTCAATGAAGGGTGGGCTACTTCAAGAAAATGAAAAACATTTGTAATATACAAGGCATCTGTATGAATCACCGACTCCAAAAAGTGTTATTAGCACCTACAATGTGTTGATGGAATGACGTTAAAAATGACATAAAATAAATACAACACGTATTCTATTCGTTCTAATCGCTATGGAAAATCATAGATACCGACGCAAAAAATGTGAATATTTTATTAATTATGAAATATAACTTGTTTTATATAAGGTAATAAATAATATTGAATAATTTATTTAAAATATAACAACGAAACCAATAAGTACCATAGCAACAATGTACATTGCATCATTGACAATTCTTTTTTTTTTTATTTTAATTGAATTTTTCGAATAAAGTTTTGTTTTCCTCTTCATTGTCGAATAATACTTTCGGCCAATCTATCAACTTAGGTCTAGATCACATCAGCTTTACTTGTTACTTGCCCTTTGAACATAGCAGAATTCGTATAAGTATCGTATACTTATGTATATGTAAATAGCGGTATGCCTTTTACAAGTGTTACAATAAAAGAGTTGTTGGAATTTTTTTGGTTCGGTCGGTTAATGCTTGGATTTGTAAAACTTACAATTGCTCGCGAAGTTTTATACAAATATTTATAGGAAAAAACAAGTAAAATAATTGTTTTGAAACTGTCATATTTTTTGTATTCTTTTCTTCTGTGTAGTATAATTTTAGACTATCTCTCGGTTCTATCATCATTTGTATATGTTTCTTCGATACACTTCGATACATTAACAAGTTTGCACCTGTCTAGAATATCAGAAAAATTCAATATTTTTCCTAGTATAGGTATTTCATAGGCTTTATGACGAGCAGGTTTCACAGTAGGGTTGTCGCAGGAAGAGCACATATACTTATATGAGAAAACAAAGTAGTTGAATGTCTCAGTAATATTGATATATATTATATTTGATTTGGGCTGAGCGATTAATTATTTAATCAACCGATTTGATTAATGAATTGTTGTATTACTTAAAATTTTAATGGAGGAAATAGTTTTACTTTTATGAAATTTAATCATTAATTTAGTTTATTAAAATTTACCATAACCTAACTAATCATAATCATAACATAACATAACGTAACTAAATATAACTTAATTAATCGAGTGCCGTAGCTTAGTAGTTAGTGGTAAGTGGGTTCGTTCTTTGAGTCGTAGGTCGAAAGTTCGATCCCCCGTCGTAACAACTTTAGCATTGATTTCCACCAGTCGGCAAACAATTGATATTTGCTCCGACAACAACAATTTTGAAATATAATCTGATTTGAGACAATACTATGAGTTTTCTTGAATATCTAATCTATCGAATAAGTTGTGTACATTATTTATAAGAAGAAGGAAGAATCAAAATATCGTATCACGAAAATATACCACAGCGAAGACCAAGCCCGGGTGTTTCACTCCAACGCAATCAAAAATGCAAAAACTCAGTCAAAAATCTGTATGTAAAGGGATGTAAAGGGAACTGAATTTAAAGAAATAATTTGTCAAATAATAAAGTAATTGCAGTCGTAAAACGGTATTTTGTTGGCCTACCAGAAAAATACTTCAGGAAAAGGAAAAGTGAAATGGAAAATGTATTGATCTCAAGGGAGATTATTCTGAAGGGCTAAGATCATTTCAATCAAAGACAAATATTTCATAATTTTAACTTTTAAAACTTGTTGACTGACCAAGTATTGCAAATATAACATGAACAAATATATTATAATATCATATTAATAATCCCAATATCAAATGATGCAATTCATAAATGTAATATTTGGCTGTAGTGTTTTATGAATGACTTTATCGACTTCATCAAACAATATCTTTCCCATTGTACTGATACCATTTATGGTATTCTTTTGTTGTTATAATTCTAGTTATTCTAGTGAACAAAGAGATGCCGTTAAGTGGATTTTTAGTTCATGCTTAGGTAGAAATTATGTTCACCACATTCACATTACCCCTACATACAATACAATCTTCACTATTTACAATATTTTACTTTATTTAAGTATATGGTATATACCTACTGCCATATCTATATACATACATATTAGTACATCAATACTTGAGCTAATTAACAATGTAGAATTGTCAAATATTTGCCATGAGTCGCTAAACTACAAAAAAGAAAGAGAACTTTATTTCTTCTTTAACTTTCTGTTTTGTCGTTCTGAATTTTACATACCATTGTGCAAGTTGTGTTGTAACCTGTGTGCGTGTGTCATGTAAACATGTATACATACATGTGTCTTCTCCATATAATTTTGTCACTGTATTTGATGACGCACTTTGCATTTGCTTTACTTCAAATACAATAGGGCTGTTCAGAATCTTGTGCAAATGGTCTTGCATCATTGCAATTGCAAAATGGTGTAGTAAATTTTTGCTTTACACTAACAAAATATACAGTCGTGCATTTACTACACTCTTGCAACGACGCAACACCAAAAACCCGTAGGTTATGTATGCAACACTGAATTGCCAACTAACAGCTGATCAGCAACAAAATAAAAAAAAAAAACTGAAAATGGAAGGCGAACAAATCAAAAAAAGAATAAATGAAGAATGAAAGAATAAAGAATAATAAATAAATAAAAAATGCATCCTCATCAAATTCTAATTTAATGAAAACTGGTTATTTACTGAAATTATGAAGAGAATATTTCATACCTTCGTTACACATAATTTCATCAGCAGCTTCGTCAATTAAAGAGTCGACTATTTGCTCCTTACAGCTTTTTTTCGGCATTTCTTCTAATTTGTGCGCAATTTTAACATCAAAATAATTTGCTATTTCACCAATCAGCTGTGAATAGCTTGGCTTGCAACAAGTAATGCAAAGTAAACAAAAAAGTCGTTCACAATTGATGATAAATATTTACAATTGCACGAATTTGCAATCTTAAATGCACAAGATTCTGAACAGCCCTAATACGATATATTCAGCTCATAGTGCACATGTACGAGTACAAGTCATATCACCTTAGCGAGCAATCATTCCGATCTTTATGATAAGTCAATAAATGTGAGAAGTTAACAAAATACAAAAAGAAAAACAACAATTAGATAAGCTTTCTGCGTTTGTATTTGTATACGAGTGTAGAAATTTATTCCCACGTTCTAGTATGTTGACGAGAGGAAATTATTATGAAGTTGACATTCCATTTCCACTTTTCTTAGAAATTGTTTATAATATTTGTTGCTTTTTTTTGGTTCGTTTTTCCCTTAAATATTGATAGTAGCGTAAGTGGGAAATTGTTTTTGTTTGAAATGTTTGTAAACCTTTAAAAAAGTTTATTTTTGTGATTGTTTTTCTTTTGCTAATTTTCATTTCTCACTCTCTCTCTCTCTCTCTCTCCCTCTCTCTCTCTCTCTCTCTCTCTCTCTCTCGTTCTTTCTGTAAGCCTTTTATTGCACACTGATAGATGGTTTTGGACTTCTCTAATCCATTATTCATCAAGTGCAAGGGTGAAGTGCATTAATGTCGAAGGAAATAATGTTGAAAAGAGTAAACGTCGAAATTGTAGTTTTTGCAAAATTTCGTTTCGACGTTATTGTAAAATTTTTCACAATAATGTCGTAAATGTAAATTCAGAGATATATATATTTTTTTTTTTTTTAACAAGCTTTTTTATTGGATCTTTCTAAAATTACTTAGAAACTAACAATAAGTGATCAAATCTTACAAACTAACTAAAATTATGTGATATTCCCAACGTTCCATTACAATTTGTTGAGTCGTGAGGATTAGCAATTTCACAGCATATTCAGTGTGTCTTTTCTTTTTAATCGACGATGCCCCTTGCTCAGCAAGGGGATTCGGATGACTGTGTAATTTTTGAATGTAGCTTCTGCAGGACATTGCAACTTCCTCAGAAATTGTGGGTACATTTAAATCTCGATGGATGTTAACGTTCCTCATATACCAAGGCGCGTTTACAATAATTCGCAGACACTTGGATTGTATTCGCTGCAATTTTTCGATATTTGAGGGAGATGCGGTGCCCCAAAACTGAATACCATAAGTCCAGATTGGCTTCAGGATTGCTTTATATAATAGCACTTTGTATTCGAGATTCAACTTTGATCTTTTGTGTAACAGCCACCATAACTGATTCATTTTAAGCTTGATCTGAGTTTTCTTTGCCTCTATGAGATTTTTCCATGTCAGCCTTCTGTCGAGGTGAATACCCAAGTACTTTGTTGAGGAACATTGTGGAACTGATTGGCCATTAATTTTAAGTGGGGGACATGTATCTGGCCTTAGCGCGAAGGTTACATGTACGCTCTTTGATTCATTGACGTTTATACGCCATTTTGCTAGCCAGATTTCGAGAGAATCGACATGAGTCTGCAGGAGTTTAGTAGCTTCTATGGGGTTAGAGCTGGAGCACAATATTGCCGTATCAGCAGCAAAGGTCGATATGAATGTATAGTTATTGTTGGGCATAAAAAAAAAAAAAATATTTTGTGATTGTTTTTCTTTTGCTAATTTTCATTTCTCACTCTCTCTCTCTCCCTCTCTCTCCCTCTCTCTCTCTCTCTTTCTCTCTCTCGTTCTTTCTGTAAGCCTTTTATTGCACACTGATAGATGGTTTTGGACTTCTCTAATCCATTATTCATCAAGTGCAAGCGTGAAGTGCATTAATGTCGAAGGAAATAATGTTGAAAAGAGTAAACGTCGAAATTGTAGTTTTTGCAAAATTTCGTTTCGACGTTATTGTAAAATTTTTCACAATAATGTCGTAAATGTAAATTCAGATATATTGTATAAATTTTTTTGTTGGTATGATTGCGATTCATTTTTGTAATAATGTAAAAAACCACACATTTTTTGATGATGTTGCAAATTTTCTTATTGGATATATTTTTTTACGCATCCATATTTTAGTTATTTCATTTGTCACCTTTGACATAATTAAAGTGTTGTCCGAACGCATTAAAATAATTGAGCGATGCGATTAGAAACACTGTCATATGTATATTGACTGAAAATTTGCAGTCAACTTTTTCATATACATTTATCTACGGGAGTTACATATTCTTACAAATACTAATTTAAGATCACTAATACAATTATAATAGCCAATAAATATAATATCTAACAACAAAAGTAGTAAATAGCTAACATCACTACCAATAATAATCACTAAATGGGTGTGTTGATTAACGCCAATTTGCGATTGGCAATAATATACTTAATAGTAAAGTATTTAAAATTATAACTATATATTTAATGTTGCTGGTGCTGCTGTTAATGCTATTGTTGTTGCGTTTTAATTCACATGCATAATTAAGTGCAAAGTGGCTTCGTTTTTATTGTTGCTACTGTTGTCTGATTAAATGTTTTCTCGATAAGTCAAAAAAGCCATTTTTCAAATTTTATTACATATACACACATGTATATATATGTACATGAATGTAGTTACATGTTTACATAACATGTGTACATACATGCAGGTGTACTTGGGAAGCCAGAAGTAAGTGTGCAATAATTAAATATATAAATAAAGGAGATTAAGTAGACATATGTACTACCATTAGTATTTTGCGCTTGAACGTACATATATTTACAAACATATGCACATATGCACCGGCATGTTTATGATTAATTAAAGCGAAAGTTGAACCAATTGAAATGCAGCTGCTGTCGATTGGGGGAGGTGTCAATTGGTATCGCGGATGTAAAATATATTTAATACATAATATTGCTTGCATGGGTGGACGGATGGTAAATGGTGTGCTATTAATGCGATTAGAATATCAAATTATATTGTATTGGTATAAACATTAAATCAAGCTAGAATATATAAGTATGTAAATGGATGTGGTGCATGTACTCGTAAATATACAATTGATATCTTCAAATTTATGGTGATGAAAAGATATGCATGTGTGTGTATTTAAGTTTAATATACTATACTATGTGCTATTTATTATTATTTTCATTCATCTAGTTGTAAATAAATCATAAAAGTTAGAGAAAAAATGTACAATGCATACTTCTAGCTTATCTCGTCGTATGAGTGATTTCATTTCATTTTCATTATAATTTTTTGCCTTGTATTTACTTCAATACAATACATAACATATAGTATTAATTATGTATATAAAAATTTCAATTTCCTTGCTAATATCTAATCAATGTGCGATGGTACACTCACTTCCTACACCTTTGAAAATATTAAGTAGGTCAAAAAGCGAATGAAATGAAACCGAATCATAATAACAACAACAAAATTGAAAAACATTTTCGTTCATTAACATAAAACAATAATAGCCATTACACGAATATAAGTACCATTAACTAAGTAATACGGAGGAGCGAAAAAAAAAATGACTTGTGTCTCATTAAAATTGGTTTAAATGGCTCTTGTTGTCCAAAACGAAGAATAGCCAATGAAGTATGTATGTATGTATGAACTATGTGTTGTGAAACGAAGTAGTAGAAATAATGGAGCATAAAAAAGTTTGCACGCTGCGGGAGATAAATCAATTAAATGCCAATATTTTATAAGATTTGCGAAAATCTCATCATTCATAGTACACTCGAAATACATCTAGAACATACGAATTATTATAAAAAAAAACTAAAATAAAAACAGTCAACTCATCAAAGAAAAAAATTTAATAATAGTAATATTAGTATTGAAATATAAACCAAAATGTATAGAAATTCTAAAATTAGTGTAACGATGACAAGATATTAAGGAGGCAAAGAATATGCTGACAAGCAAGGTTGCATTGTATTCAAGACAATAAATAATTCCAACGAAATAAAAAAAATGGTCCAAAATAATGAAGATCATTTGCAAAAAGATTAAAGGTCAAAAAGAAACACAAATTCGTTTGAATTCTTTCACAGTAATATTTTAAAATAGTAGTCGGCAAGTAGAGTTAGAGCTAGATTTGACGAAGATTTGGAAATATGATTATACTAGAATCATCGAAAAGATTGTCTCTCAAGTACACTATACAACAATTTAAAGGTCGTAAAATTATTCCTAACATTTCTAACAGGACATATGTAAATTCTGAAACCCATTATACCAAAAATAGTTATCCCATAGTTGAAATAAAACTATGTTTTAGTTTTTCATTTATATTATATTTATTTTCCATGTATCACATTGTCTAAATTTATATAAATGGGTCGTTTTGTGATTCAGTTGTAAGATCAATACCATTATCGTTTTTTATATCTGAAGCAATAAAATAAATAAAAATATTTCTTATATTATAGTAGGTTAAGAAAGTAATTATTTCTAGTACGAAAGATTCTTAGTAAAGTTTCAAATGCGATAAATGAGATGATCGTCATACAGCAATATACTACAATATAGTCTTTGATGATGGAATCTTTATCATCTCCAATCAAATCTTATTCGCACAGATATATCTAGTAAACCATTATCCATATATGACCGATAATAACCGATACTTCTGACCTATTATTCGTATTTCATGCGTAATATTATATATTTTAGGGATTAGCCGAATCAGACCACTTACTTATATGGGTCCCTTTTCGTCCCTCAAATCGTGTGTTAATTATTTATTCGGTTGCAGAATTCTTCTACTCTCTTCCTCATAATAACATCACGTCTTTGCATGTCTTTGTGGGGTATCGTATGTTCCACATTTCGGGTTCATCAATAAATTGCCGACCCAGTGTGGACATCCTCTTGCTTGCCAATGCAGGACACTGGCACACTGTGTGCGCCGCTGTCTCTGCATCTTCCATGCACACCCATCTTGCTGAGGTGGTACCTGAAATTGCCATGCCCAGTTATTAATGCAGTCAATCAGCTTAGAGTAAATCGTCCTAGACTGAGAGCCCTCCCCGATTCACTCCACTTTGATAGCCTAAACGAAGCGTTTGCCTGTCTACAAGTGGATAAGTTCTCCCATCTCATGAGATGGAGTTTCTTTATCCACCCTTCGACCTTTGCCTTCACTGTCCCGCTGCTAAGAGCAACTACTGGTTCCGATTCATAAAATTCAGCTTCAGATCCTTGTCTAGCCAAGGCGTTCTGCAGGTTTATTCTGTTCTATATCAATGTGTCCCTTCACCCACATAAGAGTAATCGCATTACTACGAGCACAATCGTTAAGTTTCTGAACACATTCGAACGCCAACTTATAAGATACCGTAGGTTGTTGCAATCGCCTGACCACCGCCTGGTTATCGTGTGCTAGCAAGATTTTCTTACCTTGCACCTTTAAATCCAGTGGATGGTCTAGCGCATGTATGCATGCGTAATAAAATGTGTGTGCCTTTTTTGTGGCAACAAAGAAATTATTATATTGTGTCGCATAACAAAACATGTGTGTAAAATAAGCATTTCAGATCTTGTCATTCGAAGACATGCTATGTGAGCATTATATAAATTAAGCTTCAAATGCCAAGATCTAGAGAACTCGATTAACTCAAATATATTGTGTTACCATAGAATCGATGTATTACTCGTATATTGTAAAGCTTAAGCAAAAGAGCCTATTGATATTTTGCCTAATCACAGCTGCATAAATGCAATGAAGGCAGATATTCTTTAAAATTCCTAATGGGTAATAATAATAAATACCATAGCTGTATCAAACAAAAGCAATACCATCAACAATTGCAGCAATAGTTTTATAGAAGGTATGCATCATATGGCAACAATAATATGAATATACAACATGGCACGCGAGCATTGTAATCGTACTTGAGTGCAAGCTTAAGCGTTCGCACTTGAGTTTATAAATATTGAAGTGTGTGTGTATGTGTGTTATAACTTGTATTATAAGTATGCTCCACATTGAGAATTATGATTTCCATGAATAGCATGGTGAGACTGAAAGAAAAATAAAAGAAAAGGTTATAATAAAGAAGACGAAGAAGTAGAGTATGAAATTCGAATATGATGCAACAGCAAACAAATACGTATGTATGTATTTATGTATCATTAAAATTAAGATCATATATCTATGCAGATATGGAGCGCATGTGCGTACACGCGCGCCACCAATACACAATATAAGAGATGATCTGTAGATAGGGTTGCTACGTATTGAGCTCATGTGCCACCATCATCATCATCTTCAGTGGCAGCAGCAGCAGTAACAGCAATAGCAGAAATACCATTGAATTGCTTTAGAAATCTGAACGCTATTTAAAAAAAAAAATTGTATTATTGTTGTTTCTTTGATTTCTTGTACGGCATGCTTTCATTAAAGCTTTTATACGTAGGAGCCTTTGATTTCGTTTTTATATCTTTTTTTGTGAAAATATAAATTTATATAAAATCCGTCGCATTTGATGCCGCATTAAGATCAATTATTTGATCAGATCTGCATGAAATTCAAAATAATTTGTTAGTTTTTATTTTACTGTTTTTGTGTCTTTCTAATTTTGTTTGTTTTTTTTTTTTTTGTGATTTCAAGGCAATGCATTGGTACGTTTGTGTTGTCATTAAACTTGGTAATATGTATACTATTTATACATGTTTTTCATATAATGTCAGTTCAGGGAATGTGTGAAATGGCATTTGTTGCGACACACGAGTAGATATATGTATATTTCTTTGTTATGATAATTGATTGCAAACATTATCGAGCTTCCAACTGTATAAAAGAAGCCAATAATTCAATATATTCTATGTAGTTATGATTATTTGATCGTGATTTTCAGAATTCATTGATGTGTAAAACAAGTCCGAGTGATTGATGTATGTTTGCATGTATATGTATTGAGATTGCTCGTAGGAACTCGTCATATGTAGAAACAAAATCATAATATAAAATATATAACAAAGAATTTGGCGGCGATCTGTTGCTTGTTGCTTTTATGTAAGCGCACTTATAATGATTTTGATTAATTAAATGCATAAATGCAAGATCATTGATCTTGATGATTAACATTTGATGATTAATGAATTAAGCTTTAATGCAATTTATTGGCGGCTATATATCTTTCTCACTATCTCACTCTCTCTATTTCAGTGACTCTTTGCAAGTTCAACAACAATAGCAACTTATCAATTATCTGCCAATAAAAAGTGAGAGCGTTTAGTATTTGTTTCATTTCATTAGTATTTGTTGTACTTTCCTGTTTATTTTTGTCATTAAAATTGGGAAAATAAGGCTGTGAAATGCATAAATAATTTCGGCCGATGTTTGTCGATTTAATTTGTACTAACTTGATGCTTTGCAATTAGGTTTATTACTATTATTTTTGTATATTTTTTGCTTGCTGTCTGCCACTTGTTACGCCAGTTTTGATTTTGTTTGTCTTATTGATTTTGCTCATGAATGCTTTTTTACCCCTTTTATATCATTATTATCGTTATCATCACTTCTACTATGAATTTTATTTATTTACCTGCATAACTTTTATTGCCAAGCATTAATGTAGTAGGCATATTTGTAGTAAAATAAGAGAAAAGTTCAAACAAAACAAATGAATGAGTGGTAAAAGTAAATCAAATAATAAAAACTAAAATAGCATCAACAAGTTGCAAAAGTATCTACCATACACACACAAGTAATGTAAGTAGGCCTAATATGTACATTAGGATGGTGCGGAAAATAATACTTTTTATGAAGCGATCCTAATAGTATTAAAATTTAGTTTAAAATTACATGATTCGAAAAAAAGAGATTAGATTAGAACCACTTTTTTTTTTCAATTGACCTTGTGAAGTTCGAATACAACACAAATTTATGTTGAAAAGTTTCTGGTGTTCGAAAATTTTAATTTTACATTTAATAATCAATAAATCGGTCCCTTTTCAACCGCTTACCGATTTTTTACGGTTATTGAAGGGTTTATATCTTATTTCGCTGGCTAAAAAAGCTTATTTGGACTTTTTGGAAAAAAAAAATATTATGCTATATTATATTTTCTTAATTTTTATAGCTGATCTTAAATTGTGGCATATCATACCTATAAGCTAGAGCTAAATTAGAATCCCCAAACATCAATTATTACCATCCAAAAACTGCATATTTTAATCATTTTCCTCCCGTGAATGGTTTTAAAAATGAACAATCATATTATTCGAAATTTCATGCACTCTCTGAATGTCCATTCAAATCATTATCACCTTTTTCAAACAAACTACTAAAAATATACTGTTCATATAGACGATAGAATGAAAGATTATCATTCAGTCGACAAAATATAATATCTCTTTCGAAAGAATCATTTTCTAAAACTTATTTGAAATCGTAAAAAGTGGTTTCTAGCGGTAAATTGAAAATTTAGGGCTTTAAAAACTTCTTAAGCATGGTCCCATATTTTATTTGACCAGAGCAACAACCTTTAGTATGTAATTGAAAAAGTTGATAATCACTGTAACTCTGTGATATATTTCGCACCACTCTGATGTACAATGTAGATGTTGCTGTTGCTGATGATGGTATTGATGATTTATCATACCATTATATTATGGTCACTATGGCCACTTTACACAATGCCAACTTGTAAATAGGCTGCCAAATAGTCGTCAACTCATGTACGAATATGTACAGCTACTTATGGATATTCAGTTGAATGACTTACATATTTGTGCTAATTGATCGTGTACGTAAAGTAGCGATGTGTATGTAGTGTGTAGTTGTAAATAAAAAAATTCCATCTCATTAATGGAGCTATGCAATGGTGAGTTGTTTAGTTTGAACTTTCACCTCAGACAACACGCTTTCTTATCGGTTTTTATCGGTTATACATAGATGTAATGTATATACAAATTTTGTTAACCCTTCTTGTTAGTCGCTTAATGGAGAAATGTTAAGTAAAAAAAAAAACTCAAAGAAATCAAGAGGCATATAGTTATGAGCAGATTTGTTTATGTATAACTATACATATGTATGTAGATTGATTTTATAAATTAACAAAATAGATTGTACAACATTGTACAATAATAATATATAAATTAATTGTCCGCAAATCCTGTTGTCCATTCCATATTCGAATATCTTTGTATATACCTACATGCATATGTACTACAAATGAATATTGATGTTTCTCTTTGCGACTTTTATATACATTATAGTATGAGTGCATTTTAAATAGTCAATTATAATTGTTGATTTAAAACAAACTGTTGAATTGATACATATTGTATGTGTAAGTGTCTGTGTATTATTCATTGGTTGAATGCACACCACCATTACTATGATGGCTAATACTAAACGACAAACAATATTGGATGTAATACATACGGATACCCATGCAGTATTCCAATGGTTATTATAATTGTGAGGGATGAATGCAATATTACCCTATTTCCGATTGTATTGTACACATTATCGTATGGTGAAAATTTGTGTTTTGATAGGCTTCATTAAGCATGCGCTCTAAGAATTGATAGAATGCAGAAAAATTTCATGATGTGTAATGTGAAAAATATTATTAATAAATTATGAGAATAATTTAATACACAAGTCAATGCAGAATGCATTAAAGTCAGCTAATAATTTGAGGGAGGTAGTTGATAGTTTCACAAATAATGCTCGTACAAAAGGAAGTTGGAATAGTTCAGGGTGCTTAGATCACTGTTAAAATAAATTAAAGATTTTTATGGGGACTTTTTGTAAATACACTATATTTACATGATTATAAAATATACATATGTTGCGTTTAAAAAACATTTCCATTAAGACCAAAATTCACTGTCTATGTGAGTTGAAGACGAAAACATCCTTAAAAAAAAAACAAAAAACAAAAAATTTATAATCGACTTTTTTAGAAGTGTTCATCTCATGCACTATTAGTAATTATTGATTGTACAAATTATACTTTCAAGTGACTAACCATTATTTATATTTGCTGGAATTTTAGAAACTTTTAAGCAAATACACTTAATGATTTATGAGCGCCGCTATTGTATATGGTTCCACAAATGTTCCAGTAATAAAAAGCTAAAAAAAACAGAGGCATAAATCATGTGGCTTCATAAGACCTTTAGCATTTTACACTTACATCATATAATATTGCATATGAATAGATATACATACTTACTTACAACTATGAGTATGTAGTATAGTTAATACCAGCATACAAAATAAATTGTATCGGCACGCGGATGCCTGGAAAAAAAAACAACTTTTTAATCAAAACAATCGTTCAGAATTGCTTTATTTTATTTTGTTTTTTTTTTTTTTAGTAAATAGCTTAAAATGCGGTCATTGAATACCCAGTGCGAAAATGTCTATCAAAGATGCTTAATATTGGAGTGCCTGTTCGTCTATCAGGTAATATAGACGAATTTGTCAACGAATTTTTCTGTGAAGTAACTATGTTTTATTGAGTTTCACCACTGGGCATATTGCGAAGAACGCGTATGCGAAATTTCAATCACTCAATATTGAAAGGCATCAAAACTAGTTGCCTACTATTACTAGCTGCAAATACTGTTATTACCAATGACCCCCACATATGACCCTGTTGGACGGTTGCAATAATATCTGCATGACTAACTGCTAGCATAAGACTACTACATAGAATTGATAGTTGATGCAAAGAAAAAGCACGAAAAGAAAAAACCAAAAATTCATTTAAAGTAGCAGCAATTTTTAATCAAAATTGGTGTTAAGCAAAGCACATTTGCCCACATACGCACGTATACACACACATACACATATGAGAAGGAAGTGTATATAAGCAGTTATAGCATTTACAATGGTTTTATATATGTATTGTGTGGGGCTGTTCAGTGCATTTTTAGTTGGGTGAAAAATTGTGTGCAAAAATCTTTTGTCCTCAACGATGACGTTACGATTAATAGAAAAAGTAAAATATTGTCGTCGAATTTATGAGTACATATGCATGTGTGTGTGTGTGTGAATTGTTTCTTTGTGCATATAGTATTTGTTAGTTGTTACACAAGAATGGTTAGTTTTTATTATAACTATAGTAGTATATTAACGCTACATGCCTATATATATATGGTATGAATGTATGTAATAGTGGGTGATCACACATTAAAACACTCTAAAAAATGACTTCCAATTAGCTAAGCCAAACTTTAAACGAATGGAAGTCTATTGCATAATAATTATATAACTCCCTCATTTGTAGTTCACAGCTGTAAAATATTTATTTTTCGTTACAATATTTAGATTTATCTTGAAAGTTTAGAAGTCATTTCATCTGAATTTGAAACTAACCAATATAACCAATATAATATAGAGTTCAGAATGTTAAGGATGTGTTGATAGAGTTGATGGACAGAGAAGTAACAGTCGATATTTCTAGATCAAAGAGAGTTTCCGACTAATTTTTCAGATGTTTTGAGCGGACATTTATGATTAAATCCAATCGAAGTATTATTGACAATGACAGAAATGTAGTACCAGCAGTAACAGTCGCAGTAGAAGCATAACAATATATTGTGATGAAAATGATTGGTAACTAATAACTTATTGTGAATATACTGAATATTGATAAATACACTAAAGTCAAAGTGCAACGACAGAGGATATACATACAACGATCAGAATCAAAATGAAACAATACAAAAGAAAGAGAACGATGGCGATATAATAAAAAAAATTCATTTAAAAAGCATTTAATAATGGAACACAACAAAATAGTCACTTATTAAATTGAAGAATATTGAAAAGTTCTTATTAATACAAATTTCGAATATCATATTTTTATCACATAAAGTTAGTACAAAATAAGCGGTGTTTTTTTTATTGATTGCTATAATCCAGTTGTCAAACAAAATAACAATGTAACAATATGCATACATGCTCTTGCATGTATTTCCCACCTTTATAATATGCATTTTGCAGAAAATTTGTTTTATATATTTGTATTATTTTCTTTTCTACATATAGTATATCAATATAGTATATATGATTCTTCTCGAATACCAATATTGCATTAAATTACCTCTTTTATATATAGCTACATAAATACGACTATGTATATATGTATATATGTATGATTTATTTGAATTAATTTAAATAACTTTATCTTTTTTTTAATTTATTATTTTGTACGATCTTACATATTCAAGTTTGCCTGATATTGTATTATGTATACATATTATGGTGACAAAAACTATCATTTAACAGTTCTTTCTACAGCACTGTGTAGATGGTATTTAGTAGGTACTATTAATGGAAATTAGGAAAACTTGTTTAATTTGTCTTTCAATATATTTTTAATTCAATACAGCTGACAATATATGATATGTGTATGTATGTATATAAGTGCTTATCAATAACATCATGTCAGCAACATGTTATTTATATCACAATATAGTTGATAGCTATTATAGTGTCTATTCTTAGGTAAATTGACAGTCAGTGTGATCATAATATGTAAATTCTTGAGAATATCACCTTTTTGTTTGTTTTATTCTTTCATATTCGTTTCATTTTATGAATGAATTTTCTAGATGTCTACTCATTAGCATTGATTTCATTTAAGTTTAAATTTGATTTCATTGAGTAAAAATGGTTTGATTATTCACATACTAAATGCATATGAAATTTCAATTTAAAAATTCATAGTTTTCAAAACGAGTTAATTCATATCTATATATGTTATATGTGTATTTTTCTTATATCCCTTCAAATTTATTCAAATTTTAAATGTTGAGATCATAAAATAAATTTGTATTAAATAAATCGTGCCATTACTAATGACAACAGTATATTTATATTTTTATTGTTGAATTTAGAATGAAGCGCTCTCTTTTGGAATTCTTTATTCAAAAGTAGAAACGGAAATAAAGTAAATATGTTGATATTATTATCGACTACCACAACTAAGGTTATATATTTATAAAGAATAAGTTTTGGATCAACATCATTTTCTTTGCTTTTACTAAAGTCATAAAAACTTGTACCAAGATCCTGGTCATGGATAAAAAGATTTTGCTTCTTTAATGGGTAACAAAGTCGATCGTCCTAAATATAGATGCTCAACATTTTTACACAGATGAATGAAAAACCGAAAATGTCATAGGTTCCGAGTATGGATTATATCAACCATTTTGCAAGGGTTCCACCATCTTTGATGCAAAGATATATGGCGCCAATTCGATGGTGATCATATTATTGGATCAACACACAACTAATGTTTAAGAATCAACATTTTTTCACACAGCATGAAAATTTAAATAAAAATCACCACTTGAATGCCCTCTTAATATCAAGAACTGGGTTGTGGTGAAATCCTTTACACAAAATCAAATCCACTCTATGGCTCTATGAATGAATTCGTTAAGGCACGAATTGTCTAGATAGCCAAATCAGCAGGATTTGGGAAAAAAGAAAAAGAAACCAATAAGCTCAACATTTCAGACTTGAAAAACTTTTATGGCGCCACCATAAGATATGACTTGTGTAGGTCACACCTCCATAGAATTTTTCTGTGTGAAGGAGCTAATAGAATATGCTTCATTTAGGATGAGGTTAGCAAGAATGGCTCCGACACATACTAAGAGAAGCGGACTATAAAAATGTCTATCACTCAAGCATGCCGTCGCTATGCTTGAGAGATCACTAATTGTACGAATTTTTATACCCTGCATAATGCAATATGCATGGTATATTCATTTCGGTCAGATGTTTGTGTCCACTTGAAGGAATCTCCGGAGATATAGACATGGATATATATTCGTGATCAGCGTCGATTAAATTTTCGATTTAACGATGTCCGTCCGTCCGTCCGTCCGTCCGTCTGTCCGTCCGTCTGTCTGTCACCTGGCTGGTTCGCACGATAACTTGAGTAAATATTGAGCTATTTCGACGAAATTTGGCACAAGTAACCTATGATCCAAGGGTACGGATATTGATATTGGGCATGATCGGTTAATAGCCACGCCCACACCAAGCATTCAAAGTGACTAACCTCGGAATTTTCAAAATCTTTAACTTGCTATAACTGATATAATATACAATATTTGCCACATATTATACTACTATATAACCTCGCCAAAAGTGGGTGAGCCACGCCTACTTTCTAGCGTAGCTCCCATACAAAGTGCCTGTACTTCTTTTAAATTGAAACTGCTGTAACTTCTACAATCTTCTATCTAGAATAACCATAATTGACAATTAGATTAACATGGTAGTGAAAAATAATATGGCAGAAAATCAGTGTGCCACGCATACTCCTTTTTGGGTCTGCCATACAAAGTTGCGGAAATTAAAAAAATGTTACCGGTTATAACTTGCAAACTATTCAGCGTAGAATAACGAGATTTAAGGTGTGGATTTGTATTGTACGAGCAACTAGGCTCACAGGAAATGGGCGCACCACGCCGACTGTTTATCGTAGCCCCCATACAAATTTTAAATTGAAACAGCTGTAACATCGGCAATCTTCTGTCTAGAATAACCATAATTGACACTAAAATTAATATCGTAGTCGGAAATAAACTGGCAGAAAATCAGTGTGCCACGCCCACTCCTTCATGGGTCTCCCATACAAAGTCGAGTGAATTAAACTAAAATTTTAAGCTCCATAACTTACAAACCATTTAGCCTAGGACAACGAGATTTATGGTATGGATTAGTATTGTACGAGCCACTAAGCTTATAGGAAATGGGCGCGCCACGCCCACTGTTTATCGTAGCCCCTGTACAAAATGAGTGAAATTCTTTTAAATTTAAATAGCTGTAACTTCTGCATACTTCTGTCTAGAACAATTATAATTAATATTTCAGCTAATATGGTAGTCGAAAATAATCTGACAAAAAATCAACATGCCACACCCACTTCTTAACGGGGCTTCCATACAAAATTTGGAAAATTAAAAAATATTTAAACCGCTCTAACTTACGAACTATTCAGCGTAGGACAACCAAATTTAAGGAGTGGATTGATATTGAAAAATTAATTAAATATACAGGAAAGAGATAAGCCACGCCCACTGTTTCCTGTTTCTTAATGAAGCTCCTATGCAAAGTAGTGGAAGAAAAGGATGGATATACGAGCAAACTTTTTATATATACCTCTACATATGTAGGGTATAATTTGGTCGGCCCCAGCCGACTGTAAGGCCATTTTTTAATCATACAAAATTTCATATTGCTACGTTTTTATTTTGTGAATTCTAATATGGATCAACCCTTTTCGATCACTGGATTGCCTCAATAATAATTACAATACTTATTTTGTACTAACTGCAAGTACAATTTATTTATCAGTACTTGCATTTACAATAACTTCTTGATGCACTTTAAGTTTAACTTGTGACTCTGCCCTTATCGTGTTATCTATGTCCTATTTTCGATACTTTAAGCTGTATTGGCCATTCCTCAGTAAATTTGGCCTCTATGTACTCTATAACAACACTCTAGAATCTTTTTTTTATCGTATCGAATTTGTTCTCTTTCTTATTGATATTCGTTTCTATGCTTCTTTTTTTACTCTATAGCGTTCAACATTATTCGTGTATATTCGCAATTAGTGATGATTCACCTTCGATTCACGCGACAATATATTAAAGTGTAATAATTTACCAAATTCTTGTTTAACGTACTTAATTGCAAAACCTTTTGAAAAACTCACATGTTCTATCAATGATTACATATATTGATTACATTTAATGGTGAGTCTCGAAGGACAGTGGTTGTTAAACAGCTTGCACACTTTTTAGGTGACTCTCTCACTTTAATATCAATCACAGTTGAAGCCTTATAATAATAATATTAATAAAAGTAGGAGTAATATTATATCGTAGCTATTACATCATTCTAGCCTACTACCCCAAAAACAGCACTTCGACGACCACCTCTTTAAGTAAACATGACACTGGTCTGGTATAGAATTTCACATTTATGTCATTGTCTTTTCCATTCTACATAACATTTCTACTACGTATATATATACATATATTTATATATTTTTTTTTGTACTTTGTTTGTACTTCTTGCAATTTTCAATTAGTTAATTGCTTCGCTCATACGACGAGCTGAAATGTTGAAAGTTAAAGCAACATTAAAGTCAATCATAGGCCATTGCCAATAATAGATAATGTGTGTTTGTAAAGGAATAAAAATAAAATAAAACTATATTAGATAATTTTTATTATTATCCATTGTGTCCAGTATTGTTATGCGTAAGTAATAAAGATTTGTTTTATGATCTGCAATACGATTTGATTAAATTTAATTATTCCAGTTAATAAAATGCAATTAAAGTTACTATGACATGAGCTTTGATATATAATATTTTTGAATGCATGTATATTAGGGCAGGCCAAAGTGTTTGCGAAAAAAAAAAATTGGCAATGGGTATAGAATGTCACTAAATTCTACATTTAATTATTGTAAAAAATACTACATTTTATATTTTACAAAATTTTGTAAAACAATTTCTGAATAAAAATATTTTAATTTGACCTTTTTGGGAATTTTTATTAAATGTAGATTATATATAGCTTTGATTTTACTACCTCCCTTTGTCAATAGAAACAATTTGACTCGCTCTAATTAACATCGATAAAATGAGTAAATGTTATGTATTGACTTATTTCTTCCAACTCTTGTTTGCATTTCGTTTGATTGACAAATTAATCTAAGATATGTACTATTGATTGAAGCTTCAGACATTTTGACTGCTTGTTGTGTACCCAATATGCGAATGTGGTTAATGCTAATGAGTGTATGTAAATAAGTAGTTACTTAGTACGACTGCAATGGATTTTAATGAGAAATGTTTAAACCTAAGCTCTAGACAAGTTATAGTTGGTTAATATAAGTAATGTGTGACTATTTGTTTATGCGCTTCACAATGAGTCACATCATGTCACACATGCACATTGTTATAAATATATACAATTGTTTAAAAAGCGTTGTGTTTCATTTGTTCACTGCTCATCATTCTAAGTTCAATTATAAGCATTTTAAATTTTTGTCTGCGATTAAATTTATTATGTCGCTCTAAGAGTAGATCAGTCAACCTCAACCAACTTAATATGATGCAATGCAACTACACAGTATGTTGCAAATCAAAATATTATTATTGTTGTTCTTATTCGTAACATTTTGTTACTTCAATTTTGTATTGTATTGTATACAGATAATATTTTTCTATGAAGGCGTAACGTCATATAAGCTTACATAATACTATCCATGTACGTAAATATTGCTGTCAAGTTATTAAAATTGTCTACGAAAAAAAAGAAAAAGCACAGCTGTCGATTCGTTTAAGCGTAGGTGTTCCCTAATTTAGCTGCTGACCAGAAAGATGAGCAAAATGCAACAGTACAGACATTAATTCGAACATATGCAGTGAGATTAGCTTGCAACTACTATGCATCTACCTATGCCATAAATGTCTGTGTGCTGCGTAAGTGCGGTGCCGTAAAGCGTTTGCGACTATTTATGCATGTATCTATATATTTATTATTATTTTTAATAAACATGATATTTACACATAATACCGTTGTACCGGAGGTTGTGTTGTAATTTCCTTTTCGCATTAATGTCGTTTTTTATGTTCTTTTCTTTAATGCAATATTATATTGTTTGACCATCGTGCACACTGCACACACCATGGTGCACACTGATGATGACGCATAATATATATTTTTTATCAAATCTTTAGTTTTTTTGTTTTGTGATATGTATTCTTTTTGCTTATAGTGAAAAACCAATTTGAATTTACGCGCATTAAAACAGTTAGCTACATATGTACATGACTCTTGCCTTAATATCGTATATGCAATTATATAAACATGTATCTATTAAAATATTGACTGTGTCCGTTTGCAAATTGAAAATTGTGCCACAAAGTCGTAATGATTAATTGCAAAGTTATGGAAATTGTTTGTTGTTTTTTTTTATTGTTGTTGAGTTTTTAAAGTGAAATCGCATTTAATTATCATACGGAAGTTATAGGTACCTACTATATATAAACCGAAAATACGCATCACCGCATTTAAGGAAGAAATCGTTGAAATAATATTTATATGTGTTAATATTTTTACATTTATTTTAATTCTTTAACATTTTTATATATAAAGGGTTATCCATTTTGCGGTTTCAAAAGTAAATGTAAATAAAACACATATAAAATATTTTTTATCATGATATTTCTTTTTTATTATGAAGATTGAACGTTGACATTATGTGTGAAATACTACATCATTTAAATGACCACCACGCGAATTGTTGCAAGCATCGATTCTTTTGAGGTAATTTTCGACCACTTTTTGACACATATTGGGCGGTATCTCAGCCATAACGTGACGAATGTTGGTTTTTAGGTGCTCAAGAGTTAAAGGTTTATCTGCATAAACACGGTCTTTCGCGTAGCCCCACAAAAAAAAGTCAAGCGGTGTCAAATCGCATGATCTTGGTGGCCACTTGATATCGCCACGACGAGAAATTACGCGGCCAGAAAATTTCTCTTGCAATAAAGCCATATTCGCTCGAGTTGTGTGGCATGTGACACCGTCTTGTTGAAACCACATTTCTCTAAGTCGTATTCTTCAATAGCAGGCAAAAAAAAGTCGGTTATCATATGACCATAACGCTCCGAATTGACGGTGACAGTCGTTTTCAAAGAAGTAAGGTCCAATCACACCTCCGGACCAAAGAGCGCACCAAGCAGTGACATTTTGTGGATGTAGTGGCCTCTCTTCAATTACTTGAGGATTCTCAGAACCCCAAATACGACCATTTTGTTTGTTAACATACCCACCGAGTGAGAAATGTGCTTCGTCGCTGAAGAAAATTTTGTTTGAAAAATCGCCGTCCACGCCGATCCAGTCTCTTCATATTTCTTCACAATTTTGCCAATTGCTTGCGTAGTTCGACGATTATGTAAACCATAATCTCCTCTTAAAGCACGATATGTGGCTGTGGCAGAATCACCATTTTTGTAGTAGGTTTTTACAATTTTAATGCGTTGTGCGATAGTTAAGCGATCCCTTTTCGCAAATGTCAGACTTTGAACTGAAAAAGAAAGAAATTGTTTTAACAACTCAGTTTGACAGATGTCGAATTATAGCCCTATACTTTTGAAACCGCGAAATGGATAAGACATACATAGATATAGACAGTATTTAAGACCAGCATGATTTTCCTCCATAAGTTTATACCGATAACTTTTTCAAGTTGAATTTAAGGCTATCAAAAAAACTCTAAAAGTATAGGACATTTTAGTTTAGGATTTCTACACGACAATATATCAGATGTAGTAAAAAGAAATCCATAATTTTTCCAATAGATGGCTTTAGTAATCTGTATCTCGCGTTGTATAACTGGTTACTCTAGATGGAGTTAGAAAGATAGGATATCGTACTAAATAAACTTTTAAGGCAGTTTTGTGATTGCTTGCCTCAGTATTGTTTGAGCACGCGTCAAAGATGGATACCAGTAAAGAGAAAATACGCCATATTTTACAGTTTTTTTTTTCGATAAAGGCGAAAACGCTCCCAGATGGCTCAAAATGTAAATAGTGTTTATGGTCCTGATACTGTAACAGCCAAGCAAGTGCAATTTCGGTTTCGTCGATGCCGTTCCGGTAATTTTGATCTCAAAGACGCAAGGCCAATTATCGAAAATATCGATAAAATAATGGAAATTGTCGAGTCTGACCGTCATGTACGCACTGTTTCTATTGCCTAAGAGGTAAACATTCCACAAAAAACCGTTTGGAACCATTTAAATAAGGCTGGATACAAAAAGAAGCTCAAAGTGTGGCTCGTCCCACACGAGTCGTGGTCGAATCGCGGTGAGCCGGCGCAAACTGTGGCCAAGCCAGGATTGACGGTCAGGTTTTGCTATGTGTTTGGTGGAATTGGCAGGGAATCATATACTATGAGGCCAAACTCATAATTTGGACCTGTACTGTCAACAATTGGATCGTCTGAAGGAAGCAATCGCCCAGAAGCGGTCAGCTTTAGCCAATAAGAATTGTATTTCATCAGGACAAGGCCAGGCCACACACATCGATAGTGACTCGCCAGAAGCTCCGGGAGCTTGGTTGGGAGGTTCTTATGCATCCACCTTATAATCCGGATCTGGCACCAAGTGATTACTGCTTGTTCCTGTCTATGGCGAATGATTTTGCTGGTGAACAATTTGCCTCAGGAGAAGTTTGTGAAAATCGACTGTCCCAGTTTTTTGCCAATAGGGACGAGAGTTTCTATGAGAGTGGCATTATGAAATTATCTTCAAAATGGCAACAAGTTATCGAACAAAACGGCGCATATATGACCTAAATTGGATCATTTAACTATGCTAAATAAAACCTTCAATTTAATGCAAAAATAATGGATTTCTTTTTACTAAACCTTATATGTCGAAATAATTGTGCATATTTTATATTCCTCACATATATTACAGAGGACAGAGTTCACAGGAAATTCCAGATAATTTCTTATCCTCAATATTTAGAAAACTGGGTAAAATTTCGCATTTGGAGATGATATTCATACAGATATATGTCAAGAATTCTGGTATTTTTCTGAAGAAAAATATGCCTACCTAAATATTTATCTCAAATTTGGATCTTATAGAATAATTCATATTAAATTTTAATCGTATAAGGTATATGTGTGGAAAAATGCATTAAGCCAAAATGTATTTGCAAATAATTTTAGTTATTAAATAATGAATAAATGCATATAAACAAAAACAAATATACGAATAATAAAATTAAAATTTATCAATAAAAATATTACAATAAATTACTTATTTATATATAAAAAAATTATTAAAAAATAAACTGGATATCTTCATTTAAGGGAATAAAACGCATAAAACCATCAAATTAGAAATTCAATTACACATCCGATTGTGTTGCTTTATTCGGATTCATAAAAAGACCAGCCCGGCCCGGCCCCCTAACCAAGCAATTGCACACGTGATTTCATAAGAAATGTTTTTGGAATTTTTTTATGTGCTTCCTTGTATAAATGAATTTATTTTTGGACAAGTTAATATCTTGTTTATTGATATGTATTTTCGATATTATTACAAATTAACACAGCAAAAAGAATAACGAAAAAAAAAAATTCTTTACGTGATGATTGGAAGTGTCAACATTTAAGCGCTAAAAAGAGAACAAAACAAAATATATGTAGGTTGTGTAATATATTATTTAGTATAAAGCATCCAGCACCATATATGTAGATTATTATTTTGTAATAGTTATAATCAACTGACGGAATATATGCAGCTGCTGTAGTTTGTAATTAAACAATATTTATTTATTTGTGAATTTACACAATAAATTAAAATAATTGATTGCTTATATCAATATTTTATTTTGGTTGTAATTAAGTAATTAATTTTTAAACCTGTGAAATTGTATAAACTGGCTTGAGAATATGTATCTCCTTCGAAATAGAGCCTGTCAAGCAAACAACAAGAAATAATAGTAATAGATAGCATGACATGCATTTTTTATACTGCTAGAGCTCAAACTACCTTTAACATATTTATTGGATTTTATGGCGTCGTTCGATTTTGGATAAGGTTGAATAAGGATAAATAAACGGTCTAATTGCACCTTCTTCTTCTTATTATATTATATATATTTTTCTTAAATTTTATAAAATTTGGACTACTTGTTATCTGCAGAACGCAATATATTTTTAATCGTTTCCGAAATACGACGAAATGATATCTTTTTAAGACATTTGACCCTAAAATTCAACTAATATGAAATTGCATATGCATTGAAATGTTCAGACACATGCTTTATTTACACTTTATTTGGACTATATATTGTTGAAAGAAATTATGGTAAAATTCACAACCATTTTCCATATATTGGCCTTCATATTTTTGAAATGATGGATGGATGATGTACTAGTATTGATATGAGAAATAGGATTAATTTAATGATTTTGCACAACGTGATTACATCACTACCTCAATTGAAAGCATAAAGCATACATATTCTGCATATTCTGCTACCAACTATTCAAATAGATACAGACGTGTGTATTCCATTTACTATTACAATAACAACATTTTTGGAGATACGTAGATGCTTGCTCGACTATGTCAACCTAAACATTATGCGTATTTCGCAATCAAAATTATGTACGCGAACCCACATATGTATAAATATATACATGCATATTTTTAAGACTACTTGTTCGTATTTATTCGTATTCCTAGATTCATATTCATTAATCGCCAAATACGTACGAAATCGTATGTATGTGGTATATGTAGAATATATGCATATAATACTACGTTATATAGCAACAATAACAACCTCATAATGCACATATGGTCGATTTATGCGCATTATAAGCATAAATATTATGTACATACAGCCTACAAAGCGCACCTCGCTTAACCAAATGTAGTTTAAACGATTTTGTAGTCGCACACCGTTATGCATATATAGGTACTGCTATTGCATGTGAGTCATGATAATTCATTAAATTGCAACAGAAAGCACCAACGTCAGCAGTCATAGCCATAACCACAAAATATTGTAAACTGATGTTGCTGTTGCTGCTGCAGCGTGTATAAGTAAGTACGTGGTGCGTTTAGAACAAATTATTCTTTACTCCTCTGTATTGTGTTGGTAAGACGAGTACTTACATACATGGTACACGTGATTACAAACGTGTATGCGTGTGTGTGTTCAGATTATTGTTTCTTCTTAAAGACAATTTGTGTGCCTCAAGGCGACTCTATATTTATTTATATTCATTTTTTTCTTTTTTGCGCAATAGTGATTGTTTTGTTACCAGCCAATTTAATATCATCGTGTTTCAGCCTTTAAGAATATATGTTATGTACCTACCATAAGTACTATGTACTATGCCTACTTACGAGTATGTAAGTGAGTAAGTCTTGATTTTGTCTTGTTGTTTGGATAATGGACATTTGGCAATTTTTTTTTATTATTTGTGTGGGTTTTCTTTTATGAATTTTATTAACACATCATTATGTATGAATGTATCATATTGACGGAGTTGTGTGTATTTATAGTACATATGTAGGAATATTCAAGATTTGGGAGCAAAGTTTTCACACAAAATTCGCAGTTTCCATAAAGAAATAAACATTAAATTGATTACCAAAATCTTGTTGATAATAAAACATCTTTGATATCATTTTTCGTTAATGTTCTAACCGAATTGAATATTTGCCTGCAGGACTTGATCTTTTAGAAATGCTTATGAAATTTGCCATACGACCATAGCTCCTAATATGCCTACGTCACGATGCTCTCGGCATTTCTGCTTTGTTTGAGCTTATCTTTGGCAGTTTTTACATGACACAATTGTATAATATTGACCAAAATATACAGAACTTATATGTAGGATTTTGTTGTTAATATGATTGTTTATATTTGAATTTTTAATGTGAAATCCATTTGTGCGTCTATTTTACATATGCAGGCCAACCTGTTTCGATTATAAAACGATTTTCTTTTTCAATAATTCATTGTGAGCTTATAATTTTTGTTTTTCTTTAGCACTATTTTATTTTATTTTTTATTTTTTATTTCATAAAGAAATCATATTCCCATTGTTTTGATTTTCAGCAGATAGTCAATGGATTCACTTATTCGGCAATATTCATTTTCGGATTACTATTATACGATGTAAACAATGAAACCTATTTCATATTCAGAGAAAGACAAATTAAGCTCATACATATTTAAATGGAATTTTTTATCAAAAAATTGATAATCACCAATTTAGATTACAATGAATATCACACTTTTTCTATTTTATAGAGATATTCATATCAAGTAATTCGCTAATTTATTTTACTTTTATTTTGCATCGAAACAATGTAATTTCAAGTCATTTCAAATGTTGTTTAATAAATTTTAATATGATAAATATTGTTTGAATTGAATGTTTTGTTCACCAATATATTAATTTCTTAAAGTTTTTGCTTAAAGAAATACATATTTAAAATAAATAAATATAGTAAAGAACCTTGTATTCTTTTTATTTAAAAATTATATTTATAAGTAAATTTTAAAGAGCAACATACATATTATTCAAAATACTCAGTCTCAATCGAGTTATACGATTTATATGAAAATCAATATTATTTTATCAGTTCAATACAAATACAAACAAAATTTTCCACTTGAATTGATTGAACTGAATCGAATTTTCTCTTTATTATTTATTTTTGCTTTTATACAGCAAATGAACAACACTCAATTTTGGATAAAAATATATATACTTTACAAATGCGATATATTAATAAGATGACAGAAAAGTCATGACGCATTTTCAAGGCGATAGTTATGGCTTATTACTTATGTAAAGGGCAAAATAAAATGTGAAATGTGGAGTGTTTTCATATAAAAAATACCTTCGTGGTGCCATTGTGGAATTCAGCTTGCCTTCCCTAGCGAGAAGCATCGTTGACATCGAAATCTTTAATCAAACTTATAGAGAGTAACATGTGGCGAGAGTTCAATATTGGGTTAACTATTTGAACTCACATAAAAACATCGGTGCTTGACAGATGTCAAGCTCAATAGTACCGAGTTTTTACCTGACACCATCTATTACAAAATAAGCCATAACTTTTCCGACAAATCTATATATTGTATACAAAATTAATACAATACGATAAAATATGGTTTATGCATCACAAAAAGATACTATCTGCATGCGAGTGTGTTTTGTGTATGTATGTGTAAATCATATGTAAATAAATTGTGGATTATTTCATTGAACGAAATCAATTGAACAATGAATTATTTTCGTATTTTGTTTGTTTGTTTGTTTTTATCTAACTTCTTAATACCCTATTGATATAATAGCTTCAACATAGGCATTTGAATATGTTCAATGTATTGTATAGTGTGAATAAAAATTATAATAAAGCTTAATGATGAAGGAAATAATAATAATAACGAATTTAAAAAAACAAAAATATATGAATTTTTTAAAAGAATACATGTACCTATAGTTATATAATTAGTCAAATTTTTATAGGTTCTTTTATTTAATTATGCGTGTGTGTATTTTTATATGTGTGTGTATTTTTATATAACAATTCAAATATTTTTCGAAGCATTTTCCGCCTCAACAATTTCCTCTCGATTTAACGAATATATTTGCTGACTAAATCATTTCTTGAAGTTAGGAAACAGAAAATCATTGCAATGACTGAAATCTAATAGACAATTCTAATAATTTTGTTGCTGCGACCGCACACTTTTGTGTTGGTTCGTCAGCTTGATAGAAGATAACTTTTTCCACCTCCAAATACGTTGAATCAGTGTCGGATTGCTTTGCCAACTTTTAATACTTTTCTTCGGATATTATTCTGTAATTTTCAAGACTCCTATTCATATTATTATTTTTATACCCTGCATAATGCAATATGCAAGGTATATTCATTTCGGTCAGATGTCTGTGACCACTTAAAGGAATCTCCGGAGATATAGATATAGATATATATTCGTGATCAGCGTCGCTTAAATTTTCGATTTAACGATGTCCGTCCGTCCATCAGTCCGTCTGTCTGTCACCTGGCTGGTTCGCACGATAACTTGAGTAAATATTGAGCAATTTCGACGAAATTTGGCATAAGTAACCTATGATCCAAGGGTACGGAGGGGATTGATATTGGGCATGATCGGTCAATAGCCACGCCCACACCAAGCATTCGAAGCGACTAACCTCGGAATTTTCAAAATCTTTAACTTGCTATAACTCACATAATATACCACTTGGAACAACAATCTTTGGCACATAGAGTTATATTATACTACTATATAACCTCGCCAAAAATGGGTGAGCCAGGCCTACTTTTTAGCGTAGCTCTCATACAAAGTTTCTGTACTTCTTTTAAATTGAAACAGCTGTAAATTCGGCAATCTTCTGTCTAGAATAACCATAATTGACACTTCGATTAACGTGGCAGTGAAAAATAATCTGCCAGAAAATCCGTGTGCCACGCCCACTTCTTATTGGGGCTCCCATACAAAGTTGAGGAAATTAAACAAAAATTTTAACCAGATTGAAGGTGTGGATTAGTATTGTAAGAGCAAATATACCCACCAAAAATGGGCCAGCCACGCCCATTTTTTATAGTGGCTCCCATACAGAATGGCTGAAGTTCTTTTAAATTTAGATAGCTGCAGTTTCTGCAATCTTCTGTCTAGAACAATCATGATTAATACTTAGGTGAATATGGTAGTTGTACATAATCTGGCAAGAAATCAACATGCCACACCCACTTCTTAATGTAGCTACCATAAAAAGTTGCCAAAAATTAAAAAAAAATTAAACCGCTATAACTTAAGAACTATTAATTATTACTATTACGAAAATTTAAGGTGTGGATTAATAGCGAAAAATTAATTGGATTTACAAGAAAGAGGTAAGCCACGCCGACTTTTTATATAGCTCCCATACTAAGTCTCGGAATTGTCTTAAAAACCTCCTTTAAATTATCCCTTTTACAACTCTCATAACATACAAAGTACTTCGTCAAAGTCAACCATATTTCGGGTGTAAATTAGTAGTATATGTAAAAATTGTTTCTCGAAAAGTGGAAATAAAAGAAAAAGATGGATGTTCGAGTAAACTTTTTATATATATATATCTACATATGCAGGGTATAATTTGGTCGGCCCCAGCCGACTGTAAGGAGATTAATGTAATTTAATTTAGTTTATTCTCTGTTACAGGTACATATGTTATATATTCCGGAGACCTTAGTCTATTACAGAAAAAATATGTATACTACTACTATATTAATTAATATTCAAAATATCGATAATTATTAATTTTTTCATTTTGTCAGTTATGTTTTCTCTTAAACCTATCTTACTAATATCTGACTTTAATTCTTTAAATGCTTATCCTTCTGCACTCATTACTACTGGCACTATTTGTACGTGTGATGAGTTCCAATTTCTTCTAATTTCCACGGCAAGTTCTGCATACTTTCGTTTTTTCTCCAGATACGACTTCTTCAAATTACTTGTATTTGGAACAGCAACATCAATCATAATGCCGATCCTTCTACTTTTGTCTATGACTGTAATGTCGGTGCGGTTATGCTGATTTGTGTATTCTGTGCAAATAGTGCGGTCGAAGTATACACAAGCGTTCGCATTTTCTGCTACTGCTGTTGGATCGTATTTATAATACGCTGTGTACGATGTTTCAAATTTGTACTTGCAGAATCTTCACCACATTATTATCCCTTCGGGTATATTCGGTTTTGGCTAGTGGCGTGCAACCAGAGATGATATGTTCTATTGTTTCTCCATGTTTCCTGCACACTCTACACAAATCGTCCACTACATCTCTATCTTTTAGTATATGTTTTTTGTAGTATTTAGTTGGTATTACCCGATCTTGAACAGCGATGATGAAACCTTCGGTCTCAGCAAACAGATCGTTATTGAAAAGCCATTTGTTTGACGAGACTTTGTCAACATCTTCACTATTCAGATTGCTGTAGTGCTGACCATGTATTGGTTTAATCGACCAGTTTTGCCCAAGTTGATCTTCGGATAATGTTTGTGGAATAAATTCACTCTTCAAATTAAGTGGCGTGTAGTTATCATCGGCTCTACTTGCCACCCTAATTAAGGTTGATTTACCTGCGTTTTCCAAGAAATACTTTCTAAGATTAGCTATCTGGTGGTCATGCAATGTTAATATGTCGATAAGCCCACGTCCTCCCACTTTCCGGGGCATAACCATTCTCTCTATGGGCGATTTTGGATGGTGGAAATTATACTCTATCAATGTTGTTCTTATCGTGCGCTACATGTCGCTTAGATCAGTTTTTGTCCATTTGACTATGCCAAAGCTATAGCACAATGCTGGTATTGCGTACGTGTTAATGGCTTTAACTAGATTCTTCCCATTAAGGTTTTACTTTGCTATCTTGTGATAAAAAGTCAAACCTTGTCGATTTGAAATTTCTAGCTAGTGCAATTTTTACATTTCTTGTATCTATTCTTAAGTTCTGGGCAATACCAAGGTATTTATATACCTCATTCTGTTCCATGCTATCAATTCTATCAATGTCTACCAGATTTGGACCCTCAGCTGTGTTGATCCTTCCTTTAATAATTGTCAGCGTCTTACATTTATTAAGCTCAAAGTTCATATTAATATCATTACTAAAACGGGATGTTTGAAGCATTAAATGTTCCATTTGGTTTTTTTTTCGCCGCATAAATATTAAGATCATCCATATATAATAAGTGGCTGACCAATTTTGTATCACCGGTTGCCCTACGGATGCCAACTTCTCTACTACTTATTGGCCCGTTTCCACCGTTTATAACAAGTTTTGTTTTCCAGCGTTTCATCACCTCATTAATGAAACCAATAATTTTGCTGTGGATTTTATATAATTTTGGCTTTTTGGTAGTCAATGTAAGTAACGTAGAGGTTTCTCTTCTTTTTGCTAGCTTGTTCTAATATTATTTGATCTACCGTCAATTGTTCCTTACATCCTTTGATGCTTTCGCGCAGCCTTTTTGTTCCTCACACAGAATGTTGTTTTCCTGTAGGTGATCGTAAATCAATACATTTATATATGCAGTGACAATTTTATATATAGTGGTGAGACATATTAATGGTCGAGCGTTGACTGGGTCCCCTTATAAGCCATCCTTTTTTGGCAATAAGTATGTAATGCCTACTAGCACTTTTCTGGTTCGCTTATGGCTTCATTTATTAAACCAGTGAGTTTCCGATGTATAGTAGTGAAGCCTTTGTACCAGTAGTTTTGAATTTGATCTGGTCCAGGTGCCTTCCAGTTGTGCATTTTACTTAATATATCTTTAACCTGTTCCAGTGTCAGGCTTTCTTCACTCATCACTGGGATCCCTATGCAGCACCCTTCATCCTCTATCCACCTAGCACTGCCATTATGAGTTTTCGGTTGTTCCCATAGCTCTGCCCATATTAGGTACATTATCATTCTCGTCATTTTCACCATTACTCATACTTCTGTAAAATTCTTTTTCATTTGTGCAGAAGATTTTGTTATTTTGTTTTCTTCTATTGGAGAGCTTATACTTGCGCTGTTTCGTTATTTGTACAGAGAGCTTTTGTCTTACTGTGTCCCTGGTAAGGCGGATATCGTTGTCGTTCTTTTCGTACCTTGAATGCCTATTATACATTCTCAGAATTCTTCTGCATTTATTTTTAAGCCGTCTGCCACACCCTCAGTTAAGGTATTCATTTAGCCATTCCATGTCAGCTCTCAGCAGTTTTATCTTCTTATCAATTCTCATAAGAACCATATTGACTCTCTTTCATCGCGCTCCATTCTGTTGGTACCTTAACCGGAAACCACATTTGGTTGCAACTGTGGCCGCTGCAGCATAAACCAAATTATGTAGATAAGTGAAATTTGTTACGCAATTCACTTCAACTTCCAGTATATCGCTACTTACACAGTCTATTATTTCACTTAGCTTATTGCTGGGGTTAATTCAAGGAAGTGGTGGCCTATTTAAACTATCCATATTGCTATATATTTCTATTTGTGTTTGGAAGACGCTATAAATATTACTTATGCCTATGTTATGCCTAGCATTTTCAGATACATTGTTAATTTGACTTGCCTCACAGTTTTGGTCTATTATTTGTCTCCAACATTTTCCTGCCCCTCATTTATTATATGCTCAATATGGTGTATTTCCTCTTCGTGGACATTATTTCTAGCTTCGTCTTGCAGTTTAGTCTTTCGTCTACTGGGCTCTGATTTACAACATTTCCATAAGGTACATTTCGACTTCTCGTTTCTTCCATAATTTCATTTAATCTGCTGATTGAAACGAGGTTCCCCTTTTTAGTAGCTCAGACTTGGTCAGATAGTCGCTGAGTACTGACATTATAGCCAGGGATATGTCGTATAAATCCGCACATAGATCCACAATACGCTGTTATATTGCTCTCTTGTTGAGTTACCACATAATAGGCACGCATTAATCCTTTGTTTACTGCATTTGTCAATTCGCGCACCCCTCAAGGGGATGTGCTGTCGCCTCTTTTGTGGAACTTAACCATCAATGAAGTTCTCACGGGATGCAAAGCGGTGGCTTATGCAGATGACGTGGCACTTGTGGCATCGGGGAAATATTTAAATACACTCACCGAAGTGATGGAATCCTGTCCAAATGGGGTTCAAACTCTGGTCTGGCCATCAACCCTGCCAAAACTGAGCTAGTCCTCTTTACTAGAAAGCATAAAATACCTATTTTTACCTTACCTAGAATTGGGAGAACTAGTCTAAAGCTAACTGAACTGGCGAAATACTTGGGTATAATTTTAGATAGGAAACTAAGTTGGAAACCAAACATGATGGAAAGGGTTCGTAAAGGAACTGCAGCACTCTATTCCTGTAAGAAAGCCATAGGTAAAAGATGGGGATGAGTCCTACAATCGTATCATCGCTATACTCTGCGGTCGTGAGACCAATTCTTTTTTACGGTGTGATAGTCTGGTAGGAATCCTTAAATAAGGAGGTACACAGACGGCAAATAGATAAGGTTCAAAGGACGTCTGCGGTGTTGGCAACAGGCGATCTAAGAACCATCCCGTCAAAAGCGCTCTATTCGCTATTGCATCTACTCCCCGTAGATTTAATTGACGAGCAGATAGCTCTGAAATCAGCAATTATGCTAAACATAGCTTCACGCTGGGCTCAACCAGGATACGGGCATTCAAGGATCCTGGGGGTGTGCCAGATTCCGAATGCCATCGACTATACCATTCCCATACCATGCTTTGACAATGGATTCTCAACCCATATACCCTCAAGGGAAGAATGGAATAGGGGTATTGTCAATGAAACTGGAGTTCAATCGGTACAATTGTACACAGATGGCTCCAAATTGGAGGGTAGGGTAGGAGGTGGCGTCTTTTCTGATTCCTTACGCGTTAAGCTTAAGCTCCGATTACCCGACTTTTGCAGTGTTTTTCAAGCTGAGATAATGGCTATAAAGGAGGCGGCAACGTGGCTTCGCTGTAAAATAATATCCTTCCAAGATGTTTTTATCTACACCGACAGTCATGCTGCCATTAAATCTCTCGCAGGAACGTTCGCCAAATCGGCACTTGCCCTTAAATGCCGCTAGCTCTTAATGAGCTAGCGGAGCACTACAATGTACACATTGTATGGGTACCGGGGTATAGAGACATTCCAGGGAACTGTGAGACAGATGAATTGCCGAGATCGGGCACTAGGTTGCCAGAGATCTATCCATCTCATCAAGCCGGAATTCCGCTTGCAACAAGCAAGCTTCTTATCACACAACATTATCTCACCATAGCCAACAGAAGATGGCGGGATGAGAGCTCTTGTGCTACCACTTGGAAAATTTGGCCAACCCTTGACAATAGACGAACCCCTTCACTGTTGTCAATGGGCAGGATAACCATCAGTAATGTAGTCGCCGTACTCACGGGCCACTGGCTTGTGGGTAGGCATGTTGCAAGGCTCGGCTTACCGGCCAACGATTTTTGTCGCAGCTGCCAAGACGAGGAAGAGGAGGAAAGTGTTCACCACTTCCTCTGTAGATGCCCCGCCTTGGCACGCAGAAGGCACACTCTACTAGGGGAGTGCCTTTTTTACAGATACCACTGAGCTTGCACCCATGGATGTCAGGGACATTGCTCTATTCATTAGGAAATCCCAATGGTTCCGCTTAACAGAGGAGATAGGATGGTAAGCATCAACGATGCATGGTGACACAATGGGCCAATTATTTGGCTTAAGTGCGCCCCCCTTTGGGGGCGGCCGCATAACCTAACCTAACCTTGTCCATTCGCGCCTCTGTCTTACTTTGCCAGCCTTTGTGAGAGTCACAACAGGGGTGCATGCTGTTCACGTGGCTGTGTGTTGTTGTTGTTGTTGTTATTGTTGCAACCCCGACTCCATGGGGTTATCCGAGTTCCTCGTATTTACTCTGCTCCTTGTACTCATCATAATGCTTTGTCCCATTTTACTTCCTTGCAGGCCGACGATCCCGCAGGGTACGCCGGATAGATAACAGCGTTCCCCTATCCGCCACCCTATCCGAAACTCCACACGGATTGTTATTATTATTATTACAAGGGCAAAGCTGACATAAGAAAATTTTGGTGCTAAGAAGAGCATATTGATTCAGAAGAATGTATACTTTCCTAATGTAAGTAGACCATGGTGAAACCAATTATTACTGAACAGATATTAGGTTGATATCTGAACTGTGGAGGACTGACAAAGAACATGTGATCAATATGACACAGGTTTGTTAAAAACTGCTTTAGATCTAGTAACCTCTTGTTTTTTTCTAAGTTCAATTTTGTTTCGTAATAAATTTAAATTTTAAACAAAATGCTTGATTTGTATTTTTGCCAATCAATTTATCATAAATAACCATTAGCCTAAAAGGCTAATATATACAAACACAATACAATATATGTTTTGTTGTTCTTCTTCATTCACCATGTTCACCAATTCTTTTCTTCTTGATTATATGCTTAATGGTATTTGATGATTTAATACCGATGCTTCATACGACCTGTGTAGTTCCGTTTAATTTAAATAACAAAAGACCATTAGATCGAAAGACAATATCCAGCTAGACAGACAGACAGGGAGACAATATTTCAAAAAAGCTATAATATATCATACATTAATATGGACCAATCCGTAGATTTGTAGAGACAGTGTATACTAGTATTCACACGCTGCTAAATTCTGTTAATACGCACAAATACACACAGATACGATATGTAAGAAATCAATAATAAAGATACCAAAGTAGATGTGAATGAAAAAATGTAAAAATTATTTTATTGACATACAATGAATAGAAGAAATTAATAGCAGTCTTGTGTATACAAAGTTCAATACAATATATGTATAATATTTCTACTTACTACCAAAATATACATACATAATACATGTAGGCGTAAGCGATCTGAAACAATAAAAACAAGAAAATTATACTAAACAGACATTATTATCATATGCATGTATGAATACGGTGAATATGTATGAACAAAAGACTTAAGCGACAAACTGGTATACATAGGTGATTTTATTGAAAACTTTTCCTCATCTTTTTTATATCTTCTTCTACTGCTTGTATTTTTGAATCAACAAATAAAATGTTAATATTTTATCGCCCTATTCAAGAAGTCGTTTGTTTTTATTTAAATCAACTTTTGTTTTTATATGAACATATATTTTAATTATACATACAAACGTACTACATACTATGTACAAGTATATATTATATATCAAGTACAATGTCGAGCAAAGTATTTACAATAATATTATAATTACTAAATTTTTGTTTTTATTTTATCGCTACCGCATAACCGCAATTTTAAAGAGAATTGAAATTCAAAACGAAGCCATTTCATCCACAAATAATTTTCAACAACAGCAACACTGCTGAAGGGGAATTACAGCACTTAAATTTGATTTTTTTTTTATATTTTGAACTTTCACTCAAGCTTAAATGCTACTGGCGACTATATTGTAAAAAGCCAAAGAAAGAGAGGATGAGGATGATGATGGGACAGAGCTACCATCTCCACTACCATTCCACACACACACACGCACACACACACACTCACAACAATGTAATGAAAACATTCGAAAAAACGCTTAAATGAATGTTCACCAACAATTGCGGAAATATTTCAGCATGTGATCGTTGTAAACGCATTGTTGCGATGATTGCCGCTCTGGGGCAAGTAATCATGATGAATTTGCGAAAAATAGCCAAAAAAAAAACAAATTCTATTGTTATTATTGATAATCAAAGCGTCAGAGCGATTTGTGGAGGACGATAGCGATAATGATGGAATTGTTAAATTTACTTGAACAATAGCAAACGTCCAATCGATTCGCTATAGTGATTGAGCGCGTGCCATAAGCCATATGTTATGGCATGCCACATTTTAACTTAATTTCACTGTTTCACTTTCACATCATGCGAATTTCAATTTCGTGTATAAAAATTATAGGTACTTTTTTTATCGGCAGCGCAATAATGAAAAATTGTTACAAGTAGCTTTAAATGAGAGACTTTATGAAATTGTATAAATAAACATACATTGTTTATAGTATTTATTGTTATCCATATGGTGAGAGTAAATTCTAGTGCTTTACGCTTAGTCCACAATTTACGCATATACGTATGAATAGGATAATCGCTATTGTGATTACTCGTTCTGGCATTAATGTTAATGGATGTTAATGTAATAGTATTTACAGATTCATAGGGTAGAAATATTGGGTTTGCAACAGCCGTTTGTTGTGCAGTAGAATCGGCATGTCAGATATACGAGGTGTGATCAAAAAGCAAGATGACTTTTTGAATTTCGCGGGCTCTGTACATTAAAATTACAAATTTTTTTGTGTTGTGTGGGTACACTCGTTACGATCATATGTTCACAGTTTCCACAATATAGCGTTCTTTGTTTGTTTGTGAGAGGTTATTAAGGTTAGAATTGTTTGGTGTGTTTGGTGTGCTCGGCGATTTCCTGCTGTCGAAAAAAAAATGGAGCAAAGAGTTTGCATTACATTTGGTGTAAAAAATAGAATCAAGTGTTCTAAAACTTTTGAAATGTTGACAGTGGCATACGGTGAGTCTACTCTGAGTAAGAAAAATGTGTGTAAGTGGTACAAACTGTTCCAAGAAGGCAGATAAAATGTCAATGACAAACCTCGCCTGTCAAGGTTTTGCTAAATTTTCATCGGTCGTACGGTTAATAAGAAGTATTACCTTGAAGTTATGTGGCATTTGCGTGAAGCAATATGAAAAAAACGCCCGGAATTGTGGAAAAACAACTCATGGATTTTGCATCACGATTACGCACCAGCTTGTAAGTGATTTTTTGGGTAAAAACAACACCACTATGATGCCTTAGCCACCATATTCACCGGACTTGGCCCCCTGTGACTTTTTCCTGTTCCCAAAACTGAAGAGACCCATGAAAGGACGGAGATTTGCAACAATTTCGAGGATTGAAAAAAGTGCTGCCACAAGTGTATTATATCTAAGGGAGATTACTTTGAAGGGGACAACATAAATATTGATGAATAAATAAATATTTTTTGATAAAAATTAAAAGTCAACTTGCTTTTTGGCCACACCTCATATTTATTAAAAATTATAAAAGTGATCCACCGACTTTTATTTTCTTATTTTGAATTCTACTTGCTCTAGTTTGGCGAATTGTTTAAAATACTCCATATCTTTATATGGATGCCTTCATTTTGCGTTTGGATGATAGAGAATATCATATTCATTGGAAAGAAGCTGATGAGATTTTTCGATTGAGAATGCCTTTTTTTACTTTGTGATGTGGTGTTCTCTTCCCACAGCACTTCCACTTTTTTTATCCACTATGGCCTCTTGGAGACGTCCATCTACTCTGGCAATCGTATAGTATTTGGCATCTCTATTCTCTATTTCAATACCATCGAATATATCCCTAAATGATGGGTTTTGGAGTGGCTCGCATAGAAATTGTCAAGTTTAGTACAACATCCTCTTTATGGGCAGCTATAAGTCGTAGCGTTTGTTTCTTTATGGTTTGCAGAAATTTTAACATTCACTAACTTGAGAAATTTCTTTGGAAACATTCCAAGCCTCTGACTTGAATGCAAATATTTTCCATTGATTTCATGAGCACAAAATCATATTAAAAAAGGTATTTTGGCAGTCTTTTGAATATATTTCTTCAATTGCAATTTTTCAACAATTTTCGTACCAACTGCTTAAGAACTTACTTATTTTCTTAATGACAGGTCTACGTTGAGTGTGTTTGCACAGTAAAGTGCATATATAGTACTTTACGATCATATGGTATTGGTGCTGCAAAAAGCATTTAGATTTTTTCGAATTTAGGTTAATTTAATCGTTCAAGGAAACATACAATAAAAAGTAAATATAAAAACATTTTATATCGTTTCATTAATTTCCACAATTATTTTATATTTTATGGTATTTTCGTTGTTGATTTAAGAGCGTCAACAATTTTCTTAACCACATCGAATATATAAGAAACAATCTAGGTAATTCAATAAACATATACACATTTACATTTGTTGAAATACGTTTAATTGGTTTCTGCAGTAAGACGAAAGAAAAAATAACGTTAAATATAATGAATATCATAAATACAGTACACTGTAAAATATACGTCCATAATAAAATGATAAATAAATAAAAATAGGAATCAACTTTTTTTTATTTATATTATCTTCATTGTCTCTTAAAATTTTATTATATAATTTTTTTCCTATTTGATTTTTTTGCTTTAATAGTACGTACTTCACTTTAATCAAATCAACAACACCAACAACCATGATAACAATAAAGTTTCGATATGATATTGTACTTCCCCAAGAAGTAGATATTCATAGTATGGATACATAGAAGCCAAGGAATAAAAGAGAAGAAAAAACATGCACACTTGTTTAGTAAATTCACGCAAATGACCTCATAAGCATGCGTAGCACGTGTATGAAAAGCAACAATAACAATAATAAGATATTTTAGAATTTTCAATGCAGACATAACGTATGCATATGTACGAGTGTATAGGTATTTATTATATGTTTGTATCTTCTACGGCTACTGTGTATAGAATTTATATATTCACACATACAGACATATACATACACATGCATTCATCACAGCTACTGCATTTCGCCACTGTCATTGAAACATACTTATTTAACCAAATGAACGGTATTTCACGTCAAAATTGATTGTCGTTGGACACCCTCTTCACTGTGACACTGTGTACTGTGTACTCATAATATGTACATACATGTTCCTATATTCTTATACTCGTATAGAAGATATGATGAGGTATCTACATGCATATATGCCATCATCATTCGTTGCATTCAGTGATTTTTCATATGAATTTCAATATGGATTTTATGTTGTTGTTGTTATGGTAAATATTCACACAAACTACGCCAAGTTATTTCGAATGTCAATAAAGCAAGCAACAAATACCTACATATTGTACATAAATGAGGAAGTATTGTTTTTGCATGATTGACATTTATACACGAATACGTATACATATGCATTTGTAGATGTATTGATTTCTGTATTGGGTTGTAATAAACATTTTTTTAATTAGCTTACAAAGATATTCTTTACGATTTGTGGGAGAAAGATATAAATAACCATTTCATTTGTCTTTACTACACTGCACGACATTTGATTAACCTCCGTTGTATTTTTAATGTAATAAAATTTCTTTGAGCTAATATTTCGATGTTTCATTTACATGTGAGTTGTTATGCAAACATCAGCAGCAAATATTTTGTTATAAAGGAATTTAACCGGAAAAATAACAACATCAAACAGCACCAAAGCCTACCACCATAATACGACAATGACGGGTTAATCAATTTAGGAATGTTAGCTACACATATTAGGGAAAGTGAGAAGCAGCAGCCTCTATGCAACGTACAAAGTAAAGTAAAGTAAAGTAAAGTGTCTCCTAAACATCAAAACCAGACACAGCACTTTTTCAAGTCAAATGGAGGTCACATGTTCTTCAATTGAATTGGTCTAATAATTTATTCTAGTGCTGCTCTGTGAATATTCTAATTATAACCTGCATAATGTAATATGCAAGGTATAATCATTTCGGTCAGATGTTTGTAACCACTTGAAGGAATCTTCGGAGATTGTATATCTGGGAGAGAGATGCCGGTGGGCTCATACCTTGGTTGCTCTGATGTGTTGCAGTGATAGCTGATATTGATTCTTCTTCTGCCACTTCAATCACCGACTGCTTCTTGCTTTATAAGGAATTAAAATTTTTTTTGTTTAACCGTTCTTAAATAATAAAATAATGAATAATAAAAATAAAAATCGACTTGACCTAAGTAAAAGTAAATAAAATGGCGCGTCTCATGTATACCGTATGATCCGAAATTTCTGCCAACTATACCAGGCCATGTGGGATTGTATTTCTTTTGGGGTTTTGCATCTCTGATGCTGTTGCCGTTGTTTTTGCTGTTGTTGATGTTTGCTGGTAATGTCATTTTTCGCCATCATCTTTTCCAATTTCAAACTATTGCTATTGATATTTGATGACAAATCTTGCTGTTGTTATCGCTGTTGCTGCTGATTTTGCTGATCAGGAATGCAACTCGCCTTCCATAAAGGTGGCACTAAAATCCAGACAGTGCGCGCGACGTAATTTTCCGGCATAGACAGAGATATAGAAAATTATATATATATTCGTGATCAGCGTCGCTTAAATTTTCGATTTAACGATGTCCGTACGTCCATCCGTCCGTCTGTCTGTCACCTGACTGGTTCGCACGATAACTTGAGCAAATATTGAACTATTTTGACGAAATTTCGTATAAGTAACCTATGATCCATGGGTACACAGGGAATTGATATTGGGCATGATCGGTCAATTTTAACGTACACACGAAGCATTCAAACTCACTTAATATACCATCTGGGACAACAATATTTGGCATATAGGGTTATATTATACTACTACATAATCTTGTCACAAATGAACGAGCTACGACTGCTTTTTATAGTAGCTCCCATACAAAGTGTCTGTACTTCTTTTAAATTGAAACAGCTGTAATTTCTACAATCTTCTGTCTAGAATAACCTTAATTGACATTTGGCATTTAATCTGGCAAAAAAATACCGTGTCACGCCCACTTCTTATTGGGGCTCCCATACAAAGTTGAGGAAATAAAACAAAAACTTTAGACTTAAGGTATGGATTAGTATTGTAAGAGCAACTAGACTCACAGGAAATAGATGCGCTACACCCACTGTGTATAGGAGCTCCCATACAAAATGACCGAATTTCTTTTAAATTGAAACAGCTGTAACTTCTGAAATCTTCTTGCTGGAATAACTATAATTGACGCTTAGATTAATATGGTAGTCGGAAATAATGTGGCAAAAAATCAACATGCCACGCGCACTTCTTAATGGGGCTACCAAACCAAGTTGCGAAAATTAAAAAAAGTTTAAACCGCTATAACTTACGAACTATTCAGCGTAAGACAACCAAATTTAAGGTATGTATAAGATTTGCTAAATTAACTAGATTTATGAGAAAGAGGTAAGCCACGCCAACCATTTATATAGCTCCCGTACCAAGCCTCGGAATTATCTTAAAAATCTCCTTTAAACTCTCCCTTTTAAAACCTCCATAACTTACAAAGTACACCGTCAAAGTCAACCATATTTCGGGTGTTGGTTAGTATTATATGCAAAATATATTATATATATATATATATATATATATATATATATATATATATATATATATGTATGTATATATATATATATATATATATGTATATATATATATATATATATATATATATATTTATATGTATATATATATATGAATATATATTGTTGAAACAGTTTCCAACGAATTAAAGCGTCCTGATCTTCTGAGGATTTTGAACATAAGAAACTACGCAGAATGTAAATTCAATCCTTTATTCTAATAGTTTTGACACGTATAATTATGCGTATATGTATATGTTAAAATTCTTTAAGTTTTGAAGACTAGGACGTAGGACGATTTCCTCTTGACTTATTCTTTTGCACGTTCTTTAATGACACCGAGCTAACTCACGTATCTTTTGAAAGAAAAGGAATTTGGCGCCATTTTAGAAAATCGTCTTACGACCTATAACAGATGTCTTTTTATTTCATTTATCGATAATCAAATAATAGTAGTAGATTAATTAAAAACAAAAATATTTCATTTTAAGCAGTGGCGGTAAAAATCCACCCCGCAGTATGGCAAGAAGATTTTCGCTGCCTTACTCCAAATTTTGAGCCACGTCTAAAAATGCAATCCTTGAAACCGGTCGTTCTAGAATGCCACTATTAGTTAGGATTTTTGCACTACGTACCTGCCCATCCTTTGCTAACCTCGTTTCAAGTACCTTACCTCGCGGCCAGACATTGCGAGGGCACGAAGAGTCAACCACAATAAATAAATCCCCAGTGCACAATGGCCTCACCTTCTCATGCCATTTTGTCCTGCATGTTAATGACGGCAGGTATTCTATTAACCAACGCTTCCAAAAAATATCTGCAAACCGTTGGGATTCGAGCCAACTACTTTTAAACACATCCGCGCGTCCAGGAGCGCATATGGTTTCATGCCGCTTGAGCTACCGAGCAAAAGGTGATTAGGAGTGATGGCCTCAGCGTTCCTGTCATCGAGAGGAACGTACGTTAAGGGCCGCGAATTTACAATGTTTTCTACTTCAGCCATCATACTTCTCAAAAGCTCTTCATTTGGCGAGCGAGTAGGTGTTATTTTGTAGAAAACAGTTTTTATGGAGCGTACTAAGCGTTCCCAGGCGCCTCCCATATGTGGCGCAATAGGCGGATTAAAATTCCATTTAGTATATGAGGAAGTGAAAGTACGAACAAGTTCTTTTCGATCCACTTCGGCGACTGCTTCGCGCAGTTTCCTTTCAGCGCCAATGAAGTTAGTCCCATTATCGCTGAAGAATTCTCGCGAGATGCCACGCCTTGCCATAAAATTCCGTATTTCCAATATACAAGAGTTGGTATTCAGAGAATACCCAATTTCTATGTGAACCGCTCTTATGGTTAAGCACGTGAATAAAACTCCATAGCGTTTTTCTTTGTGTCGATTTATCGTTATCATAATGGGTCCGAAGAAATCTAATCCCGTGAAAGTAAAGGGCGCAACATGAGCAGCGAGACGGGCCCGAGGCAACTTAGCCATTTGTGGCATCAGCGGAACGGCATTTTGAATTTTACACATTTGGCAGTTTCTAATTTGCTTTTTAAAAACGACACACAGGCGCGGTATATAGTAAAATTGTCGAATTTCGTTTATAGCTGTTTCATGATTCAAATGGCGATAGAAATTATGATAGTGCATTATTATTATTGGAGCTAGTGAGCTCACAATATCTTCACCGTCCGTGATTCTAAAATACGACACTGCAGCGCACCCATTATCACCGGCATCTACAAACGTAAGCAGCTGCACGTCGAGCAAATTATAATTAGCGTAACATTTGAGATAACAACGGTTTATGCGGATGTTCTCTAAGTCCGGATTAATTTTACCCAATTAAGCCATCTTGAAAACTGTGCTGGCAAAATCGGTTCGTCCCAAGCAACAGCGCTGCGACAGATTTCTTGCATTAAAATCTTTGCGTACATAAGAAAGTGACCTAATAGCCCAAGGGGATCTTATATCGACATTACTGCGCGGAGTACCTCTCTCTTTGTAGGGGGGCGGTCACCACTAAAAATGTCGCTCTCTAATTTCATTGTTGATACTCTGAAAATAATTATGTCATCATTTGGCATCCAGAATATCCCAAGCACCTTCTCCATAGATGGATCGCTGCCAAGGCTCAAACTTTTACTTGTCGCCTGCATTTCAGTATTTAGCTTCTGCAATACTTCATCTGCATTCGATGTCCAATTACGAATGTAAAATCCACCTTGACTATGTACAAATTTAACTTGTTTAGATATTTTAATTGCCTCCTCAATTGTATCAAAGGAATCTAAGTAATCATTTACATAGTGATTACGCCTAATAGTTCCAGCTGCCTGTGGAAATTCGTTTTCGAACTCTGAAACGTTAAGATTTTTAACATATTGCGAAATATTTGGTGCACAAGTAGCGCCGAAGATCATAACATTCATTATATAAATTTCTGGCTCTATGTCAGCATTGCATCCTCGCCATAAAAAACATTGGACATGTTGATCTTCAGATCTAAAAACATACCGCGGCAGACTTTTGTCTAAATCGTTGTAGTATACCTGTCAGATTTTCTAGCAAATCAGGCCCTTTTAGCAATAGCGAGTTAATGGCAGCAGCATCCCACACTATTATAGTTTTACCAGGCTTGTTTTTGTTGTAAACAGCAAAAATTGGTAAATACCACATTTTCCCATTAGCTTCTTCATGGTTATCTAACTTGCGAATATACCCTTTAGCTAAATAATCTGAAATGGTTTTTATAAAAATGCTGAATAGAATGTTTTTACCATTTCTTGCAGTTTCGCATCACCGTCAGAAGTACACTCGCAAATGTGAGAATTGTATGATGCATTAAACTTTTGGTTGCTACTACAAGCCCCGTATATTAACCACCCGAGCGTAGTCTAAATCGCTACTGGTTCAGTAGATTTTCCTTCCTGAATTTTATGTGGAATTCCTAATTTCCAATTATCTAGCCCGATGAGTAGCCGAGGCATAGCGTTTTCATAACCTTTAATTGGAATGTTTCGTGTTTAAATCGTTTACATAGTGCTGTAACATTCAATGTTTGTATTGGCAGCGACAAGTTACTCACAGTGTGCACGTTCACTTTTATTTTCTTCGCTTTATTTACTAAAATTTCAACATTCAATTTTCTTGAAAATTGTTCTTCTCGCTGTATTTCACCAGTCCACTTCAAACACAATGCGTGTGACTGGCCGCTTAGTTGTAATTCGTTGGCAATTTCTTCGTCTAATAAACTTATTGAAGAGCCTTCATCAATAAACGCAAACGTATTAACTATCTTATCGTTTTTTCCTTTCAACGCAACTGGGATAATTTTAAAGACAATTTCGCCTCTTTGCGAGTAATGTGTGTTACATTTATGTTTCTCAATATCACCTAATTCTGACGTTTTCAGTTGTGGTGAGTTTGGATTATGCTTAAAAACGATGTTGCGATGAAGAAGTGCGTGATGCTAAAGCTGACATCTGTCAACGCCGCATACTTCTACACATGATCCAAAATGCGCATGTTGTTGTAAACATTGTTTGCATAAATTGAACTTTCATATTATTTTCCATTTCTCACCACGGTCAAGCGATTGGAACATTTTACAATTAGCAACATTGTTGCAGAACTTTTTGCAGACGCAACATGATTTTGAATCTTTTCTGTTTTGCTCATTTTTTTTTTTTATATGTGGCACTTAAAGCCCCAAAGGGCTCATTGGCCGAGCTTCTCATTCTCGTTTTGCTCATTATGTAGATGAATAAATCCTCTTTAGTTGTCATTTTTGCGAACAGCTGTTTTTTCATTTGAAACGGAATTGGTTGACACAACAGTACTAGCGATAAACCAACATTATATATCCAATTAGCAAATTCGGCTAAATTTGGCCCCAACTAATTTGATAAAAGGGCGGTAATATTTCTACAAGATCTTGTAAGAGTGATGAATTATTCATTTCATCATGTAAACCACATGCTTCGATTGTTGTTTGTAAATTTTTTACTCCAATGGCAAAAAAGGTAAATGTCTCTAATTTATTTTGATTTACTTGTGGTAATACTCTTAATCTATTCTTGATCGAGTTTAATATTTTTCTGGTTGGCCGTATAACAACTTAAGTGTAGACATTGCTGAACTAACGCAAAATGATGAATAATAATGTGCCGGACAGCATGCAAAGCTTCGCCACGGAGAGATCGTTGAAGCCGTATCAAATTTTCCGCATCAGTTAAACCACATACTGTAGTCGACCATTCGAAAGTAGAACTGAAGAGCGGCCATTCTTCTGGCTGACCGGAAAACGTAGGCAACTCCTTAGGCACAGATTGACGTACACTTATTTGTACGCTATTTAAATTATTGCTAAGAGAATATGCTGGATTAGGCTGGGCGTTCGTGTGCGTTGATGTAAACAAGCAACTTGTTATATGTACGCATGTCGGTACGGAATTCACAAAAGTCGATGTTAAGCTAGGTTGTGCAGCTATTGTAGGCGAAGGTAGAAATTGTATACGCTGCGCTGTAGCAGCGGTGTGCGCAGCAGCAGTTGCTGCTTGCGTCGACGTCGTAGGCGCGCACATTAGCGCGGAACATGATTGCTGCGCTCTAGCAGCAGGCAGCGCGGCAACTGAAGCTGTATTCGTTGACATTGTGGGAGCGCAAGTTAGTACCGAATTTGGGGGCTGCACTGTAGCAGTAGTTTGAGTAGCAAATAGTGACTTATTCGGCCTTTCATTTTGTCTGAATTGCACTTAAAGAATTTTAAAATGTTGAAACAGTTTCCAACGAATTAAAACGTCCTGATCTTCTGAGGATTTTGAACATAAGAAACTACGCAGAATGTAAATTCAATCCTTTATTCTAATAGTTTTGACACGTATAATTATGCGTATATGTATATGTTAAAATTCTTTAAGTTTTGAAGACTAGGACGTAGGACGATTTCCTCTTGACTTATCCTTTTGCACGTTCTTTAATGACACCGAGCTAACTCACGTATCTTTTGAAAGAAAAGCAATTTGGCGCCATTTTAGAAAATCGTCTTACGACCTATAACAGATGTCTTTTTATTTCATTTATCGATAATCAAATAATAGTAGTAGATTAATTAAAAACAAAAATATTTCATTTTAAGCAGTGGCGGTAACATATATATATATATATATATACAGTGGCTCCCAGCTTATTTTGTACAGTGACAGTTTAAAAATTGCTGCAGTCGTAATTCCTAATATAGCAAAAATTTGAACAAAATATAAATGCCATTTTAGAAAGGAAGGTTTGTTTTTTATTTTCCAAAATTTACTTTTTCAAAATTTTAGTGTTTGACACTATAAAAAAATAAAATAAGAAAAAAATAGGAAAATTCATGTCACAGCTTATTTCGTACAGTCTCTTTAAGTTCAAACTAAAAACAAAGTAAGTTGGTTTTAATATTTAGTTGATATCCCTTAGCGTTAATGACAGCCTGGAGTCTATTTGGCATTGAATCCACCAATTTTTGAGTGATGTCTGGTGTGATTTTTTTCCATTCTTCCATCAGTACCTTCTTTAGGTCTTGCTTATTAGAAATCTTGTGTGTTCTTATTTTATTGTCCAAAATAGACCAAAGATTTTCAATCACATTCATGTCAGGTGACTGTGGTGGTGGAGACATCAAGTGTGGGCAGTTCCAAATAAGCCAAGATTGCACAATCCCAGATTTATGTTTTGGGTCATTATCTTGGTAGTACCGAAATTCTTCCCGCAAACCCAGTTTGTCTGCACTTTGAAGTAAATTGTTTTTCAGAATCTCGAGGTACTTCATTTTGTCCATTGTTTCCTCAATAAAAACCAATTCACCTACTCCGGCTGCTGACATACAGGCCCAAACCATCACGCTACCGCCACCATGCTTCACTGTGGGCTTAAGGTTCTCCTTGTTTAGCTCGGTATTCGCTTTACGCCAAACATATGACATTCCGTCCGAGCCAAAAATATTAAACTTAGACTCATCCGCGAAAATAACGGTATTCCAGAACGCAGGAGTATTAATAATATGCTCTTTGGCGAAGTCAAGTCGGCGTTGTATATTCATTTTCGAAATGAATGGTTTATTTCGGGCTACTCGACCGTTCAAGTCATGATTGCGCAGCACACGTCGGACAGTTTCAGCACTGGATGATTTTCCTATTTCACGCTGAACCTCTGCAGCCAACTTCGGAGCGGATAACTTTGGATTTTTCTTAATTTTTCGTACAATATAACGCTCGTCTGAAGCGTTGAAAATCTTATTAGGTGCTTCTCTGCCCTTGTTCTCCAATCGATTTTCGCGAACGAAGCGTTGAATGATGTATTGGACAGTTGAGGCGTTTACGCTGTTCCATCGTTGTACGACGACCCATAACGCTAAATGTTTAATTTACAGCACTTTAACTATTTAAAATAATAATAATAAAAATTGTTATAATAGTTAAAAAGGTCCAAAAACTCATACAATTCAAAAAAACTTTGTAACTGCGCGGCAGAATGAAACTTACTTACATTGAAGTTTGTGTACGAAATAAGATGTGAGCTGAAAATCAGCTGATCAATAGTTTTTCTCTCTTGCATGACAAAAAGAACAATTTTTGGGGTTCCCCGTTTTCTTATTAGGTTTACTAAACACATACATAGACATCTACATTCAAAACTTATTGATAAGTTTTTTAGTTTCGATGTTACAGCCATGTACATAAAAATATATACACTGTACGAAATAAGCTGTGAGCCACTGTATATATATATATATATATATATATATATATATATATATATATATATATATATATATATATATATATATATATATATATATATATATATATATATATATATATATATATATATATATATATATATATATATATATATATATGTATATATATATATATACATATATATATATATATATATATATATATATATATATATATATATATATATATATATATATATATATATATATATATGCTGGGTATAAATTGGCCGACTGTAAGGTCATTTTTTTAACTTCATAACGCCAAAGGATGTAAGGGTAATCCTTTGTAAAGAATGCTAACAAATGGGGCTCCAAAACCGAATTGAGACCACTGAGATCAATAGGAAAGAAGGTGGAATATAACTGCTGGATGTCGATCGTCATGGAGTTAACGTTACTCAAATACAGAGCAGAACTTCGAACTATTACAACACCAGAATGCTGACGGGTCACTGCATCATATGATAGATGGTCGCTAGTTACGATGATCCCTAAAAGGAATTTTGCAAAAGTTGTGGAGATTAGAAAGTGCAGGCTGTGGGGAAACACCTATTCGATGTTTCTTGTGTATAGCATATTGATTAGATTTGTTAAAACTAAACTTAAAGTGATATTAATTGTATGTCGTACATGGTGGTATATTAGGATGGCTTGAAAAAAACCATTTATTTTGAAGCATTGACAATGGTTATTTACATTTTAGAAAGTAATGAAATCACATGGAAATGAAATAATTGGTTTAATATTAAAATAAATATGTTTAAGGATTTGCACTACAAAATTGAGATAGGGGATAGATGCATTTAAATGAGGTATTGGGGCAAAAGAATTAATGTGGATTCGACATACTTTTTCATGATTCTTTATCGATTTGCATGTGCATTTAGGCACGCTTCTCTACAGGGAATAAATAATTGTAGACAAAATATTGAGTGGTATAAATGATTGCGGATCGGTGATATATTTTACACCTCAAGGGGCGCAGTTGCGACCGATATTTATGAAAACATAAATAAAATTTTCTAAGGGAGTCACTCTAAGAAGCAACTTGAGATTAAGTATGTTCAAAGAAAATTATTGAAAAAATTAACGACGACTCTGGGTATTTTAATGAAGAATGTTTTAACTTTCCATTTTTTGTGTAGGGATAAAATGCTTTCTGACCTAAAATACGTACAGAAATATTCATCTCATTTGCTGGACAAGAACTTTTTCGTATGACTGTCTTTCATCTGCCTTGTTTTAATAATTTCGAACGGTAGACCACTTGTTTTTACGGAGGTCTTTTATTTAGTATTAGGATTAGTCATTATTTATGCCTTCATTTTTCAAATTACACATCATTCCTTTCACTTTTAGCTGTCCACAATTTCGTTAATTACGGCCAAATAGACCCCACATCCACCTGAAAATTCGAACCCTGTCAGACAGCGTCTTTGTTTTTTATGAATATTTTCTTGTCAGTTTTTATGTGATTTTTTTAATCCAGTTATTGTAGTATGTTATTGAAGTTGTCACAAATTTGAAAAGTGTTAATACGCATTGATGGCTATACAATAGTTAGATACTCATAAAATTAAGTAAATATAATTTTTTTCCATTTCTTGTTATTCAAATCTGTATGTACATAAATATAGCTTAAGGCTTATTGATCATTTATTAGTATGATTTTTATTATTATATTTAATTATTATTATTGTTATAGAGTATTCTTTTCGTTTCATTTTTCATACTATCGTATATCGTACATATTTAATTTCATTCAGTTGATTTTGGTCACTTCTGAGTGTGTTGTTGATATTGATTGATATGCAAAGCAGTAATAGCAGTTGTGTTTTTATTTAATGGTATGATATTTTTTGTAATATTGTTGTTGTTGGTAATTGTATGGGTATGTATTTCTTGTTGTTGTTAATTTTGTGTGTGTTTACACTGAAGGTTCTTGACCATTTGATGTACGTTCTTCTTTTTGTATGCCCATTTAATAAATGAAATGTGCTTATAACTTCACCGGGAGAGCGTTGTTTCTGTTTTCTTTTCACTTACTCCCACCACCATTACCATAGCATATGTGTATATACATACATACACCTTTATCCAAATATTATTTTTAATTGCATCACGTTGTAATCATTAAATTTGGTATATATTTATGATCACTTTTGAGTATATATGTGCTGCATGTGCATATTCTTTCAGTTCAAATTTTTATTTTTGATGTTTCGCTTATTATAATGCATTTTAATTCAAAATCATAATAATCAATAAAAATTGATAATCATCGTCATCGTTATCGTCATCATTATCCTCATCGCACATTCACAGTGTATGAAATTACTCATCAAATGTAGACGAATCAATGAACCAACCAGCCAGTCTCAGCCCATATTTACGGAATTTATTACTTGCACAAATATGGTGTTAATGATACCGTTTATGTGCACAATGTATTCCAAATTTTATACAATCATATTACCACAATACGAAATGTACACTGAACGAAATAGTTTAAATAGTTTAGACAAATTCAATTTGAGAAATAACAATAGTGAGAATCATATCTGTCATGTCTCCTTAAGGCATGAACTCAATTTGACTTTAAATTTTTGAGTGTAAGGTATTGCTATGTTAAAGATGTCTAAATACTTAAGAGAAAGACCAATGAAAGAAAATTCTCTCTGTACTTATGCATACACATATGTATTTACCTATATTGTGAGATGTGTTCCATCTAAATAAATAAAATGCGTTTAGCAATCCTGTATGTCTGTAAACCGGTTGATTTACTAGTAGGTATACTTTGTACTTAATGTCCAAGTAGTGATTATAATTCCGCACACACTTGACATCTTACATACTACATATGTATGATGTAGTTTGTATGATAGATAGATGCTGATGCTGTGATACTTGTTAACTACGAAATTGTATTGTACAATATATTGTATAAGAAATCATCTTACATATAGATATGAATTTATATTAAATAAGCTCACGCCATAAACACGTGTTTTGTGGAATGCTGTTTTTCAAATGCTCGTATAATATATAATTTTCACACTTGAGCTACTGCAAACAACTTTCACTGAATTACTTCTTTACGATTAGAAGTAGTCATCATTCGATTAGTTATGATTTGAGGGTATTTACATGAGTATAACTTGATGCGCATTATGGAATTGGAATTATAATGGAATTATAAACAGTGGTTTCGTATTATGATTAATATATGGTTTCACAAAATTGTTGAAGCACTTCTGGGCATTACTAAGCATTTCGTTTTGTTTTTGCATTTTTATTTGCATGTAATACTCTTACTTATCATCCAAAATATGTAATTTCATGGCAATTTTTTACATACCAATATGCTTATATTTGCTTATATTTGACAATTAGAATGCTAATATGTTAAAAAATGTTGCTTAGCACCAATTTTTTGAAAATATAAATATCACCAAAATTGTCGATAGATAAAAATGTCAAATAGAGTTTCTAATGTGACTTTAAATCGAATTAATATTGTAAATATGCAGTAGTATGTTTAGGTGAAAAAATGCTTATCTTTAAGGTTATATTCGTATATTTAGATGTATGTCATTTTTATTACTTGGCCTATGCATTTAGTCATTCGCAACGAACTTATGACCGTTAGATGCATACTTACTATATTTTATACTCGTTTTCAGATAGAGTTGTAAAGATAATATATTAAGTGGCAGCGGAAAGAATAAGCAAACATACTACACAACACTAAAGAGAAGATGTAATCGAAAATATTCAACTGAATAAATAACTAAGTGAAAAGGTTAAATACATTGTTGTACACATAGTGAAGTCAGTGAAGTAAGATATGAAAATATACTTAGTATACTATTGTAACGAAAAAAAAAAAAAAATGATCAAAATCACTAAGATTCGTGAAATTTTGGCAAAATTTGTTATGCCATGTAAAATAAAATAAATTTACGCATACCATTTACTAATTACCTCTAAGATAGCCTCTAAAAATTGACAAACAAAAAAAAAAAACATTAACTATAAGAAAACAGTGAGTAAGTAAGCAATACAGAAAATTTGGGTGTAATGTATGTGTGTAGTAAGATTTTGTTAAAAAATTGCATAAAATCAAAATCCGCAAGAATGAAATTCCTCCAAAGAAGCCTTAAATTAACATCGTGAAAATCAATACCCCTAAATTTTCGAAACAAAAGTTACTAAAGTCCTTACATTTTCCAATAGGCAATACTCCTTTGTGTTAGGGGATTTTTCCTCAGTCTGAAATATCATGGTGCTTAATTTTTAGATTCTACCAACAGAAAGAAATGCCTTTAGGAGAGCAAAGAAAGTTATATCTCAAGAGCTTTGATATCCACAATGCAATGCCAACTATTTAGTGGATAATTTTGAAAATATTTTCTTTAGACATTACTTGCCATTATAAACCCATTTAAAACGTCAAAACACAACTATGATGTATCACAAACAAACCTAAACAAATGAAGGAGTGCAAAGATAAATGAACTGAAGAAGAGATACACAGTCACGTATTTAATAGGTGAATACACCACATCCAGCAGTTTCAATGGAGTTTATTTTTAAATTTGTAAACTGGTGGGAATTAAACGCCATCTGCGAGGTATCACCATGACCCTCCTTTAGCCTATGAGAGTTCTTCCTTGGAGAAGAATGCCGCACTAACCCAACCTAGTCTAGTCTTCAGATGTTAAATAGCATCTTAGGTTGTAGCAGTCTTACCCATGCGCTCTATATAGCAACTCCAGCACAGCTACTGCCATTTCATGTTTTGTATTTCATTTGGTAGTCGCTCTTATTCCGAATATGCCTAAAATGTTGATTTCTCAAACTTATGAGGTGCTTCTAAAATTGCGAGTATTTTTACCATATGTAAAAATGCATACAAAAAGATGTGAGTCAACTGAATCATAGTCCTAAATATTTTTGCACTGATGTTACATTTCAATTATTTCTTATATAGCTGTTTAATAACACTTCATAACCAATACGTTCTATATATTGTATATAACTTGATAGTACCATTGGGAGTTCAGTAAGATATAAACTATTACCCATGCCCAGCAATGCCCAGCAACCTGTTTATCATTAACCATTTTTTGAGCATAAATGACTAAAATATTACTAAAAACAACAACAAATGGAACACCAATGATTGTCATAATCAACTAAAATGGAAATCGTGCTTTCAAACAATTTATATAATTTTCCTTTTGCATTCAACGTTTAATGACATTATCATCGTCATCGAAGTCATCATCATTGTCATCATTATCAGCATCATCATCATCATCATCATCATCATCATCATCATTGTAGGCATAATCATTATCATCAACACTCCATAAACGCGTAATGTTATGCCTGTCAACTATGTAATTGTGAAGTTAACAGAAGGAACATGAACACAAAGTACATTAATGTATGTACGGGTATACTGTGCTAAGTTGTAGCTAGAAAGAATGTCAAAAATAGTCAATATCAAGAAAATACCAAAATTGGTCTGAGAGTCTGACACACAAGGCAAAAACAAACAAAAATAAAACGAATATAAAATGCAATAAATATAAAACTACAATAAACAATAAAAACAAAAAACCAATACCATCTCCAATATGTAGGTCCTTTAACAAACAAAAAAAAAAAAAAAAAAGAAGTATTGAAAAGCGAAAGAGGAATCATAGTAACACTAATGGTACCTAATAATAATATTAAGATGGAGAAGAAAAAGGAGAAGCTGTTGCAGTAAAAGTGAAAAGTATTTGACTCATGAAACGTGACATTGCTGACCCAATGAACTTTTTACTTTGTTGCGATTTTGTTTCTGGTGGCAAGAATATCAAAAGAAGAAAATCGAGAAGACGAAAAAGATGATGAAAAGTAATCAGTGGCAGCATATACAATACAAAGAAGAAAAAAACTTGAATATGAAGGAGAAGAGAGCAAATCAATTGAATATATACATAAAGACATGAATAGGAGTCAGTAGGAATAGTTTATTATGAAATGTAATCATACAACACAACACAACTATAACAATCAAAGGGGTATTGAAGCAAAATGCAACATTTTCGATTGCATGTTGCTTGCATATATAAATGCTAGACACATGCTCACAATAAGTCAACATGTATAGATATTACTTATATGAAGCAGCATGTTGCTATGAGTATTGTTCCGCATTCAATGATAATATACAGTGGAAACCGCTCATATAGGTTGAAGTTAAAAATTTGGAATTTTTAAAATGTCTTATTTTTTTCTGTAAGATCTAAAGGACAAAAATTAGCATAGCGCTATTTCTAAACTTTGTAGCTGACAAATTATAATAATAAACTCAATAAAAATAAAACATACATTGATGTGTCCTGAACACACATGCTCTTTACTTCCATCGCTGTGTCAGTGGGAATCTGGGACAGCCCTCCTCAAGAGTTGAGATAGGTGATACGCATGCTTTGCCGAAATGTTGTCGAGGAAAAACTAATAGGTGTCGAACCTGCCTTTTGTTCGCCGATCCCCGGGTTAATTTGAACCAAAGCCCACCTAAGGGGTGGATATACGGGATATGTATGTATCCTTGTAGAGGAGCCCCTGAAGTGAAGTTCTAAAAAGTTCCTCTTCTAACGAGTGAAGATAGGCGGTAATGTAATATAATGTAATGTATGATTGAGATATGAAAGTACTGTAACCTAATATATCTATTGTGCAACTATCTACTGGTATAGGCTATACCTATAAAATCTCATCCAATCGTAAATACTTAAAAAAATAGAATATTGGGTGGATCTAACGTTGCTATTGCTTTGCCTGGTATCAGAGATTAATGAGAAAATATTAATGATCGCTGCATTTATATTCCGTCCTGGTATCGGTGGAAGCAAATTTTATACACACTGTTCCTTTTGTAGGGAAACACACCTATGGGGCGGAGATAAGGGCTAAGCATGTTATGAGAAAACTATGTGGGTGGAACTTTAATGAAAGAAGCTCATACCTTTCAACCCTCCAAAGATGATTCCTAGGCAGCTATAAGGTTATGTGTCGATTTTAGGTTAAAAAATGGAGAATTTAAAATTCTGTATATTCACATAATTGCTCATAATTTGGGTATTTATTTATAGAATTTGTTTGTTAATATCTTCTTTTCTTTATAAGACAAGCAAAAGTATAAAATACTTACTTACTTACTTACTTATGTGGCCATAACAACCGAATATCGATTTAGGCCGAAAATAACATGCTTCGCCAGCCATCTCTGTTCTTCGCTATCTGGCGCCAGTTAGAAATTCCAAGCGCCGTCAGGTTCTCCAGTACTTGGTCTTTCCACCGGAGGTTTGGTCTTCCTCTTCTGCGTCGTCCTCCAGCGGGTTCCGAATATAACACCTTCTTAGCTGGAGTGTGTTCTTCCATTCGCTCGACATGACCTAGCCAGCGCAGCCGCTGGATTTTGATGCGCTTTACTATGTCAATATCGGCATATAGCTCGTACAGCTCATGGTTGTATCTTATTCGGTACTCGCCGATTATGTCAATATCGTCGGCATACGCTAACAGCATGACACTTTTGTTGAAGATAGTGCCATTATGTCGTAGATCAGCAGCTCGTATTATTTTCTCCATAATAAGATTGAAGAAGTCACACGATAACGAATCACCTTGTCTGAAACCCCGTTCGGTATTAAACGGTGCGGAGAGGTCCTTCCCAATTTTCACTGCACAACGAGAGTTATGCAGTGTCATTCTACAAAGTCGAATGAGCTTTGCAGGAATACCGAACTCAGACATTGTTGCGTAGAGGTAATCCCTTACCGGACTGTCGAAAGCGGCTTTATAATCAACAAATAGGTGGTGTGTGTCGATCTGTTTTTCTTGGGTCTTCTCCAGGATTTGGCGCAGTGTGAAAATCTGGTCGATGGTGGATTTACCAGGTCTGAAGCCACACTGATAAGGTCCAATCAGGTTGCTGAGCATAGGCTTCAACCTTTCACACAGTACGCTCGATAGAACCTTGTATGCGATGCTCAGGAGACTTATTCCACGGTAGTTGGCGCAAATTGAGGGGTCTCCTTTTTTATGTACAGGACAGAGAACACTGAGCCTCCAATCATCAGGCATGCTTTCATCCGACCATATTCTGCTTATGAGCTGGTGCATGCGGGTGAGCAGCTCATCGCCTCCGGTCTTAAACAACTCGGCAGGCAGGCCATCAGCACCTGCAGCTTTGTTGTTCTTCAGCCTTAAAATGGCCGTTTCAACCTCGTCATAGTCGGGTGGTGGAACATCAACACCATCATCTTTAATTGGGGTTATCGGGCATTCTCCTCCACTGGCGGAATTGTTAGTAGCATCGCCATTCAGTAACGTGGAGAAGTGTTCCCTCCATAGGCTCAGTACACTCTGGACATCCGTAACCAGATTCCCATTTCCATCACGACAAGAAGAGGTTCCGGGATTTAAACCTCCACTCAGGCGCTTGATCTTTTCAAAAAATTTTCGAGTCTCATTCTTGTCGGTACACATCTCTATCTCCTCACACTCACGTCTTTCCAACTCCCTCTTCTTGCGCCTGAAAAGACGTCTCTCTGCACTCCTTTTCTCTCTATACCGCTCCTTAACAGCTCGCGTTGCGCCTGCACGCAGGGTTCTTCTGTAGGCGGCGTCTTTCTCTGCGGTAGCGTCGCGACACTCCTGATCATACCACTCATTCCTCAGAGGCCGGTAGTAACCGATTACCTCCTCGGCAGCAGTAGTCATGGAGTGGGATATATGTGTCCACCGTGCGCATGTATCATCAAGTTGGGGAGTGTTCTGCATAAGCAGATCCGATAGTCGAGTGGAAAATGCATCTGCTGTCTCTGGTGATCGCAGCTTACTGACGTCGAGCTTTCTCTGTGTGGGACTTCTCTTGTTATTTGCGACACATAAGCGTGTGCGCACCTTAGCTGCAACAAGGTAGTGATCCGAGTCGATGTTGGCACCACGGATCGATTTCACGTCCATCACACTGGAAGCATGCCTTCCGTCAATCACCACATGATCAATTTGGTTTCTTGTACGATGATCTGGAGACAGCCATGTCGCTTTGTGGATGTCGAGATGCTGGAATCTGGTACCACCAATTACCATGTTTCGTGCTGCAGCGAAGTCGATCAGCCTCATTCCGTTATCGGAGGTGTTCTGGTGGAGGCTGAATTTTCCGACAGTTGGACCAAAGGTACCTTCCTTGCCCACCCTGGCATTAAAGTCGCCAAGCACGATTTTGATATCGTGGCGGGGGCAGGGGTCATAAGCTTCTTCGAGGCGCTGAAAGAAGCTCTCCTTGGTAACATTGTCCTTTTCATCCGTCGGAGCGTGGGCACATATAAGGCTGATGTTGAAAAATTTTGCCTTGATGCGGATTGTGGCCAGCCGTTCGTTCACAGGCGTGAACTGTGAGACAAGATGTCGTAGTCTCTTGCTGACCAAAAATCCACATCCTAATTCGTGCCTTTCAGCATGGCAACTGTAGTAGATGTCACAGGACGCTCTTTTGGAGCAGCCCTGTCCTGTCCATCGCATTTCCTGGAGAGCGGTGATGTCAGCTCTGTATTTTTCGAGGACATCAACCAGCTGGATAGAGGCACCCTCCCTATAAAGGGACCGGACATTCCAGGTGCATATCCGTAAATCATTGTCCTTTTTTCGTTTGCGGGGGTCATCAACAAAAGCGGTAGTCCTTATCCGAGGCATTTTAGTTTTTTTCATTGGGGGGGTTTTTTATGTGGCGGGTCCCAAACCCAACGCACAACCTCTAACCGAGGAGATTTTCGCCACTCACTTCAGCCGCCTCCCAGCGGGTGCCAGGAAGACGTTGCCCGGTGGTCGCCACATGGAGGGCCCCCATTAATAATAATGAAAGCGCCATCACAGAGTAAGCAGAGCAAGCTATATGACTACCCCTCATTAACAAATAAAGGTATCATCACATAGCGCTCAGATCAAACTACATGACAGCCAGTGAGTTGACTTGCGATGAGTTCAACAAGGATTGCGCTAGCCCCACCTGGTTGAGGCAGTTAGACACGTTACCTTGCGAAAACACCACCAGACCACCAGTATAAAATATATCTATTTATTTTTAAAATTTATATTTTATATTTATTTTATTACTATAGATTTTCAATGACCTTTTTGCCTAAATTAGCGAAATTTATTTCACATTTTGTCCCATTGAAAATGTTGTGAACAATTTGTTGTTATGTTGTTAGATTTGTAGTTTTTTGTTCGAGATATGGTGCAAATAATACAATTACATTCGAAAAATTCAAAAACAAATTAATATATACTATATTATCTCGAAATTCCGATAATAGAAACTATTTTAATATTATTTACGAATTTAGGAAGAAAACAGCTATTAGAAAATTATACTATCAATGGCTCTTTTTGGTCGTTGACTAGGGTAAATTAAATCATACACCCAAATGCACCAATTTATCATGTATATAAAGCGATTTAAACTTAAAGAAAACTCAATTTTAAAAAATTGAACTTCGAGCATCTCTCCATATAGGGATTTCCAACGTATAGCACGTTGTAGTCAGTCTATACATGTGTATTGTGTGTACTCACACATTCATGTCTTTTAACAACACGAATTCACTGTCTGTTCTTCATGTTGTTATTACCTCGTTTGTTGGAATGTATTACTGTTGTTTTTGGCATTGTTGTTGTGCTGCTGCTTTTCTTGAATTTTATTATTGGTTTATGTAGATGGTGCTTTTTGCATTGCAAATCGTAGTTTAATGTTTATTTTATTCGTTGCTTGCAGCTTCCTAACTAACTACTGGCTATATACAACAAATATTGTTGTGCTTGTTCTTGTTACATTATATACACATATTTATCGCTCTCATATGTTCATCTGTATGTAGATTCAATACAGGGTACACCTCGTAAGGCCGTTTATATCTTTTATTTCGGTAGTATTAACTTATGTTCGTAATTTTTGAAATTATATAGCATTGAATACATAGAATTGGGTGCCGTAGTTCAATGGTTGGTATGTTGGCCTTCTGACTTGTAGGTCGAGGTTCAATCCGAGGTTCAAAAAAGATTTTTCTTTCGAACGGTACCCACCTGTCGACAAGCAATTGGCAATTCTTCCGACAATAACAACTTGCCATGAAAAACCTTCTAAAAGAACTTTGTGACAAAGCTCAGAAAAAGTGATGTCACAAGGGTTCTGCCATTCGGAACCGGCTAAAATAAGCAGGTCCCTTCTAATACTGTCCAAAATTTAACACTCACAATAGTAATGGTAGAGAAGCTCGACCAATGAGCCTTTCGGTGATTTAAGTGCCACATATTTATTTATTTTTTAATACATGACAAATTTTGGAAAATCGCAAACTAATGCCTGAAACTGAACTAAACTGAAACTGAAAGAATGCCAAAATCATATTCATCGGATTTGGCTGAGTTATTGACCTTCAATTGTGAGATGTTCAGGGTCAAGGTTGCTATTTAAGCGAGTTTTCACTATTATTTGGACTTTACTGTGGCGAAAGAAATTACACAATATAAATTAATTTTCATATTTATTTGTTTCCTTTCTATTTATCTGCTTAACTAAGCAGCGCAATTGAAACTGATCTAGGAATGATTCTTTTTTTCAGTGTAGGAATACGCCGTTCAGAAATAATAACTGTGTTTTACGTCATACACCCTGTTCGAGTATGAACAATATTTACACTATTTAAATCGATATGAATTTCATATTAACTATTGCTGCTACTGGCATTCCATTGCAGTATTTTGAAATGACTATGTGAGTGCTGTTAATGTATTCATTTCATGACTAGCGCTTGCTTTAGTATTATAAAAATTACATTTGATTAATTTTTGGGTCATTTGGTCAAAGTGCTGTACTATAGATATACTATATTACAGCAAGAATGATTTTGTCAACAATGAAGATATCACTCGAATTGAATACGGCAAAGAGATAAAATGATATGGTTATACTAATACTACTTACATGTTTCACAATCAAAGTTTCATAGAATGATTGCTAACCATGTAAATACAATAGATTTAATTGAAATAATTAAATCATATGAAAAAACACTCTGTACCTTTTATCGCATTTGAGTTACATAGGTAACTCAAATGAGTGAACGCTATCACTAAATTGAATGAATTCGTTCGCTTTTTTAAATAGTTCACATATTCGGCTGGTGCATGTATTGAACTCATTAGAAAATTTTATCTAGATGGAACCTATTTAATTTTGTCTTATAAGGAAATCACATTTACTATTTTATATACATTCTGTCAAATAAGTACCCGGAAAGGTTGACTTGTTCCTAATGACGCCGTAACCAAACTAAATGACACATAGCAATAAAAATTCACAGAATAGTGGCTGACAGTTGCGCCAACCTGGGAAAAAAATTTTTTTGAAATATACTCTGAGGGAAAATTAAAAATGAGAATTTCCGGGTACTTATTTGACAGAATGTATATTTTATATGCCTATACTATACTTACATAGACAAAGACCTATATACGTAAAAGCATATAATTTAATGTATTTGTATTTATTTGCGGCACAAGCCGTGATCACAGTTTAATTGAAGTTTTATTTTTTAATTTTCTTTGGCTCACGAATTTCGCGCGCCCCGCGCATAAGTTTGCAATTTAATCTCAATGTTTTGAGAGATGTTGCTTCTGATGTTGCCGATGATTGGAAGTTTAGTGAGCGTTGTTGTAATAGGCAACAAAGTGGATTTTTGATCATTTACACTATCGACATGATTTATAACTAACTGCAAATATTTAAAATTATATTGTATAATTTTAATAGACGAACCTTTGTATTTTCCTACAAGAATACTAGGCATATACTTGTATTTAAATTAAAAAATTGACATTACGAAATAATAGTGGTAATATAGTTTTTCTTATGTTTTCTTAAATTTAATTTTCAGTCAAAATTATGCGGCCGTGGTGGAATGCTTAAATACAAGGCATAGTAAATAGGAAACTATGGATGGGAGTGTATAAATGAGCGTATATTTATGTGAGTATCAGTGTCATATTAGCAATATAATTTTGAATTAGTTTTATCAGCTATTACCTTATCGCTAATAAGGTCGAAGAAGCATTCTTCACTATGAAATAATATTTCATGTTTTACTAATTATCTTAAAATTATGGACCTTCTTATTGTCGAATCAGAATATTGTTGGGATTTGATGCATTTTCAAGTTATTCACCAACAAGTGTATAAGTGCAGCGGGATATACAGGAGTATGGAATATCAAAATATTATATTTGTTGATCGGATTTGGTGAAACGAATATATTGTTAGCATTGTATATTTTTTTTTCAAATTATTGGTTTAATTATGCGTGTATGTGTAGCATGACAGGGCGCTGTATTAGCCGTTTTTATCGATTTTTGGGTAATTTTTGTACATTTTGTAGAAGAGCCCCCTAAGGGTTGATGATAGAGGATATATATGTTTAAATAAATATTGAGCAGTAAAAATTAATGGCGATCGGTCGTATATTTTACTTTTATAGGATCACTGAAGCAGTGCAATTTTATATGTTAGCCTCTATAGAGAAAAAAAAAACACATACATAATAATTTTATTACATAGGTAATTTTCTACGTATTTTAATTGATGTTTTCAGTTCAAAATTTAAAAAAAAAAATTTTTTTTTTTGTAAAGGTTGTAAAGGTTTTATTATTACTACTGATTTAGATCATTTAAATTATGGGGCCAACAGAGCCTAATTTGTAATCATATAGTAACTTTTTTCGCATAAGTAATCCTTTAGTATAAATACTCACGATTTTACGAGTCATAAATTTGGATTTTTGACAAAGCCACTTATCATTAACTTATTTATATCATATTAATTTGTTATTATAACAATGATTATTATTATTAATTTTGCTTTATAAATATCTTTCTCTCATATTTTATAGTATCTAATGTATAAATAATTCATGCCAATAATTACAGCAGGCTACTTACGAGTACAAGAAAATTAAATTTTAACTTGCCGTACACACGAGCTTGCATATTGCACATAATGTGTGAGTGCGTGTATAATTGGGTGTACATGAGAAAAATTCATAATTAATAAATCATTTAAATGCCAACATATACACATTGTCCATGTTTTGTTCGATATTTTTGTTTTTTTTTTTTTTAATATGTTGGACAACTTAATAATTCATAAATTGTGATAAATATTTGTATTTTGTACATTTTTTAAAGCTAGAAATAACATTTTCTTTCTGTTCAAGCAAACAAATATGCGAATATATTACCATTTTTGGCACTAAACATGTAATTATAAATGTATTTTAAGCAATTAATAACAACAACAACAAAAGTTTACAATATGAAAACTTCAAAACAATATTAAATCCATATAAATTCATATAATAAGCAATGTGAGTTTTACGTGTTTTTCAATAAATTTTTTTGAGCGCAATTAGTGCATATACAGTGTGTTTAAAATTTCTTTAAACTGGCGTCTTTGGCATCGCATGTTTTTAGTAAGGTGTATGTACACGTAGTTTTTAATTGCACTAGTGGTACACCTACACACACATATGTCAACTTGTTTAGCATTTGCTTGCCCAAAGGAATTCTTACGATGCACTCTTGAATGTCAAACACCCACTATAATTCTAGAAAGTGTTGCAACGACACCGACCAAAGTCTTATTTTCACTTTCCCATGAGCATTTTGCATGCACATTTGTATCTACACATTTACATGTTGCATGTTGAATATATGCAACATGCATGTATATGATAAACGTATGCTTGACGTTGGTTAATCTCATAGCGGTGCACTTATTATTATCATAAAGTTTTTTTTTTTTTTTTTTTGAATTTCATTTATGGGTAAATGCTTATTTTTTGCCTTGGATTAGTTACATAAGTTGTTGTTGATGGTTTTGTTTTTCATTTTGGCAAAATTACTTCATGCACATTAGTGTCATGTTGCATGTCATACAATATGCTTTACATGCTAAATAGGTAGACTATAAGACACTGAGACTGAGAAACAAACAAACAGATAGACAGACACACAGAAAGTGGGACAGACAAAATTCCATGTAGCACATGACAGGAACAAAGCAGAGAATGTCAGCATATGTTGTAATGGCGGCAGCGGGTGTAGACATTTTTATTCAAGTGTTTGTATAGTATGAGTTAGTAATTTTTTGTATACATAGTTGAATGAAATTATTTGTACGAAAAATGAAAACAAATTAAATACACAAATGACAAAAATCATAGAGATTTCTAATTAAATGATTTTTTTTTTTTTTCTTGAAACATACGAGTGAGTCAGTCAGTCCAGTCTTATTGTGTATATTAAATTATGAAGGACTGAAAAAGACGTCCACAAATGTACATGTATACAGTAGAGTACTCATCAAACATTTCCTCCATATACAATATTTCTCATTGATGGTGTAAATTTTGTTGTTGCTATCATATAGATATTCTAATAATCGTGGACACATTTCGTTATTCTATAAAATTTTGATGGCGGTGCCAAAAATGGAGATTGGCATTCAATTCCTTTTGAACGCACAAAAAAAAACATTAAGCTTTATACTCAGAAATACACATTCATACACATATAGGGCGAAAAGGAGAAGCATTGAAATCAACGAATAGAAGCACACGCACTTTAATCTGAATATTTTGTGTATTCAAGTAGTTACGCGACTATAAGTTTGCACGCTTATGATATAAGATATGTATGTACTCATATAGATGTATGTTATTCTCATTGTTGCGCTTTATACAGTTTTGTACAATAATTTATAAATATTTTATATCTATGTACATACATATTAGTACTTACTTACTTACTTATGTGGCCATAACAACCGAATATCGATTTAGGCCGAAAATAACATGCTTCGCCAGCCATCTCTGTTCTTCGCTAGCTGGCGCCAGTTAGAAATTCCAAGTGCCGTCAGGTTCTCCAGTACTTGGTCTTTCCACCGGAGGTTTGGTCTTCCTCTTCTGCGTCGTCCTCCAGCGGGTTCCGAATATAACACCTTCTTAGCTGGAGCGTGTTCTTCCATTCGCTCGACATGACCTAGCCAGCGCAGCCGCTGGATTTTGATGCGCTTTACTATGTCAATATCGGCATATAGCTCGTACAGCTCATGGTTGTACCTTATTCGGTACTCGCCACCAACGCAAATAGGTCCAAAGATCCTGCGTAGGACCTTTCTCTCGAAAACTCCAAGCATTCGCTCATCCGAGATGGAAATTGTCCAGGCTTCAGCGCCATATGTTAGGACAGGCATGATGAGAGACTTGTAGAGTGTAGTTTTTGTTCTTCGAGAGAGGGCTCGACTTCTCAATTGCTTACTCAGCCCAAAGTAACACCTGTTAGCAAGAGTTATCCTACGCATGATCTCCAAGCTGACGTCATTACTGCTGTTAATGCTGGTTCCAAGATAGACAAAGTCCCTTACTACTTCAAAAGCGTAGTTGTCAACAGTGACGTGCTGTCCAAGACGCCGGGACTCTTTGTTTGTTGACACTAGATACTTCGTCTTGCCCTCGTTCACCGTGAGACCCATCCGACGCGACTCTCTTTCCAACTCTGAGAATGCTGCACTGACTGCTCGCGTGTTCATGCCGATTATGTCAATATCGTCGGCATACGCTAACAGCATGACACTTTTGTTGAAGATAGTGCCATTATGTCGTAGATCAGCAGCGAAAAGTCGAAAGCGGCTTTATAATCAACAAATAGGTGGTGTGTGTCGATCTGTTTTTCTTGGGTCTTCTCCAGGATTTGGCGCAGTGTGAAAATCTGGTCGATGGTGGATTTACCAGGTCTGAAGCCACACTGATAAGGTCCAATCAGGTTGCTGAGCATAGGCTTCAACCTTTCACACAGTACGCTCGATAGAACCTTGTATGCGATGCTCAGGAGACTTATTCCACGGTAGTTGGCGCAAATTGTGGGGTCTCCTTTTTTATGTACATATTAGTACACACATTCATATTTTATGGTTCGTCCACTATATATGTACATTTGTAAGCGCCTTTACAACCGTGTTCTAACAATTGAACATACGTGACGTTGACATTTTTTGTTTCAACTTTTTACGAAATTATTACATTAGGTGTTGTTTTTGTTTGTGTTCAATTCCATATATCGATGCAGGAATTTTTTGTATACATATATTTATAAGATGAGTATATAACCAAAGCTTTATAAACATTTCATTATTGGAAATATTTATTGAAAATGCAATAACAAAATGCTGATCATAGTGGGGATTGAAATGTGTTTGTTTTCATTGTTGTCTTTGCTTCGCTATAATTTTTTACAAATTTTGCGTGCTTGTGAAATTCTGGATTTCTGTTGAGTAATATCAGTCAAACGGTGGTGTCAAGTGCATGTTTGAATGAATAATTTATAAATTTAATTTATAATTTATAAATTTATATATTATATTGTGGGTGCCGTAGCTGAGTGGTTAGTGCGTTGGCCTTGTGATCTGTAGGTCGTGGGTTCAATCCCCGGCTGAAGCATAACAAAATTTAATATCGAAAAGATTTTTCTTTCGAACGATAGCCACCTGCCTCAAGAATTGGCAATTTTCCCGCAGTAACAATTTGCTAAAAATGCTTCTTAAAAGAGCTCTGAGACAAAACTAAGTTAAAGTGATGTCACAAGGGTTCTGCTTTTCATAATCGGCTAAAATAAGTAGTTCCGTTCTAATGCTGTCCATATTTAACACGCACAACAGTATTGGAAGGAAAGCTCTGTGGTATCACAATGGGCGTTTCTGGCCTAAGTGTGTAATCTCAAAGGGAGGGTAACCACATAACCTAACCTAACCATGTATTATATTGAGTAACTGATTGAAATCAAATTACAAAAATTCAAAGGAAAATGACCAGGAGCAAATGAAACCAAACCAATCAAACCAACCAAACATTGAAAATAGTTTTCATCATGTCAATTTAAGTGATATATTGATTTTTTAATTAAAATTTTCCTAGTTTCAAATGTAAAAATGGATTATAAAAGAACAATATTATTATTTTATTTACTTTGGTTCTTAATTCAATAAAATATATTTATTTGAATAATATAAATCAATTTAAATTTTATTTTTTGTGGTGCAAATGATTTGAAATAAGACTGCAAAATGACTCGAAAATGTTTGAAATACGACTGAAAAACTATTAGAAAAAGACTCGCAAGGGATTAGAAATATGACATAAGAATTACTCGAAAAAGAGTCGAAACTAATCAGAAAAGCGAGTAATAAATAACTCCTCAAGAAGAGTCGCAGGTAGGGTAACATTTTCTCCTGAGAAAAGAATCTTGTATGATCAGAAAATGAGCGAATTTATGACTATTTTTTCAAAGATATTCGAATATTATCAATAATTGGTATGAAGTGTACGAGTGTTTGGTTATTAATACAAGAACAAGCATTGGGTATGAGAAAAATGTATGTATTGATCATAAGTGATTGAAAAAAATTATTAAATATAGGCGTTTGTCTATCTAATACAGTACTAAAATTGAAAGGATTGAAAGTCATCTCCAAACAGCTGCATGGTAATAAGTAAAAATAATAATAATAATAATAATAATAATAATAATAATAAGTAAAGTAATAAGTATTCGTGCATTTTTAATTCTTCAGAATCGTGGAATCTGGACTTCAAAGCCCGGCATGACTTTCTTCAACATACTTCAATATTTGGTACATAATTTTTGCATGATAATAATAATATCATCATTGGTCGATCAAATTAGATATTGGAAATAATCTTATATGAAATAAACGGCTAATAAGATTGTATTAAGCGCATATTTTAAATATTATAGTTTATAGTTTTTATAGAGAGAAGAACATTTGTTAGTCCATCCAGAAACCTCCATCTATATTTTGAGGATTTTTCAATTATAGCAATGAGTTAAACGATTGATAAAATTGTTATAAAATAGTGCTTTTGACAAAAATTTTGCTTGTAGACAACACTAGTGTAGCTCGTCAATTACACACACATTATTCTTAGAAAAAATACTTCACAAAGTCAGATTTTGAGATTGAAATTATTAATATATTATATATTCTGGTGGTAAATGCCAACGAAGGGGAGTCTGAACCTCCGATATTAGAATCAAGCTTTTGATAGACTGTCAGCGCATATAATTTCCAATTTGCGAAATAATTAGCAATTAATATATGATTCTCATAGTCAAATGCTATTCAGTTTTTGTCGATAACTGCAGATATTTCTCGTCATAGTTTCATTGAATTGGCGATAATGACTCTCTAAAAGTTTTACAATTCAAATACCTTTATCATTTTTATAAGACGAATTACAATTGGTATACAAGAGATTATTATTTTAATTATATTTAATTAATTTTCCACTCTTAATTATCTTATATAGTATGATATAATTAAATTTTTTTGTTTCCTCGTTTTATCTTAAAAGAAAAAAGTAGACAAAATATAAAATTCATTTATCTACACTTTACTACTAGTATTCAGCATTCATAAACATATAATCGTACTACTTTAGGTCCAATATCTTATACATATGTACATGCAAGCGAGCGATAGAGAGAATCGCTCACTTGCTCGCTCACGTGAGGATAATTATTTCTATGGTTTATTTGGGGCCAAATGCAATTTATAGTATGTATGTTTGCCGATTTATATATATCGTTCAAGCAACAATCGCAATCAAAACTGCAATATGTATGTACGACATGATGGTATTTGCTAGCAACCTGTTGCTCATTTCATTCTGGTACGTTGATGTTTTATTTGCTTACTGCTATGGATTTATATGTCTTTAGTTGTTTAGTTTCGCTGACTGGCTGACTAGTTGGTTGGCTGGTTGGTTGGTTGTTTGGTAAAAATGAATTTTGCATCTTGATATGGTGCATTAACGAAAATAAGCTTAAATAATACAAGTTAAGTTTGTTATTAGGTCAATTGCGAAAATATGATAACGTGAGTGATACTAGTAGTGCCATTGGTTTTGATGATGAAGCTAGTGAGTACAATTTGGTGGTCGGTTTTGATGTTGCTTTTAGCTGTGCTGTAATGCGATGCTTTTCGAATGCCAATTTGTATAAAAATGGAAAAAAATGTTCCGCCATAGTGTGACAGACGGACAACATTTGTTACGATTAGCAAATTGTAGTAAACAAAAATATACTTTTGTATTGAACTATTTCGTATAGTTGCATAGAAATGAATTTGACTTTTCCTCTTAAAGAAAATTATTATTTTAGATAGTTGCATCCATATATACGATATATAAGTATATATATAGCCATATTAATGAAAATTAATTACAAAATTATCGATCCACATTAAGATTACTCACAACAACCAGTCTATGCATATGCACATGTACAAAGTACGAAAAGCTTACCACAGAAGCTGCACTATTATGCACCATTAGTGTCCAACATATAGAGAGTTGAACGTTGGCTGTTGAATGAATATGTTACATGCTTAATCAAAATGATGCATGTAGAGGCGTATCTTTGAATGGAGCATCACTTGTACACGCACACACTCACACTTTAATAGGATATGTGCACGATGTTGTTGAGGTTAGTTAGTTTTCATACCCAGAGGGTAAATACAGCTCATATGAAAAGAGGTACCCTCATCAAAGGCATATGTACATATAGGCATATTGTTGATGTCTCAACATGTTGACGGACAGGTTGACGGGTTGGTAAACTTATCTTGACTGAAAATGTCAGTTTGACAAATAGCCATGCAATAGCACAAATACGTACTTATACTACATGCGGTGGGAGAGTTAAAATTACATAATCAGCCTCCCACTGTTCCATTAATAAATTGAGATTGAGATCACATAATATATGTACATACATATATGCAGATATGATTGTATTCGATATTTCTGATAAGGAGCAATTTTTCAACATTCATACATATCAAAGTGTTGATAGTTGTGTACATTGATGACAAAATACCAGTCAACGCCGATCAATTTCTCAGTATGAAAATACTAGGTATATTAATTTGATAGGGAATTTAATTATGGAAGAACAAGTTCGTCGCTTAAGTCTTTCCTATAAGTTGATGCATATTATATACTAACAATATGGAAACATTCCTTTAGAAAAATTTATACGAAAGAAAAAGGCCATGTTAAACACTTCATCAGTCTCTTAGCAGAATATTCAATAAACTAAATATATGATATCATCGTAGCTTATGATATCATAAATAGTAAACGTTGTACTTCAAATATGGACAAATCAGTTCGTTTGAAACTAAATTATTTAAACTGCAATATCTTGAGTATCCATTAAAACTCAAACTTTGTGCGATGAAAACTTTTTGTATACTTAAATATGTTAACCTAAACCTAGTACGCCACAGTAAGTTTCTACCAGAGACCAAAATCAAATAGGATTTATATCAGTTTGTTTGTTTGCTTGCACATGTTTGTGTACTTATCTAATATATATATTGTGTATTGCTATCATTATGCATAAGCTCTGTCACCATAAGCCGGTAGCTGACTACGATTCGAATGGCTACTAGTAAGTACTTACTTAATACACACAGTGGCTACTACTTAAGCCACTTACGTATGTATGTATGTATGTATGCATGTGTGGATCTTGTGTACTTAGTCAAATACCACAAAGTTATTTAAGCGCAAGCAATTAAATTGCACATTACATCCAGGCATTGTAGTACAGGAAGAAAGTCTTATCAAAATATTTACTTAATTATGGTGAACACTTTTAAGAGAGCATACACATTAGCATTCACTTGAAGTGAGCGCTCTACGTACCTATATGTATATGTATGATCGTCGTGTATTTAATAGCGGTATAGCACCGCATAGTTGCTTTAAGAAATAAGATCTGCAAATATTGTAGTAAGTAAGTACGAGTAAGTAAGTCAGGTAAGTACAGTGTATCAATACAGTGTACATATTGTGTACGTTCATATGTTTGACTATATGGAATGATGATTGTAGATGGATGGATGTATAGTTAGAGCGATGTGGTTAGTCGTGTGAATGGTATGTAGGTATATATTTGCTAAGACTGCAGATTAAGTTAAACAAAGCGTTATTTAATTAAACACACATGCAACGACTAGTAATATTATCTTTTTAAATGCATTAAGACATTTACGAACACATTTATATACAGATTTGTATGTGCCATTGTACACACTTAAAGTTTGTACTTTCTTATTAAAATGTTAATTCGTTGCAATTTTGAAATAATTAATGATTACTTTTAATGCCTGTTCTCTTGAACAAAAAAAAAAAACAATAATTCTCGTCATTCGTTAAGTACTTTTATTCAGTTTCAACCACAGCATGGCACCTGCTATTGCTGCTGTTGCATAAAATATATGGCTAGTTGAAATAGTAATGTATTAGTATTATGCACAATGCAATTGTGGTGATATCATGCCGTTTTTAATAGATGAAATGGCTGGTTGTGGCTTTTTTTTCTTCTTTAAACATCGTCACTATATATTAGAAATATATGGCTGACATGCCATACCTTTGATATGTCAAAAGGCTAATATATTCAAACATCAATGTGACCCAAAACAAAAGTAAATGCAAATAAATATTATCCAATTTATATTCGTTTCATCTCCCTCTCTCCTTTATTCTTTTGTCAATTGATTTGGCGAACGAATGAATAACTGATTGTATTGATTGAGTTATGATCTGCGTCGATGGCTGCTGCTATATATTGTAGTTGCTGTTGCCATTACCGTTTCGTATATCCAATAAAATGTTGGCGACTTTTTATAAGCATCTTATTGCAATTTTTTGTAGGAGTTTTTGTATTTCTCTATTGCATTTCATTCATTCATTTATGAATTCATTCATTGTATAAGCAAAATATATGACCACCTTTTGCGAATGCGACATTTGCAACTTATCTACACATGCCTGTTTATATTATATGCATATTGGGGACACGCATAGGGGTATTATGGTCGAATAATGTGGCCAAAATAGTGAAAATGTAATATTGCATAATATTCGGATGGCGGATGGTGGATGGTGTAACACTGAAATACCTTTAATGAATTAAAGGTATTTCAGTGAATCTTAATCGTTTGTTTTATATTTTGGAGTCACATCGAATTAAATATTGTATTGAAGGGAGGATATTAACTTTAATATGTGCTCATCAATGCGAACCACTATAGGTATAATAAATATATTAATAATAAATTAACCAAACAAATCTCATCAAGCGGATCAATATCAACAACAGCAAGGGCTCGTTGCTGAACGGCATTGTCACTGGCTATCAAAAATTTGATTATCCACCACAATATGCAACATAATTGTTCACAGTGCAGTGGTAAAAATGCTACTTAACCGACATCCAGAGCCGATCTTCACCTACTTTTATCTGTCTCCTAAATGTCTACTTTCTGTTTGGTGGAATTATAAGAGTTTCGTGATTTGCGAGTTTCTACTGCGGAGCAGACGATTGCTTTGGAGGTGTATTGTCGCAATTGAACGACTTGAATACATTTCTTATGGCACGTCATGACAGTGCAAGACATGAACCTTACGCCGTTTGACTACCTTTCACTTCATTCATTTCGAAGCCAACTAAATGATAGATTGTTTAATTACGATGAGGCTACCCAACAGCATTTCAACCAATTCTTCATCAGAAGAGATCGATTGTGTCGAGGTCATAGAACAAAGTGGCTAATATACATATTGTATTATTAAGGATTTTGTACTAATAATAATAGATGGTATGGCATAATGGCAATCATATTGAAAATGTATTATGACTTTTCAGACAATTTAATATGAATATATGTCAATTGCATAACATTATCTCTCCTTGTACGTGACTACATAATTTCACGACCTTGGCAGAAGCATTCTGAAGAAGAAATTTGATTACTATCAAAGCTTTTCAATGAGTCTATACATTCCAGTTAAGTAGCAAAGTTTGCATTAATGGATTGTTTGATTGTCATGATGGAATACAATACCAATATTTCTTTTTTTTTTTATAAGAATTAATTAATTTCCAGTCCCAAAAAATAGCATCGCACAAGCACTTTCCTGATGAAGTGGGCCGGACACCGTCGACTGATTTAGTGCAAAATGTAATTTCGCTTTTGCCACCACCATATAATGGTAGATACAGCCTTCTTTTTAATTCGTAAAGAGATAAAAGAGGGGGAAAAAATAACAACAATATATTTCGTCATGTAAAACTTGGCCAAAAATTGTATTAACAACGTAAACATTTTTACTACTTGACTAAATCGATTTTTTGTATGCTTCCTCTATACGTAGATCGCGTTTTATAGAGGAATTTATTATCTCGAGAAAATAGCAAGCAACAAACTACTTGTTGAATTTCTTTTTTTTTCCAAAAATTCATTCATTTTATCTCATTTTTCATTTAACGCTGCAACAAGTGCATTTCTATGATACTGGCAGCATTAAAAATATCTATAATCAAAGTAATCATAAAAAAGAAGGTAAGATAAAGTATCCGTAAAAAAGCCTAATAATTTCAGGTAAAACATGCCTTTTTCCAAACTACATACATACACATGCATGGTATGTACGTGTAGTGTATATCGTACAACGATAAATTTACACTCATAAATAACAAAGAATGTGCGATTAATTACAGGAACAACAACAATCAGAATGGACAATGAAAACCTGGGTTGAGTTGCATGAATTGGATGCGTACATGTGTGTGTGTGTGTGTGTGTGTGTATAAATCCAGTAGTAGCAACAGCAACAAAAACGTGCTATCCTTAACTAGCAAATATTTGTTTTTATTGTTGCTGCTGTTACTGTGGTGGCTATTGTATGTGTTTCATTTTGAACTGTGAAAATAAATTTGTGCTTGTTGGTTTGTGGTGTAATCAAATAATTCCCGAAATAAAAAATTGGCCCACGTCTATGCAGCAACAGCGACAGCAACTGCAGCCTCAGATACTGTATTAGCAGTGTAATGTGAGGCACACTAACCGACAAATGAGAAATACATAACTACATGTATGGGCAATTTTATTGTTGGTTGTTGCATTATAATACAAGCACAGGCACACTGCACGCTTTAAACTGCTATGCAATCGTGATCGTATTCGGTGCGCATGTGCAACAGCCATCATCACCACCAGCATCACCATCACCACCACTACCACCACAATGTTAAAATAACTGTAATAGTTGTGGCCACAATGATGCTTATGGTGTTGATAATGATGGTCGTGTTAATGCTGGAGCTGGTTACGTAGAGTTTTGATGGTTAATCGCGATCATTTGCGATTGCTGCTGTTGCTGCTGCTGCTGTTTATGATGATGATGATGCAACTTTTGTGATTTAAAGTGATCGAATACTCGATTAATGAATGCATGAATGAATGAGTGAACCGAGAAGGAGTGTTCACTCACACACTAGCACAAATACAAATACAAGTGGCGAGTGTGATGCGAGACTGTTGCCTAAGTAATTAGACGTATATGTGTGTACGAATATGCATGTGCATGACCACCACAAAATTAAACTCACGACTTGGAGTGGAATTGAAATTGAAAACGAATTGAATTAAGATGCTGATAGTGATGCTGATATAAATGCATGCTCTTGTTGTTGTGTTGTTGTTGTTGTTTCCGTTCGCTCTAATGATGACGATGATGATAATGATAATTATGACGAAGTCAAGTTGATGTTGGAAAATTATGTTATGCGATATGATACAAGGATGATGTGAAGTTCCTTTATAGACGAACTCATGCTTAGTTGCTCCATATCAGCATCATTACGGTAATTATTGTGTTTCTGGGTAACTGTGTTAAGTTGTTGAACACATTCAAGTGCCTGCAGTTATACAAAGTGTCACGTTCAAATCATGTTATGTAATCAATTGCAAAGAATGGTAGTCATAATAGTAGCAATGACAGAGTAATTAGTGTTTTAGAGTAATTTTGGTATGCTGAACTCAAAAGTGTCCATTGGTATGTACGATTAGCTCATGTCTATGAGAGCAAGTATAATGTACATAGTTGTAGGAGGCGTTATTTATACAAACTAAAAGTTCCGTGATATTACAGAGGGAAAGCCCTCTCTGGGGTACCCATTATAGGGGTTGGACATACATTTTACCTCTCTGGCGGCGACTGCTGGATAACAGTCGGGTAATTTCCCAATTTTTGGACTTTGACCTCAATGCGGTACCATCTACCCCCATCGTCACTTAACAACCTCACAAAATAGGGGGCGTTTCAAAATCAAAGTATAGTGCACTATCAATTATTTGTATGTATTTAATTTCGGTACATACCTTAACATAATTGTTTATATCTTTGGTATTGATCTATAGGTTTTTTCATCAATTCCTTCCGATTCTAAAAAATACAGTGAACCCAAAAAATACAAATAAGAATATATTTTACCAATTTATATTTTTCACCGAGTTCAAGAGTCTTATCGGTTTTCTATCAGAAGATGGTGTTAATGGCCACACATCTAGTAACGCTAATCTGTTTGTGTTAAACGAGAACGCTTTCGAAGATACATAGTTTTAGAATTCGTCATACTATACATAATTCTGTATACTATACTTACAATATGTACAAATATCTATCAATACATACTGCTATCTAAAATATCTAAATTTCATTGAACACTTTTATCTTCGAGCTGCTTACCAATATTTTGTACAATATTATGCTTATGATAACAATTTTCAACACCAGTGGTGCATATATTGCTTCAGCACTTACATTAATATAAATATGTCACCATGCTTGAATATATGTAAGACTGTTTGCTGAGTGTGCCCCCAACAAAAACAAATAGCTCAAGATACAAAATTACAATTTTATTTGTGATATTTTTGGAAAAGTGTTTACTCATTGCATATTGCGCAAAGAAAAAAAATCAACAAAATGATAGCAACAATAACAATAGCAACTGCCACAACAACAACAAAAATATACAACATTAACTACTTAACACACTTAATAGGCCGGCACGCGTCCATTAATGCTTATGTTGGTACTCGTATGATGCCGTAAGCAACAACAATGTTAAGAGTATTAACTGAAAATGGCTAATTGTGTTTTCATGTGTGAGAATGAATACGAATGCGTGTGTGTGTGTGTGTGTACGTCTGTATGCACAATTTTGATCTGACACCCAGCCACAACACGAATTACTACAAAACAGTGTTTTGTTAATCTGGTTTTTGTTTGTTTGTTCAAAATTTCAACTTTTTGGTAAAACTACACTCATGTTCCACATTTAAGCATTCGTATTCGTACCTACATGCTTGTACATACACCATATAAGTATATACACTTGCATAAGTACTTTTGTTGAATGTACTCGTAGTATGTTAACTAACTAACCCCTTATGAACCAGGCTAATGTATGGGCATCAGCTTAGATTGAAATGTTTGACAAGATTTTGACTACTCTTACAAGAATAAATAGATTGTATATACTCGTACACTTATGTATGTGAATTAAGATGCCTCACTCTGCATACAAAAATATAGAGGTGTTTTTTTACAAAGTGGAATCAGGCTTAAACTTGATTCTTAAGATTATACATATTTATTCACACGTAGTCAAACACGTGTAACTTCCATACAAAAGTGTGTTTTCATATGTATAATTTCACACTTAGCGAACGAAGATATAAAACTATGGTTACTATGGTTACTGACCTTCGGTACAAAAGTACAATAGGCTTTTTCCGCAATAACATACATATATCTGTCCATTTGTCATAGTGTCATAGGGTATCTAGCTTTGGTATTATAGAAATAACGTTTCTTTTTTCAAATTTTCTTCATCTGAAAACTCAACTTTTATAAGATTTATCATCCCTTTGCTCACGAACGGCTTTCTATTGTTGACCATCATAATTCGTTGATTCTTTGGTGAAAACATCAATTTTTCTTTGATGAGGCACTATAATGTGTGGTATATACGAGTTAAGTAGCTACTCATACTCGATAATTCAGACGCTGATAAGGTAATTGAAAATGTGAATATTAAGTGCCCAAATGGTGAATACATATTTTTGTGAGGAATTCAAATATACAGTATATTGATTAGAATAGCCAAATAGTATAGCAATTGACGGGTAATGCAATATTTTTAGTAATATAACTGATATGCTTATATTTGAAATACTTTTTCAACATTCTTAAACAATCAACGTCATCAAATGGTTATCAATTTAATTTTTCCCCTTTTCAATACATTGCAACCGATTTCTCTAGCACTCTATAGTATGATCTTGAAATATTTTATTCAAAGTACTTTAATTTCGATTTAAATCTATTGACCGTGACTGAAACAATATGATAGGTGATTTCATTAAAATAATGGAATTCTGCATTTTTCAGCGTAAATTCATTGTCATAAAACTATACAAGTACGGATATACGAATATCCATAGAACAATAAAATTGTATGCAAGTAGCTTTAAAAGTCATTAATTTTGCAATAAAATTTTATTAAAAAATCATTTTTGACAATATGCATGTCATATATATACCTACGTATTATATACTCGTAAATAAGTAAGCAATCAATGAGTCCAGGTTTATGACCCAATCAAAATTCCATTGCAAAGTCATAAGTAAATATGTGTGTACAATAGTGCTACTTTAAATGCTTATAAAGGAAATGAAGCGTAATTTATTATGAGATATTTTTTCTTTCTTAATTTGTTTTTTTTTTTTCATTAAAAATTACGAATTTGGCATTTTACATTGTAAATATGTATATTCGATTACTGCATGATGAAAGTGTTGCATTGTGTATGTTGTAACTACTTTTGTTATTTTATACAATTATAATTATAATAATCAAAACTCTCTAGAAAAATAATACTCACCTCTTGATAGACACTCAACTGGTAAGTAATTGGACTATGAGTGTGTGAGGCGCATTTATATGACATTTAACTATAAACACTCAAGTGGCCATAATTTTTTATTTTAATATTGTTGCCAATATACAATTATATGCATACAAACGTAGAAGAACAAAAATACGTATATAACGGCAACTACAAATAATACTGACAGCAATCATGTAAACACGTACGTAAACATTTCTACAGTTTGTCACACAAATCATACATATAAAACTAAATGCTCTATACTCAATGGTGCACAATGTATATGATTTGATCATATATTGTATGTACATATATTTCATATTTATTTAGTTTATGGTAGTAGTATAATTGGAAAATTATAACTTCTCGTATTGCAAACTAGTAAATATCGAAACACATGGATTGTTTGAATATCATAAATTGCTTGCATGGTGGTTATATGAATCACTATATACTTACATACGTACATACATACATATATTTATTGCAATTTGATCTAACACGATCAAAAACTTACATAGCAAATGCTTAATCATACATAACTATACACTAGTATTCATTCAGGAAGGTATTTATTTTAATTAAAGTGTGCTTTTAAATGCGTCAAATGTATACAATTTATGGTGTCTGCTAAATGTGAACATCAAATTCACATTTCAACCACCATCAATGTGTATTTAATAGTAATTTCAGCTTTTGGTTTTTATTTCTTACAGGCACACTCTATTGGTAATATGATATGCATACATGTATGATGGGAAAATTACAAGAAGCTGATCAGAGACATACCAGTTTGCGTATACACAATCGCATGAGCATCTAGAAGTACTACTGTTGCAGATGAAGCATATTATGAGATGGTTTGCTGGTTTGTGATTTGTAATAAATCAGTTAGCGGAAGAGTCAAGAAATCTGCTTGAAAATTGTAATCATACTTGCAGGTGATTGCAGGCAAATAAAAAAATAAAACATAATTAATATAATAATAAAGAATTAAATACAAATTTTATATTTTCTAATTAAAAACTTGTTTTGTATAAAACGAATACGGACTTGCACAAATAGCAACCACCGTTCAAAAAAAAAAAAAAAAAAAAAAAAACTCCCGCACAAAAGAATTGGGTAAGTTGGGTGCTAAGTGCGTTGTAGAAATTTCTGTGTGAATAATGTTGTATTTCGATGATGTTCTGCTTCCAAAAATGGATATTATCTCAGATAAGAAATTTGAAAGCAACCTTAAATCATGTTTCTTTAGTTTTTTGGAATTCGATATTATATTCGGCGTAGTGAATTCTTTGCCTTGATCGAAGTAAAAACTATGGAGCTCTTCTGCAAACTTATTTCCATACATTCTAAAAAATATGCAGTTTGTCAAAGCATTCCTACACAAATCTTAATGATAGTCTGATAATTTTAGAATATGAGGGCTTATAAGAGCTCCTCAATTTAGAAAATATTTTACTAGGATCCAAGGAAGATTGCAACTGAATACAACTGTACCAGAACTAACATCCATAATCGATCGATGCGGAATTTCCATTCCATATATGCAGCCACTGAAAAAGTCGAGATATTAGAAATTTCACTGAGAGTGTATAAACTCACTGGCACTGATTGCTGTAATTTTCGCCAATGAAGGTGCGCATTGGAATAAGGCCTACCACCGCTTTTATTATTGATATGCATACGTTTATTCTATCTTTTGGGCGTACTTTGAGTACCAGATGAGAGCTATATACGTTATATAAGGTCTGACTATTGCTGTGTAGAGTCAGTGAAAGAATTGGAAAACCCAAAAATCGCTCGTAACTTTCTCAATACGAGTCTACTTAATATTTACTGAAATTTAATGGAAGCCACCAGTATTCTGACTATTCTCTTAAATCCACTTTAAGTTAGTCGGGTACTATATCTTGGTAAACAACACACTGAAAGTTTAAGAAGAAATTCTGTATGACGAACCCATCGATCTATTTTTAACTTATAGAAATACATAATTATTTAACAAATAACAATATTCATTTTTAGCTGGGAATGCAAAAAGAGTTTTTATTGTATGAGAAAGATGGCGCCTTATTGCACCTACTGTTATCCAGCAAACGGACAGTATTTCATTCATGTTCTTATCAATCCACACCACTGATCCCAAGTAAATCTATGTATTTTTTTGTACCAATGATGCTGTGAGTAACTATTTTATATTTTTTTACGATTATGATTGGATAGTATATTATAACAAATTTCAAGAGAATGAAAAATATTTCAATTTTCTTAACAATTTTAAGAAATTAAATCATACTGTTTATAAAAAGTCTCAGATTGTAGATTCGATGAAACTAAATCGAATTCTCTAAACTAATTTTTCCTTGCAATTACTATTTCGACAATTGATTTTATTTTACATTCATTTATTCATAGCTTGGAATATGAGATGAGATGATATAGACCACATATAATATGTAGCTTGTCCGTTCATCTTCGATTATACTCTTGGAACAATATGCCTCATGTAGAATAGGCAATTAGATTCAACATCTAGTCTCCCACTAACAACAATAAAAAAAAAAAATTAATAAAAAATAGAAATGCTCATGTTTAAATGCTGTACTACAATACTATAATATATGCATTTAAAAATCATTTAAGATGAATAGGCAATAAATATAGCTTCAGAAATCTCATGCTGCTCGATATCATGAAGCTCTGCAACTAAATAAAGCGCCACTCAACGAATCTCGTATATACTACCTATATCATATGTATTTATAGCTGGAGGAGTTATGTCTGTGTTATTTTGAATTTTTGTTGCAAATCATACTATATACATACATATTCGCCATAAGATACTACTTGCGAGTATTTCACCATAAACGCGATACAATTGACTATTTTGAAAAGAGGAATAGCAAATAAAGTAAGAAAAAGAAAAAGGTACCTAATATTATAGACTTTGTTATTATTATTGATTGTGTATATGAAGAAAAAAAAACAGATTTCTTTAAGAATCTATTGTTACAGGTATTTATTTGTAGATAAAGTATTGCATGAAATAGAGAAAATTATAAAAAACACAAGAAAATAAAAGAAATCTTACCAAATATAGCAATATGACTTGCCGAAAGCTTCATTTCTTTTCATATATTGTAGTTTTTGAGACCACACACAGCATATACGTTAGTATTGCTTTATACCCTCATACAACAGTAATAATGTACTTTAACTAATAAAGCTGTGAATTTTCAAAAAATCTAAATTGTTAAATCAAAAAGTGCTCATCCAAATTTTAACGCAAACTTGAGAAATTATGAATCAATATAAATTCATATGAAATATGATGCATTATTTGAATGTATTTATTTAATATTCCTTTTAGAAAACGATAAGGTATTTGTCTTCCTGAGATTTTCAGTATAAATATCTTCTATATTGTACCTACTATACACAAGTGAAAAATCTCACTTTCACAATTCACATTTATGCAAATATATTGTATTCATTTGACAAAGTATACACATTAAAATTTTGTATACCAGTCTTACAAAGATTTTATTAATGACCATTTTATCACATACTTAATAAAATCAAAATCATCTTCCATCTCAGAGATTTTGGCATCTATCCAAATGCCTTTGTCCTTAACGACAATAATTTATAACAACACTAAGAAGAATATAATATTCATTAATATCGCTCATAAATTCAAAGTTGGCTGCTTAATGGATATCATACACATACAAAGTGATTGAGATTGCTGCAAGGTCAATGCTATATTAGCAACAAACAATATACAGACAAATGTATAAGAATTTGCTGGACGAAATTTATAGCGAGAATAACAACAACATCAGCGAAGTTATTTAAATTACCATAAATTAATAATGTGAAGTATATGAAGAGTAGTTTTGAGTCATTCGAGTGTTGTAAATAATGCATCAGTTACGAAATTACTCGCAAAAAAGTATTTCAAAAATGAATATACATGGATATAAATTTATCAACTTCTGATTATTTTGATTAGTGAATATACAGAGTGGTAATCGAAAGTGAAGTGAAGTGAATCTAACCATCTTTCTCGTAAAATAATTTATTGGATCACAAAATTTACTGTCTGTCTGAGTCGGTACAATAACATATATATGGTAAAAAGGAATATGTCAAGTAGTGGGCGTGTAACATATTTACTATATCTCAGGAGCTTTTTTCAAGTGGTTACAAACCTCTGATTCAAAATGATTTTATCCTTGATCTCGTTCTTCCACCATACGTGAATGATTTTAATAAAAAATGTTAAGGTTAAATTCGACCTATCCACCAACAATCATGTTTTTGGGATTTAGTGGCAAAAAAGAAAAAAGATGGCCCAATCGAAAAATTACTCTAATATATGTTATATATGAAAAGTTTCAATTTGAGCAAACGTTTTTTGCTACTTTAACATTATTCAGAGTACATATGTATAGTAGTCATTTAAAAGGTTTAATGACATTAATTGAAAATGTTATTGTACTTATATTGGAAACCCTTTAATGATCTGTTTTCAGAAATCTCAATTTAATCCAAACCATTTCACTTAGCACTATAAACATAAGTAAGCAATAACAACTGTAATAACAACACCATCAGCAAATAAATTGTGTTACTTCTACAAATCTAAAGGGTTATCCATTTTGCGGTTTCAAAAGTAAATGTAAATAAAACACATATAAAATATTTTTTATCATGATATTTCTTTTTTATTATAAAGTTTGAACGTTGACATTATGTGTGAAATACTACATCATTTAAATGACCACCACGCGAATTGTTGCAAGCATCGATTCTTTTGAGGTAATTTTCGACCACTTTTTGACACATATTGAGCGGTATCTCAGCCATAACGTGACGAATGTTGGTTTTTAGGTGCTCAAGAGTTAAAGGTTTGTCTGCATAAACACGGTCTTTCGCGTAGTCCCACAAAAAAAAGTCAGGCGGTGTCAAATCGCATGATCTTGGTGGCCACTTGATATCGCCACGACGAGAAATTACGCGGCCAGAAAATTTCTCTTGCAATAAAGACATATTCGCTCGAGTTGTGTGGCATTTGGCACCGTCTTGTTGAAACCACATATTCTCTAAGTCGGTTATCATATGACCATAACGCTCCGAATTGACGGTGACAGTCGTTCCATTGTCGTTTTCGAAGAAGTAAGGTCCAATCACACCTCCGGACCAAAGAGCGCACCAAGCAGTGACTTTTTGTGGATGTAGTGGCCTCTCTTCAATTACTTGAGGATTCTCAGAACCCCAAATACGACAATTTTGTTTGTTAACATACCCACCGAGTGAGAAATGTGCTTCGTCGCTGAAGAAAATTTTGTTCGAAAATCGCCGTCCACCGGCTGTTGACAAGCACCCATTCGACGTATCTACGATGTTGTGAATGGTCAGCTGGCTTCAGTTGTTGTGTGAGCTGGATTTTATATGGATGTAGGTGTAGATCCAAATGCAAAATACGCCATAATGTGCCGTAAGACAGTCCTAATTCCTGAGAACGACGAGGAATCGACACATTCGGGTCTTCGGCAACACTTTCACTTACAGCAGCGATATTTTCGGTGGTACGAGCGAAACGATGATGCACAGGCCTTACAATATCTGTAACCGATCCAGTCTCTTCATATTTCTTCACAATTTTGCCAATTGCTTGCGTAGTTGGACGATTATGTAAACCATAATCTCCTCTTAAAGCACGATATGTGGCTGTGGCAGAATCACCATTTTTGTAGTATGTTTTTACAATTTTAATGCATTGTGTGATAGTTAAGCGATCCATTTTCGCAAATGTCAGACTTTGAACTGAAAAAGAAAGAAATTGTTTTAACAACTCAGTTTGACAGATGTCGAATTCTAGCCCTATACTTTTGAAACCGCGAAATGGATAACCCTTTATATATTTGTAGGTACTTCAAAATATACTAAGCTCGTATGGTAAGTATTACAATATGTTGTAAAATAGTAGGTTATGTTTATTTTGGTTTCGATATAAGCTCATGCACGTGTTACCAATAAAATAAAATTATACAAATCAGCAATACGTAGACAAAGGGAAAGAGCGAATAGAGTGAAAGAGTGCATGACTTCCTTCTGTTTTACAATCAATCGAAATAATAAACAAACAAAAACATTTATTCAACAATAAATAAGATGTTAAAAAGGAAAATCCAAAGCAAATACAATAGTAATAACCATACACACAGAGTAACACAAACTCTAACAATATGAACGGCAAAAAGGAAAATAATAATAATGACAATAACAATACTAATACTCGCACATGTTGTGAACTGTGCGCGACTACATATTGCTCGTAAAATGGTTGAAATGTTGTGCAACATGTATGCAAATGCGAATTGAAATATAATAAAAATGAAAATAAGTCTTACTTTGACACACAATAACGACGCCAAAATGCTGCAACAAAAACAACAATAATAAGAATCATGTAAACATCTATATATATGTATACATATATATAGGAGCATACATGTTGTCGACGACCCATATAAAAGGAGTCGATAAAATGTAAGACTTGAGCAACAAACTTGATTTTTTTGTTTTAATCTTTTACTTAGGCATCAATGATGATGATTATGTTGCCTAGTGTGGTATAATAACAGGAAATAACGAGAAAATTATTATTACAAGTACGTTGTGTAAATAAGGCGCATTTAGTGGCAACAAGTCTCCATAAAAATTAACTAGTAAGCCGAGTAGTTGGCTAATTGTAACGCCTTATCGCATAATAACATAAAGTGCTCTTACCGATAAAAAAAATAATAAATATGTGGCACTTAAAGCCCCGAAGGGCTCTTTGGCCGAGCTTCTCTTTCATTACTGTTGTGCGTCTTAAATTTTGTGACATCCCTTTTTCTGAGCTTTGTCACAGAGTTCTTTTTATAAGCTTTACTGTCGGAAGAATTCCCAATTACTTGCAGGTGGGCACCGCTCCAAAGAAAAATCCTTTCGGTATTAAATTTGTTATGCTTCAGCCGGGGATTAAACCCGCGATCTACAGATCAGAAGGCCAACATGCTAACCACTGAGCTACGGCACCCATTTACCGATAGTGACCTTAAAAATTATTCTTTATATATTCTCTATAGATTTTTGCTACAATGAACCTGTAGTCTTATATAGTTAAATAACAGTGCAAGAATTGTTACTACTGAGTAGCTAAAATTTTCATTCACTTAGTATAGTGCTTTGTTTTTTAATTAAAATAAACATTTAAATATTTTAAAATAAATATTTAATTTTTCTCCTGGGAAATTGTCGCATTATTTATTAATTTTCCTCATGTTTTGGAATTTTTTTTATCATAACCTCAATTTTTTCATTGAGAGTTTATACATTTTTGGTATTGTTGGAGAGACGAGAGCACTTTTATATAATAGCAATTTATCATACACTTGCTGCGCGCCTAACTGTCTAATATTCTAATATAGACCTATTAAAATTTTTACCTTCATATTCAAAATTATATAATTATTAATTTTTACTCTCTGTAAAATTTATCATTTTATGATTTAAGTAAGTTTTACAAGTGGGTGCCGTAGCTCAGTGGTTAGTGTGTTCGCCTTCTGATCTGTAGGTCGTGGTTCAATACCCGGCTGATGCATAACAAATTTAATATCGATAAGATTTTTCTTTCGAACCGTACCCACCTGTCGGCAAGCAATTGGCAATTCTTCCGACAGTAACAACTTGCCATGAAAAAGCTTCTAAAAAGAACTCTGTGACAAAGCTCATAAAAAGTGATGTCACAAGTGTTCTGCCGTTCGGAACCGGCTAAAATAAGTAGGTCCATTCTTATACTGTCCAAAATTTAAGACGCACAACAGTAATGGAAGAGAAGGTCGGCCAATGAGCCCTTTGGGGCCTTAAGTGCCACATATTAATTTTTTTATTTTTTTAAGTTTTACAATGCATTTTACTCAATTTGGATGCAAATAAAAGAAAATATATTTTACCCTTGAGCCCCACTACGATTGCAGTATATTTTTACCAGAACATGTATTCCTTAGTATGTAATTCCTATTATCTATTAGAAGTGCTCAGGTTAATTGTACCTTCCCAAAGAAAGTAGCATTGTCTTTAAAAGCTACCTAATTTTAATCGGCATTCATAATAAATAGTTTTTGGGAAATCAAATGACATGGAATGTTATGCCATTTTGTACGCATTGAACTCAATGGATTACTTACTTACTTACTTATGTGGCCATAATAACCGAATATAATATGCTTCGGCAACCATATCTGTTCTTCGCTAGCTGGCGCCAGGTAGAAATTCCAAGCGCCGTAAAGTTCTCCAGTTCTTGGTCTTTCCACCACGACATAATGGCACTATCTTCAACAATAGTGTCAGTTGAAGATAGTGCCATTATGTCGTAGATCAGCAGCTCGTATTATTTTCTCCATACTAAGATTGAAGAAGTCGCACGATAACGAATCACCTTGTCTGAAACCCCGTTCGGTATTAAACGGTGCGGAGAGGTCCTTCCCAATTTTCACTGCACAACGGGAGTTATGCAGTGTCATTCTACAATGTCGAATGAGCTTTGCAGGAATACCGATCTCAGACATTGTTGCGTAGAGGTAATCCCTTACCGGACTGTCGAAAGCGGCTTTAGAATCAACAAATAGGTGGTGTGTGTCGATCTGTTTTTCTTGGGTCTTCTCCAGGATTTGGCGCAGTGTGAAAATTTGGTCAATGGTAGATTTGCCAGGTCTGAAGCCACACTGATAAAGTCCAATCAGGTTGTGGAGCATTGGCTTCAATCTTTCACACAATGGCACGTATTTAAATACTAGGCAATTCTAACACATATTGATAGGTAAATTCGGATTTATATCTCTATTTAAAAGTAAAGTTTGTCATTATTATTCATTATCATTCTAAATTGTGTGCCAATACCAAAAAATTTCAATTTATGAAATTAAATTCAAATAAGATAAAAATGACTAAATGTTATTTATCATAATATTTTTGGTATGCGATTATATCATCTGCATCATAGTCATCATCATTATTCTAGTCATCATTAACAATGGCAACATTATTACAAACGCTCCACTGCACGCTATAATCATACAATAATTCATGATGATGACAATTTACAGCAGGACCTTTAATGACCTCTCTCTCTCTCTCTCTTTCTATCTCTATCTTGGTCTTTGAATGAAATGGTGTAGCTCTTTGTTGTTAATAAAAGTTTCAGTACAAAAAAAAAGGCAAAGCACGCATGCCACAAAAGAATCTCGATGAAAGCTTTAATAGCAAATCATTCAAAGCGAACAGGCGTACAAGTCGTTAACAACTGCAATGACAAGTATCTTCAATAGACTTTAGGGACATTTAAATTTTTTCCGCTTGGCATGTTAAATACCTAAAAATATATTTACTTGCAGCAGCATTTAAAAGGGTAGCACGAAGCTAATGTCGTATTGAGAATATCCACCGTTGACGCATTCGTGACAAATTTAACCTAATGAACCAAATGAAATCGAAAAAGTGAACAAAAATTGGAAAAATGTTTTTAATGGCAATTCTACACGCTTCCAATATTATGTATTGCATACATAAATATTTTGTTGTCGATTAATAAAAAAAAAAAAGAAAAAAAAAACATAAAATACTCGCACACCAGCTCCTCTCAATCACTTTGCAAATTTATGGTGCAGTTACAGACACTCATTGCTGTGGTATTGATTTGAGGTGAGGTGAGCCAATCAACACCGAAATTGGTAATTTTCAATTTCAATTCAATTTAATTCTGTTGTTGTAGCTGCATGCAGTTGCTTGCATGTGTATGTATGTTGGCTAGTTGTAGTCGTGTACAGTGTGTAGTCCATCTATTCTAGCTATTTTTCTACTGGGTGAACTTTTGGGGTGTATCATAAAGCGAGCTATAGTGGTAAAAGCAATTTATTCGCTAATAAAAAATTATAAAGGCACATGCCGCCGTACCATGGAATGGTATGTATGTAGTTGTGATAGGATAATCATCATCATCAACATCAGCATCATCATTATAATCATACTGGATAAAAATATTAGGTAAATTCAAAGCAACAACTACAACAGCAGTACTAGCGGGCATTCAATGATTATTGAACAGTAGTAATTGTTGACAGTTGAATACACGTTGCATGTCAAATTTGACAAAAAGATAAATGAGACGCAAGCAAATGATAAATTTCATAATGAAAAATATTTCGACTGTTTTATCACTTGAATTAAACCGCAAAATTAAAATATACCAAATAAAGTCAATCCGTGCAACATTTTAGTTTCGTTTTCGATTCATCGAAATCAATTACAAAGAATCTTAAGACCGTGTTTGTTTGCCTTTTGTGTGTGTGTGGTTGTGTGAGCCTTTTTTCTATTTCTATTTCGCATTGTTATTTATTTACTTTAAGCGAATTTTACATTGATTTATGTATGTTGCAATGTTGCAATGTTGCAAATACACATAACAAACAAACAAGCAAGCAATTGCTGCAGCAACCAGTAACAAGAGTATTCGAATTTGTTTTTTCTTAGATTTTTGATATAATCATTTGTGTTGTTATTGCTCTTGTATTTATTATTCAATGAAAATGTGTGGAAATTAGCGCGCTTATGCGAAATTTTCAATTGTTGCACATTTTTCAAATCTATAGGCATATGCACCTACATGCTATACGAACGTATCAATGTAGAGTGTGTCAAAGTGTGCTAGGCAGGGTAGGTGCCTGAGTATAGTATGTAAATGCATGCAGTGGATAGTAACCATAAAACAACAACAATCATAAAATAAAACTCATACATAACATGTATCAAGTGGCAAAGACCAATCGGGTCATGTTACACTGTTGGGTATCAGTAGCAGCAGCAACAGCAACATTAGCACAACCACCATCATAACTACTATACATATGACCATTATAACTAACGCGAACACTACCTACTACCAGCAGTATTACGAATATCATCACCACAATTATAGAAATGTGTAGCTGTTGATATCACCATAAGCCCACTGTATTTTCCTCTGATTCCTATTCTAAAGGACTCTCTGACATTCTAATAAAGTTAGCACAATTTCTCCTTCAGAAAATTGTCAGTTTAGCTACATGTCTGTCTAACTGCGTTGGCAACCATCATATTCCACGATATATCAAACATTCTTATGGTGCATATATAGGATGGGCTAAGTAGTTCCAAAGTTTGGAATTAGAATCGGCGTGATTGTTGAAAAGCCAATGCATCTACAATGAGCGACTCTTTGGTGAGACTTTTTATAAAATACGCTGCCAGCACATTAAGGGGTTGAAAACAAAAATATATGTACATACAAATATATACAATATATTTCTTCCAAATATACTTACACAGAATCTCCATCCCTTAAGGGGACGACCACACAAAATTAATATAAATGTAGCTGAAAACTAACAAATAACTTGACAGTTACCCAGAAATCGCATCTAAGAGAGTGAAATGTAATAATATATATTTTAGAGATTAGCCAAATCAGACCACTTATCTGGATCCCTTATCGTGTCTCAGATCGTGTGTTAATTATTTGTTTGGTTACAGAATTCTTCTACTTCCTTTCTTATAATAACATCACGCGTTATTTCAAGCATGTCTTAGTGGGGTATGTTCCACATTTCGAGTTCATCAAAAAATTGGCGTCCCAGTGTGGATATCCTCCTGCTTGCCAATGCAGGACACTGGCACACTATGTGCGCCGCTGTCTCTGGCTCTTCCATGCATAATCTGCAAAAGTCAGCATCCTCCCCTTCAACAAGACCCATCTTGCTGAGGTGGTACCTGAAATTGCCATGCCCAGTTATTAACGCAGTCAACCAGCTTAGAGTTAACTGTCCTAGACTGAGAGCCCTCCCCCATTCACTGCCCTTTGATAGCCTAAACGAAGCGTTTGCCTGTCTACAAGTGGATAAGTTCTCCCATCTCGTGAGATGGAATTTCCTTATCCACTCTTCGACCTTTGCCTTCCCATTGCTAAGAACAACTATTGGTTTCGGTCCATAAAACTCAGCTTCAGATCCTTGTCTGGCCAAAGCGTCTGCAGCTTCATTTTGTTCTATACCAATGTGTCCCTTCACATTGGTATAGAACAGTGCGCTGTTCTGGGAGTAATTCCCAACATGAGACCGGACACTCTCTTACACTGATGCAATACCCGCTTGCCCTTCTGGATCTTGTCATCGACGTGACTATTCCAAGTCAGCTTGTTGTTCAGCATGACACCTAGATACTTTACTCCCTTGGAGACGTTACTGTTACTCTTTCGATCCAAAAAGCCTAAGGGGGTCTATTATTAACTCAGTCCTCCTTTTATTAAAGAGTACGGTTTCCGACTTACTAGCACTTACTGAGAGACCTTATTCCGTGTACCATTCTTCAGCCATTTTAAGTGCACCTCTCATGGTATCATAAATAATGTATAGGAACTTACCGCTCACCGTTACCGCTATGTCATTTGCATACCGGACAGTGTGTATGCCTTTTGAGTTCAGAAGCTGGAGTAGGGAATCGACCGTTATATTCCGAAGGAAGGGCGATAATACGCCCTCCCCCCCTGGACACCCTTTGACTACCCTTCCTCTGATTCTGTGACTCCCATTTTGAAAGGCTCTCTCTTCATTTAGTCGAAATATATGTAGCCAGGCAAGTAGTAAATATTTCCAGAAGCCTGTCTACCAGAGCTTCTGCAACCCACTGTTTTGAATGAAGAGCAACGCTTGATGGCGTTTATCACTCCATCTCTGGTGACTATCTTTTTAGCTTCCAATCTTGCATCCCTGTTTGCACTCTTGCAGGTGACTTTCCATGGATTTTCCGATCTAAAGTGACTCTCCGATTGTTTCTGCAAAGGAAACATTCATTTTGCGAATTAATCCCAACTTTGACACCGGGTTCTTTGATATAATCCTTTGTAATCTACATACATCGGTCATATCTTGCATAATTGATCAGAATTCTCTCCACGTTTTCCTCTTACGGTTGCGTAGAGTCTTCTTCAGCTCCCTTTTCTTTGTCTTGTAGTCATCCCATATGTTGGGGTCCCCTCTCATGGTCCTTGTCTCCTTTTTCATGGATTCCAGTTCCCCATTCCACCATGGAGTGGGATCTCCTTCGTCCACTACCGTCAGGGGACATGAAGCTTCAAATGATTTGATCATCGCTGAGCTGATAGCCCTCACCTGATACTCAACATCTGCAGTTGTTCTAGGTCTCTTAAACCTCCCTGGCAATAACTCCTCAAGAACTTCGCAGTACCTTGTACAATCCGTTCGTTTCGGTATCCTTACCATTCTACAGTAACATCAATGACCTCGCAACGACGTGAGTCGACAAAGGTTGGTTCTGTTCCCCTATTGACCACTTGTAGACCAAATCTTCCTATAAATTCGAGTAGGCACTCTCCTCTATAATTTTCATTGCTGCTGCCCCACACAGAACTGTGCGCATTGGCATCGCAACCTAAGATCAGACCAAGTCCCTTTCTATCACAGAATCTCACTAGAGGTTCCACCTCTCTTGAAGGTGGTCCCTTTGGAGAATCATATGGAAGGTATGTTGACGCGATCGTAAATGAACCCGCTCCGTCACCTATTCTCACTACTGTGAAATCCGGTGAGCACAAGTTAGACATTAGGATCGCACGTATCCCATGTCTTACTAAAATGCATGTCCTCAATATCCCCTCTGTTTGTGGATAAAACAAGGTGGTATTTTGTGCAGATAGGCCTTTGATCCTTCCATGAAGGATCCAGGGCTCATGAACGAGTGCAATGTTAAGCTCATCTTCATCGAAGCTCCGCATCATCATTGATGATGCTGATTTGGTGTGGTGAATATTGAGTTGACACATATTTAGTGGTTCCTGGCGCGGACCCACGTCTCGCTCTAATGGCTTCTTCTTGCAGAATCTGCCACTAGTCCTACGCCAGGAGCAGCGTTGCACCCCTCATACTGCATATTTCTGGAATCTAACGACGGCCTGTTCAAGACCGCAGTTGAGTTTCCCCCTGTGATCTTGATGGCCTCCGCGTCCTCCTTGTGACACAGCACGGTCAGTACGGCACCTGCCCTTTCTGCCTCAACAAACTTTTCTGTGCGGATAACACTCAATTTTGAAGTGTCCTTAACACAGGCGTTCCGCAGCTGCAGCCTCCTGAGGATGATGTCGCTGGCCACAGCATTGCCATGAGCAACAATCACTATTTTCCTCTTTGCCGATAATGTAGTTAGGCTGTCCTATTTGAGCTTTGTGCCCCCCCCCCCCCCCCACAAACCGGTTAGGTGCTCCACCGTCTTGAACAGCCATTGCTTGGCCTGTTGATTTTTGAACTTTAGTACAAAGAATCTGCTCTCCATCCTTGCCCTGCCGACAAATCCAATGTCATTGACATCGCCTTCAAGGGGCTCCATGGTATCCAACAAAGATACCTTGAAGGTACTCAGATGAATATCCTCCAGGCGCCCCTCTAGTGACAGGGTCCATGATTCCCATAACGAGGTCGGCTTCCGCTACTTGAGCGTAAGTCTTCCTAGCCCTGGTGGGGCCATCTTGCAGAAGTCCACTGAGTTGGCCCGAAAGCTACTTAATGGTGTTCTCCGACGATTTCATGGCCTTTTTACGTTGTCTCTTTCGCTTCTGCTTCTCCCGTTTCTTCAACTGGATTCGCTCAGTTCTTTAGGCTCCGTCCTCTTCGCTTATAGCTGATGAAGCTAATGATTTCAATTTACTAAGAGCGTCTTTGTCTGCACCATCAGATGTTCGGCCCGTTATTTTCCGCTGCCACCAAACCGGCTTCCCTTCCGACCTGGTGACACCGTCCTCTTTGTTCGACACCATCATAGCCGCCGGTTTAACCATTTTAAAACCCATTCCGTCCGCTACGACAGATGCTTCCACTGGTTTTAGACTGGCTATAAGTTCGGCTTCTTTAGAAGCCTCATTTTCCGCCACCCCTCCACTACTTTTCACGCCGTGGCTATCAGGACTACTTCGCATGAGGCAGTGCTGTCCGCCATTGCAGGAATTTCGTTCGACTAGAGTAAAATGTAACTCTGACCCCCACTAATTTTAATTCTTTATATTTTTTCGATATACACTTAGGGTAGAAAGGGTAGGCTTTGACAGGTTAAGAGAAAATCGTATTTTGAGAAAAACTGAAATTAGAAACTTAAACACAGACTGGCCACTTGCATTTTCATCACACTTCTGCATTGTAATTAATTTTGTATATTATTTTTTTACATAGTTATGAGCAAGAAAATATGAATAAAACTTACATCGAAGTTTCCCCGTTTCAGGAAGGCTTCTTCAGTAATCAGGGTGGATTCGACATTACGTGGGAGGTTTTTCTACTTCATATACTTCGCAATAAGTACATAAAAATAAAATGTTTTGTATGATTTTTCAATTTTTGGGCCTTTCTATTTCAGGAAAAACAAAAGCAATTTAAATAAAAACGAAACCAATTCATGCAAAACAAAAGGAGCTAAAAAACAATTGAATGGACTCTTAAGTTAGAAAATTTCATGAAAAAAATTAATTTGTTTTGAACTCGTGAAGTTACTGGCGGATGTTCAGGTGTTGGCAATATAGAGACAATGTGTCTATATTGCCAACACATCTTCTGGAAATTCGTGGAGTTATTTATTTTGGAAGGAGATTTTGAATGGAATTTTTCTTTAGATGCTTCTATAAATTTAGGCCATATTCATATTTCACAAAAAACACGAATTGCACATTTATAATCATACGATTATCGAAGCAAAAATAAGATATAAAAATTGAAATAATTAAAGCCAACATGACTCACTGCTCTCGCCTTTGTCATTGTCATCGCCTTTAACTTCATTCAACAATTGTATAAACTCGTAACAAAACAAAAATCGTTCCATATTTTATTCATAAATATGCGAAAACAACAACAACAACAACAACGACAACAAAAACAACAGTAGCAGCTAATATACGGAAAATTTAATAACAAATCATTTGAAGTAAATTAATTAATTCTTCTTTTGTGCAATTTGTGTGTACCTACGTATATGTACATATTAGCCCAGCCATGCCAACAACGCAACTTGCAGCTGCCACTGATTTTAATTCATTTGTATTTTCTTTTCAGCGTTTTTGCTGCTGTTGTTGTTGTTGTTGTTTTGCATTTGTTCATTGTAATTTAAGTTTAAGCTTCGGTGTCCATTTTAATTTTAAACTACCATTACTATATTACAACTACAATTTTAATAGCAGTAACAATATACAACAACATATTTGCTTGTTTATACTCGTATAGTATACGTACATATGTACGAATAAGTACTTGTAAAGGGTTATCCATTTTGCGGTTTCAAAAGTAAATGTAAATAAAACACATATAAAATATTTTTTATCATGATATTTCTTTTTTATTATAAAGTTTGAACGTTGACATTATGTGTGAAATACTACATCATTTAAATGACCACCACGCGAATTGTTGCAAGCATCGATTCTTTTGAGGTAATTTTCGACCACTTTTTGACGCATATTGGGCGGTATCTCAGCCATAACGTGGCGAATGTTGGTTTTTAGGTGCTCAAGAGTTAAAGGTTTATCTGCATAAACACGGTCTTTCGCGTAGCCCCACAAAAAAAAGTCAGGCGGTGTCAAATCGCATGATCTTGGTGGCCACTTGATATCGCCACGACGAGAAATTACGCGGCCAGAAAATTTCTCTTGCAATAAAGCCATATTCGCTCGAGTTGTGTGGCATGTGGCACCATCTTGTTGAAACCACATATTCTCTAAGTCGTATTCTTCAATAGCAGGCAATAAAAAGTCGGTTATCATATGACCATAACGCTCCGAATTGACGATGACAGTCGTTCCATCGTCGTTTTCGAAGAAGTAAGGTCCAATCACACCTCCGGACCAAAGAGCGCACCAAGCAGTGACTTTTTGTGGATGTAGTGGCCTCTCATCAATTACTTGAGGATTCTCAGAACCCCAAATACGACAATTTTGTTTGTTAACATACCCACCGAGTGAGAAATGTGCTTCGTCGCTGAAGAAAATTTTGTTCGAAAAATCGCCGTCCACCGCCTGTTGTTCAAGCACCCATTCGACGTATCTACGATGTTGTGAATGGTCAGCTGGCTTCAGTTGTTGTGTGAGCTGGATTTTATATGGATGTAGGTGTAGATCCAAATGCAAAATACGCCATAATGTGCCGTAAGACAGTCCTAATTCCTGAGAACGACGAGGAATCGACACATTCGATATTTTCGGTGGTATGAGCGAAACGATGATGCACAGGCCTTACAATATCTGTAACCGATCCAGTCTCTTCATATTTCTTCACAATTTTGCCAATTGCTTGCGTAGTTGGACGATTATGTAAACCATAATCTCCTCTTAAAGCACGATATGTGGCTGTGGCAGAATCACCATTTTTGTAGTATGTTTTTACAATTTTAATGCATTGTGTGATAGTTAAGCGATCCATTTTCGCAAATGTCAGACTTTGAACTGAAAAAGAAAGAAATTGTTTTAACAACTCAGTTTGACAGATGTCGAATTCTAGCCCTATACTTTTGAAACCGCGAAATGGATAACCCTTTATATAGAATCGGTATTCATTGAATTCACCAACGTTAAAGATTCATGTTCAATCGCGGTGTAAATAAACCAAATTGGTCACGATTTTGGTATTTGGCATACCCGTAGTAGTACTTAGTTGTTTCTTCTTATTATTATTGCTGTTGTTATTGTTGTTCTTTTTATTCTGGCGTTTAGCTGCAATATTACTATGTTGTTTATTATTCCTTTTTGGTTTTTTTTTCTTTGATTGGTTAGTTGGTCACTTGCATGTACATGCAGAGCTTTTGTATATATTGCATATTTGGCTTAGAGGAATTTGTAAAAACAAAAACTCACACACACACACACACACACACACAAGCTAAGTAGAACATTATTGTCATCTTGGGTTTTATTCATGAAACAAATAATTATGTTTGCTTATTTAATTACCAGTAAATCATATAGTCATATAGTCAAATATTCAACCTTTTTCATTCAATATGGTATACTGTTAATTTAAAGAAATTTTAAATCACATTTGTAGAATTTTTAACCTTTAAATTTCGGTCGCATAGTCGTTCAGTGTTTTCACATATTTCAACTAATCTTAATAGATCAATGAGATAAATGTCGTTAGAATGTTACTCTTGATCAAAAGATTATTTTCATTGAATTCCTATATATTCCATATTCTTTGCTTCAGCTCTCAGCCAAGCATCTTTTAGTGACAAATCACAGACATAAACAGAGATAAATATCAAATGGAAAGGTTGATGATAAGAAATGCAAATACAATTTGGCCAATTGGAAATAGCAAACAGATGCTGTTAGTGGGGTGAGTTCAAACTCTTGTCTTGCATTTGAAATGGAATTGGGCATGAAAGAGTTATTTTGGACTACTCAAAACTGATCTAACCTAAAAGGTGAAGTACACCACCATTTGCTGTCCAATGCGACCCAAGTGTGCACAATTACACTATTTCTCACCTGAAATCAATCAGCAATTATATAATTTTTTATGTGAATTTGTTCTCCTTAATCTGAAAATCACATTTTAAAAAACTAACTCACTAATTTCGAAAGGTAGATTGACTCTTTTACTTTACTATGGTAAGAAAATTTAATTGACAATAGCACCTCATAATATAACTCATCGAACAATACAAACAACATGTAAACAAAGTACGTACCTTAAACTCTTCAATAGCTTTTTATACAAAAATCGTTATTAATCGACTAATACATACATTCTCCCAGAGCAACATGTGCACTTACTGAATGTTCCTAAGTAGAGTAATTGGAATGATTGTATGATCATGAATTAGAGTTGCCGAGGGACCAATATATTTTATATACATACATACATAAATATATGTCATTCGGGTAATTTTTTACCATTTTTTTTTTTCAACGCTAAATGAAAAGTGAAAAACGAAAATGTGAATTGAACATAACATGACCCATTTAAGCCACTTTTTTGTTTACGATCAATTTAATAACGACAGCAACATTGGCTGCAATATACACACATACCTACGTATGTACTAATTGTGAAGAAGAGGAAAACGTATGGAAAAAGAAGTACAACAAAATACATTTGCTTGACTAATTATCCTATGGGGAGCAATATATGTGATCACCTTGTTCGTTCGCTTGTATCAACTGTTTGCTTACAAATAATTTTCGCATATGCAACACTTGCTGCAATTTAACCATTTAGCAATATTTTTGTGTCGCTTCACTTCTGCACTCATTTCATTATTGTTTTTCGTCTTCGGACGACTACTGTTCGCCGCACCACCATGTCAATGATCGATCCGGCACACTGTATGATCAACAGAAGTGATGCAGCGCACATAATGGTGTGTGTGTGTATGTGTCTGTATGCGTTTGATTACATTTGCTCAGTATAATGTACATATTGCTTTGATGCCGTATGCACCTATACATATGGAGGTACGTACATACGTACTACATACACTCAACGTGTCAATATTTGTCAAAATGTCAATTGCAACGACATTTGTGCTTGATCACTATGCTATGTTGTGCTGTGTTACACTGTGTTTTTGTTTTTTTTTTTTGTTGGCGTTGAGCACAAGCGTAAATACAACATATTATTGCAGTAAGGTGAGGCGAGTACAAATCTTCGTCACCCTCGATTGTATGTGTATGGTGTGCTTTGTTGCGGCATTGTAGCGTGACAAGTGTCCGTTTTAGTGTTTGACTGGAAGATAACGTTATTTTGATAAAATGGACGCATTCGCGCGCAAAAAATGTCATTGACAGGCGCAAAAGAAATCAAATTAATTTAACAAAAAATAAAAAACGGAAAGCAAAACAAAAATCGTTACAATCATATGAAATAAATAAAGAAATGTAGATAATAATGACGAAACAGCGTTAGTGTATAACGAAAATTGTCTGATTATATATGTATATATATATATATATCGATAATATCGAGGTTTTTTTTTTGCCGATCCATACAACAATATGGTAACACTCATTAATGTCATTCATATACCATTTTGCATATATGAAATGTCACAATTCGTTTTGCCACTCTTAAAAAGTGATTTTAACAAATTTACCAAGTAATAAAATAAGCAAATTATTAAAGAGGCTGGCTGGCATATTTAATGTCTTTATTATGTATTATTAGTGCTGTGATTTTGTTGTTGTTGTTGTTGTTGTTTTTGTTTCAATGATATTAGATAAAAATTACTATGATATCATCATAGTCATCATCAGCAACTAAACATAATTTGTCCATCATCATACTAAATGCTCCTATAAAATAGCGTAGGTTGTATGTCTGCTTATATAATTGTGTATATAAGTAGGTATTGAAGAAAAAGAAGAAGAAGAATACATGTTTTTATGCATACATCTCTATTAAAAAGAAATACTATTTTATAATAAATAAATAAATATATATATATATATATATATATATATATATATATATATATATATATATATATATATATATATATATATATATATATATATATATATATATATATATATATATATTTAGGCGGGTTTTCTATATAGAGACATTATCAAGCGAGGGTCAATTAATGTCATGTAAAGTGATTGGTAAAATAATACATAATATGACATGGTCATAAGTAGTGACTACTTATGTAGTGACTTCGGAAAGAAATATATGTACGAAATAACTGTGAAGGTCTTACAAGGAAAAGACAAGTGTCAATGTAATATATAATTGCTATCTTTTCCTCCTATCTCGAAATATAAATATCGGTAGCTTTAATATTGCCGTTAAATCAAATACCGGAATTGACTGTACGCAACTTTTCACTTTCATCGATTCTCTTCAATTTTTTATTAATTGAATTAATTACTAAACCTCTAAGACCGATTTAGAAGTGATCGGTCAATCATCGCACGAGAGGCGAAAAAACCCAAAACATACTACTTCTTTCTTTCAGTGACCAACTACTTGGCTTGTCTAAAGGGATTTAGACAAATCATGTTAATGTATGTGCATTATGGTCGGTCAAACGTTATGGTTAAAACGGTCTCGCTTACAGAAATTTAATAAATCATTTCAAACATTGAATTCCCGACGGACCCAGCTTTTAAAAATATATTTGGAACAAATACTGAGTAGCGCAATTAATTCATCATTTATAATTTAATTTAATTATAATTTTAACTTAACAATTATTTTATTTTAATGTTATAATAATTTTTCTTCCCGAACATTATTGTCAACCTACTTGCAATTTCTACCTACTATCGGAGCTCAACTACAAAATGAACATGAAATAAGCACGGAAAAATTGGAAGATATGCCCGTAGCTGCCCAGAAATGACCTCTATTCCAGTCGAATATATTGCCAGCCTCTATTAATTGTACTTGCCTAGTATTTTCTCCAAACAGCTACTCTCTATCTCTATTGCTTAAGAAATAAATACAAAATCTCATGAAAATCGACAACTTTTGTAACATCACTTTTTCTGAGCTTTGTTACAACTCTTTTAGAAGCATCTTCATGGTAATTACAGGAAGAATTGTCGATTGCTTGTCGACAGGTGCATATTGATCGAAATCAAAATCTTTTCGATGTTAAAATTGTCCTTCAACCGGGGATTGAACCCACGATCTACAGCTTAGCTATTCAGTAAAGCCAGTTATACTAACATGTATGTGCCAACACTATTAATTTTGTCACTGCGTCTTGTCTTCAAACATTCTCCCCTCCAATTGGGATTTTACTACAAATAGGATCATAGCTTCCCAAGAATCGTCCATATATGGGTGAAGTGTGTGACTTCTTTATTACCTTTCTCACGCCAACATTTCCTCTAAACATTCTTACCCCCTATCTCCGCCTCTGAGGGTACACCCTCATCAAATTATTTTATTATTAGTGTAAAACTTCAAATATAGTAAGTGAATTTTTTTTTTTGCTTCCTTCGGAAAAATGTTTGATGTTCCCTCTGAAATCTGAAAATTTTTACAATAAAAGGTTAGTTAAATAGTCATTTTGTTTTCCCGTGGCCGTTCAACTGAAAATACAATTTAAATCAGATTTTTCAAATATAGCACCTATGTTTTAATGATGAAACCAGCCAAAAAGGGTCCAATATTTACCGTCAGATATTAGTGTACAGAAAACGCATTTCGATAAAATTGATTGATATTATTTTTGAAATCACTTTAAATAAATCTTTTCTTTCATCTAAGGGTCTTTAGAGATTCTAGATTCAAATAACCAAATTAAGGTAGATCTCCAGCAAATGTAGCCACAACCCCTTCATATTCAGGTGTGTGAAGTGCATCTAAATAAAATAAAAGCAAATCATCACTTTATAATCTGGTTTTGGTATATGTACAAGTATATTGGTCGTATATGTTATAACTGCATGCTTACACGCAATTTTGTTACACTGCAGCATTTGTCTTATTGACTTGATTATGTTTGTGATATGAGTGGAGTAGCAATATTATTCGCATAGAAAATGCAAGAGATTAATCTAACGATGAAGGATGAATAAAGAAAATATTACAAAATTAAATAAATAATTAAAAATAATTGCTTTATTTGTAGTAATAATTATACTGCTGAATTAATTTTCATATGCAATTATCTTTATGGCTTGCAAGCAATTAAAATTGCAGTTATTTAATAAATGCAATAATGACCAATGAAAATGGTGTGGAAAAATATATATTTTATTACAAGGAAAATTATATGGTGAATTTTATGAATTGAAATTTTTATTATCATTCACTTTAATATTCCTCCATTGGGACACAACCATAAAGTAGACCTACACAAAAATTTGCAATTATTGTATATTCGTATCATAATAGTTTAAAAGTTATAAAAACCATATTGTTTTTTCACATAGAATTAAATTTTAAATGAATTTTATTTCACACTGTTTTGATTTTAATCTCATACGTACATATTTAGTACAATATTTGTACTATGTTGCTCTCAAATATAGTATTGTGCTATGTTGAATAATACGCTACATTGCTACTAGGGGTTCTTCTGCAGGAACAAAACTAGAAATATGCATGTAGGTAGTAATACATACATACAGGACATAGTTTATTTTCCTGTGCATCTTCATAAAGGTAGCAATTAAGTAATTATGAGAAGTTTGTAATACTATCAACACATTATTATTATTATTATTAGTATTATTATTATTATTGTTATTACTTTGGACGTACAGTGATTCAGTGATGCCTACCAATATTACCGAGTCTCTGTTCGCCTGCCTCTCTGACTACTTATTTCCAACTTTTTCCTGTTCATCGTTGTTGCTGTTTCAGTGTTGTTGTTGTTGTTATTTAATGGTTTTCCACAGTCCATTCGACACATGTGCTGATGATACTTAATATGCTAAACTCGTTTATTGATTCATTTGTTTTGCATAGTGCAAATTTAATTTATTGCGAGTATATCGTTAAATAACTACAGAGTACATGTTCGTACAAAATGTGTACTTATTCATTTGGAGCAACATATTCAGCTTTATACTTCTGTCTCTGTTTTTGTCTATCTACAAATACTTTTCTTTCTGACTCTTCTTCGGCTTCGAAGCAAATTTTATCGCATAGCATCTACATTGGTCAGTTTATTTTCATCATTTGTGTATCTGATCAGACGATCGATCGATCGATATTTACAATACACCGTTTATATGTGAAGCACTAAATGTTTATCACGGTTGGTGGATACCACTTACTGTTGTCATTCTAATGATTCTTGTCATTCAAGCATTTTAATTATTATATGTTACTGCATTTGTCTTCGTATAGATTTATAGAGATTTGAGATTTTAACTTTGTTATCATACTAGCACTGTTATCTGTGATGAACTTTAGTTTCAGGCATTCGAATAATCTTATATGATCATATTTAATATCCTAAAATATCAAGATGGTGATGTAAAGACGAATTTCGAATTTTTTTTATATCCTAGTGTGATGATGCTATGCGTGATATGAAGAGTTTTAAATGCAAAACTATTATACATATTTTTATAAAGAATAATTAAAGTTTATTAAGGGGGACTTACACCTTGTAAACCAATTTTGGAGCTAGTTTTTGACAATTTATTGTAAAGAAACTAGAAAAGATTTTCATTTGAATTTTTTTTTATTTATTAGTAGAACAATAGAATACTGCACATAATTTTTTTTCCATAGTCATGTTGACTTACAAGACATTGAGATTGATGACATTAACAGCACGCGCCTCAAAAGTGAAAGGTCAAACGGTGTACATGATTAGATCGACCCTAGTTATCTGAAATCAAAAATCCAAGAAGTCTTTCAATTATTGTTACATTAGTGAGGTCCCGATCGTTCAATTTTTCAAAATTTCGATTTTTCACAAAATGGCGGGTATTTTTTTATAAAATTCATTTTCGTACCATGTTTTTTCTCTTATGTAAAACTGTCAAAATGTCAAAAAATTAAAAAAAAAATTAATCCGATACGTTGATTTATTCTCTCGTAATCGTGTACACCAGTTTGAAAAATTAAAGTTTCGGAAAACCGCGTTCAAAGTTTCAGAACAGTACAACACGTGAATCATGAGACTTACAATTAATCTGGATTAATCTCCAATACTCTCGAAATGGAGACGAATCCTTATACAGGCTGATTTATAAGACCCTTTAGATCAGAAAAATGTAAAAAAAAAATTGATTTTTTGAAAGTTTTGTCCCCCTTAAAAATATATTTCAAAACCTACCATTTATTTGGATGAGATATTTAGACCTTTCGTTGTTTCATGTCTTTCGAATATTATCGTATAGCATAGAATTTGATTGTAGAATTTCACCTGGAATAACGAATATTAATTGGCACATTTTTTCGAAAAATTCTCCTTCCAGCATCAATTTCTACGCCAGAACGAATATGTCGCGCACTGTTTGTAACTAATTTATAAATTATAATTTTCAGTGGTTTGGCAGCCCACAATGAATTGATCGTTTTATTTTTAGCTATTCGCCGCTACCGCTCTCGTCTTCTTCATTTCTCCTTTCTATTCCGCTAAGTGGTTAAAATAAACAAACATTGTAATAAGTAAAACTAAAATAAACCAACATTAAACAATATTGAAAACATACAAAATCAGTTTCATTGCGCTATACCTCATCACCAACCAGCCATCCCGAATACAACATCAACAACAGTGGCACGATTTTACCCAACCTGTGGATCACCGGTAATCCGCCTCCTTATCTGAACATGTATGGTTCTCCGAGCCGGAGAAAACCAGAGACAAAGACTCAGCGTGCCACCCACAGCAACAACAAACAGTGGCAAGAAGTCAACCACCGCAACCTCTTCCCAACCCCACAATCAATAAATATGAAATACATATTTTCTGAATTTCATTTGCACACAAATACACAGGAAGAAATTATAAAACAATGCGTACAAAGAAACGTGACATTATATTTACATATTTATCACATCAAAATCATTTCATAATGCAATTAGTATAAACAAGAAGTATTTACACAGAGCACTTGTCATATATCGTATTAATTAGATGTATTCCGCATTTACATACCATGACAGCATATGTACATATATTTGTGTTGGTATTGAATTATTAATAAAATAGTGTATGTATTATTGTTGTATGTAATGATGCGGTTTTTATCATATAAAAATAATATTATAAATTCTAATTATTAGACTAAAATGTATGTACATATTTTTGTGATATCATACATATCATACGACACATCATATGACTTGTCATTTGGGTAACTTGAGCTAAGATAAGCAAGTAAGCAGTTATTAACATTGGCTATATTTTTTGTATATATATTAAATTTTGGACAGTATTAGAAGGCACCTACTTATTTTAGCCGGTTTCGAACGGCAGAACCCTTGTGACATCACTTTTTCTGAGCTTTGTCACAGAGTTCTTTTAGAAGCATTTTCATGGGAAGTTGTTACTGTCGGAAGAATTGCCAATTGCTTGTCGACAGGTGGGTACCGTTCGAAAGAAACATCTTTTCGATATTTGCATGTTTGATACACCTTTTTAATTTTTTTCTCTTCGACATTTCTTCTAAACATACAACCTATCTCTGGCTCTGCCATTAGAGCGACTCACCTACAAATTTACAACATCAACATTTCTTGCAAACAGACTTATATCCACCACTTCTGAGAGCTGTCCTGCAAAGTTGATGTTTTTCTAAAATTGAAATTGAAATATGACTTGAAATACAATACACGGATTTAAATTAATTTATGTATGAGCACTGGTGACGTGCTAAATATTATGCCTTACCACATACATACCATTAAGGAAATTACACAGATAAAGATTAGACGATAAGGTGTTGTAGAAATAAAAAATATTAAATTATAAATATCTACCTAATATATTATTATTATTTAATTGTATACACTGTGATATTATGATATGATAGAATGCAAATTATTATTACTGTTGTAGAATTGTTATTCATCGGCATCGTGTGTAATGCAATAGAATAATATACACCACAATAGACAGAAGAAAAAAAAAACAAGTCGACAGTATAGGAGACGGCGAAAATATGAAATGCAATTGCATATTCAGGGTCATCGTTGGCAGAAACTAATAGAAAATTATTGTTAATTTTATCAAAACTAGATCAGTACACCAAATCGTGTCCGCTACACAAATGTTGCAGCAGCATGCAACTAGAATATATTTAGGTACATAGTAGCTTATGTACGAGTAAGTAAATGTATGTATGTAGTACAATACACATGTTTTATATGTAGATATATAGTACGAGTACTAGTGTTATGGAAGCTGCAATAGCACTGTTGCATGCCTGGCTACTTTATGGCAAGCACTTTTTATGTATGTACTACATTTATGTACATATGAGAATATGTAGTGTTTGTTCATTGAAAATATGTTCAACACTATGTTACTGACACTTTATGATGTATGTATTTATGAGTTATGTTTACTTGTTCAATACTGTTTTTTTTTTGTTTTTCGTTTCATTTTGCATATTTTTGTTTTGTTTTCTTTCTCAATGCTCACTCACACTCATTGTGTTGAAAATTAATAAAAATGTTTTATGTAAATTGTTTGCAAAAAAGAAAGCCAGTGTGCGAATAAACAATATCTACTTGTACTTTGAAAAGTAGTGGAAATAATAAAAGATCGTTACATATGGTTTTTGTTTGGAAAATTTCAAGAAAACATGTCACATGAAAATAACTTATGTATTTTCAATTTCAAACTACTATTCATATTAGTTTTTATACGCTAGTAGTATTCCATGTACATATAACTACACAAGGTACTTAATGATAATTATGGTCATAAATAATACTTTTCTTATGACAGCGTGAATGAGTAATGCTTATTTATTAATTTCTTTAATATTTGTAATATTTTAATATAAATCGAATGATATGTGATGTACTGATGTATTAAATTTCTTCTGGGAAGTAGAATTTACATATAATAGAGATGTAAGAAGTATCTATTATGAATTAGATTTCAAACAATTTTCATGTCATCCTTATTATGTTAATGGTGTGAGCTTCAAACTTGCCAACTTTGTCTGAAAGTACATTTCTAAAAGTGCGAAGTTCTATCCAATAATAATAATCTATACCTAAAATTTGTGAACTTCTTTTCATACATCATTGATGTAAATTACGTGTAAATTTACTAGCTTACCAACTGACAAAGTCAACGTTGGAGCATGGAAGGAAACCACCATTAAGTTTGGCTCTTGTATTGCAGGATTTGCATTATGCAAAATTACAGAAATTTTATTTTGAGCCGACTTATTTCCAAGTTTAGCTCTTCTTTTCTATTTTCATTCCTCTTCTAGTTCCATGTTCTGCAATTTTAGTCTGTAGTTACGCTGTGATTACTCGAGTATTTTTAAGTAAATTTATTCAAGAGCCACAGAATGTATGATACATTATGTATAACTACTACAAGTAATTATATGACTTTTCATAAATCAGATATAAATTCAATTGAACGGAAATTTTTTTGATTGACTTAAATTTCACAGCAGCTTACACTACAACCTGCTCAAGCCACTAAATCAATCGTGCTCTGTTGGCGAAATTTTTTGAAACAAAAATACACATTTTTGCAATCAAGCATGTATAGTATATTTGCACTTTTAACCTGTCATAAATTTTAATTGCATTTAATCGAATGCAATGTTGCATGTATCAAATCGATTGAATTTTTGTTTCTTTCCACTCTTTTCACGTTACATATTATTGCATCACATAGTTTAGTGTAATGCAAGTGATTCTTGTAGTCTTATTTCTTTACTTCTTTTAAATACATCTATTATGTATAATGCACTTGTAAATATGTATGTATATGCTTATGTATGTACATACCTGCATACATGCCACTTTGTTCACGTGACATTTTACACACATAATAAATTAACATTTATTAACAGTATTTTATATTTCTGTTGTAGTTGTTGCCGTTGCTGTTTGGTGTCATTGTTGAACAATGGCGCCTTTTAAATGCAATTATTGTTCAATTCATAAACACATACAATACATACGAGCGTATGTTGCAATACAAGTACACATGTAGGTACATTTTATATAATACATATATATACGATATTGTCTTTTATTATTATACAATTTGCAAGTGGACCAATATACAACTAACATTATCAAACTCAAGGTAGGGTGGGGAAGGGAGTCAAAAAGTAAAACTTCAGTTTAGTTAATTGTTTAAAACAATTTCATTTAACGACATTTATGTAAGTTATTTTAACCTTATGGCGAATAGAAAAAATGAATTACAAATGCACACAAATAATTGCGCAATAAACTATTTGAGAAATTCATTTAAACAATTATTTTGTACGCCATGATTACAATGTATCTGTATGTACATAAGTATTTACGAATGTACGATGCATTATAATATGCGGGTGCATATATATATATATAGCAATTGATATACACACATTCGTATACAAAATCCATACACCATGGTCAGCTCACAGCTGGCTAGCTAGTTGGTTAACTAACTGGCTCCGATGATTGTTGATGCTGTTGCCCTAATAAGCATCACCTTTATAGCTCAATCAATATAAACAGCTGAAATGCGCATTCAATTTTGAGTAATTGCTGCCACAACAAAAACATATTAGTGCTATGCTGTATGCCACATAATTATTATAAAGATTATGATGATGATGATATTGATGGTGTTGTGCGTCAGCATTTTGTGCGTTTTTTTATCATACACTTTACTGCCCATGCTTCAATACTAATTTTTAAAATACATTTTAACCTCAATTAATTAATTTCTCAATCGATCTACTATAACGAAGTAGTGTAACATTTTTTTCCATATTACCTTTAGAATTCAGCGGAAACGAACTTGGTTGATAGTAAAAAAAATCAGTCAACACGACTTTTCGTTGCTATTCAATAATTTCCATCTTTAAGAAGAATGGTTTCTTTCTTCTGAAAGTCACTTAAATTGAAGGGTATAGACATTTTTATTTGTAATCTCTTACACAGCTCTAAGTAGGTCTCACAGGAAAGCAATATTAACATCAACTAAACCAATCTCTGTTAAAAGCATCCTAACAAGTAAATTAGCCTTAGTGATATGGTGAAAGTGTCAAGGCTTCAACAGGTACATTGAGAGACTTCTAGAGTGCTGTTTTTATTCTTCGAGAGATTCGACTTCTCAATTGCTTACTTCATTCAATATTGCACCTATTTGCAATGCGTCTTTATGCAGACGCCGTTGCTGTTGTTTATAATGGTTCCAAGTTAAACCAGGTTTTTGCTTCTTCAAAAGTGAAGTTGCCAAAATTTGTGAGCTCTTATTATTGATACTGCGCCTTTGCCCTCGTTTAAACCTACTCTTTTCAGAATAGTTCGAAAGAAAGGGCCAAAATTGTCATAAAAAAAATTTTAAAGCATCTGATGCACTGTGTAATTGATGAGATATTTTTTTTCTAACAAATTCATAACAGCATTTTATAACGAGAGCCAATTGATGATGATACATTTATAAATATTGTTACGATAATTTTTATTAGTGCTTCATAGTATTTTAGAAATACGAGTAGATGTTTAACGAATTGCAAAACTAACATAAAGTTTAATGTGTAACATTTTGCTCTTGTTTGCGTTACCTTAATTAAAAATTAACTGTGCTTCTATAATAATAATAACTCAATCTAGAATTACTTGGCTATATCAATATGCATTTAGTAATAAAATATATCTAGCATTTTATCTTTTATATACTAGCTACTGACTTAAGCGTTAATTTGATTGATAAGTTGTATGCTTTTACATTCATATACCTCCTACCTATACATGCGGTGTAATATAAGCTCAACTAATGACAATACGGTGGTAACCTATGCATACACCATCAAGTTGAAATATATATATTAAAGGTAATGTCAATGATAAATTTGTCATGGCAATACTATAAATACTTTTAAATTCCACATGTCACAGCCAGCTGACAAATATTGATTTGAATCACAAATACTAGCAAGTGACAAAATGAAAAAATACTACAAATATACTATGTATTATATACTTTACTGGGTAGTATATACTAGGTGGGTGTTGTTTATACATATTTAATAATATTAATTACAAGAATGTTATGCTGGTGTCATTTGTGCCATTGCAGTATTCATTAACCATTACGTTTTTATGTTCCTCTTAAGTTGACAGTAAGATCCCAGCAAAAAGATCACTTCACATGTCCTTATCTTTGCTGCCACCTACATATATATATATATATATAGGTAAGTATTTATACAACCCCCACATGTGTGGCATGTGCCATTATATGTCATGTATGCATCATTGAAGCAAAATTGTTACGAATATGCTTATATTTGTTATTTACATCTTCGATTAATCTCAATTAAATGTAAAACATCTTCAATCATTACAATGGCAATATAGTAAAATTTATACACATATCAATACGACGGAGTTTTATTTTATTTTAATTTATTTTGGTTTGCTTTATTCTTGGTATTTTGTTTTGTATTTTGTTTTTTTCCTCCACATGATAATTATCGTGCTTTATTTAAAGCACAGCATGTACACAGATTATCAGTGAATGTGAAAATATTGTGTGTCATAGCCATGTGCTACTGGTTGCAGTAGAAATTTTCTTAATGCAGAGTATGTGGTTGAGCAATATTATTCTTATTCTATTCAATTTATATTCTTTCTTAAAAGACGAACTTATGTCTGGAGGTAATAGCTGTCGGCAGTTTATACTGCCTCTCCTGCTAAAACGAACACTGTAGAATGCGATTTAGGTAGAGGTCTATTGGAGTCAAGTAGATGATTTGAATGCATCTCTGGCAGAAAAACAGCCAGAACTCATGAATTTCAAACATGTGGTATTTCATCAAGATTTTACGAGATCACAAACAAGTTTGGTGATTCGTCAAAAACTCCTGTAGCTTGTAAGGACAGTTTTGCCTTAACCATTATAAATACAATACTCCTTGCCTTTACGTCATTTCTTCATGTATAACAATTCGAATGGTAGATCGTATGATTCTGTACGTAGTTTATTGAAGTTAAATTTTGAACAATTAAATTTAAATTTAAATTGTTGTAAAAATCTATCAAATAAATATCATGACAATATAAGCCCAAGCTGAATAATTTTCTTTTTGAGCAAAATGACTTTGTAGAATTTTAATCTATCTTCCACATCGCCTCAAAATATATATTTTTCAAAAAATGAGCTACTAAAATTGCTAAATAAGTTTCCAACTAATATTTTGTTTTCCATCCGTTTTTAACACCAAGTTCGTTTCTTAATTCTTTAGTATCGAACTATTTTTTTGATTGAATTCTCATGTTAGGCGCTATTTGAAATACATTTTTTCAAGTTTTCTTTTTATATTTTGTTTTTGTTTTTTTGTATTTCATTGCAAATTTTTTATAATTTAATAATGAAAAAAATTGTTCTACCATACGAGTATAAGCATAAGCACGACTGTTGCATGTTAAAGTGTGATAAAAATTATAGGTTTTTTCGCGATTATTTCTATTGCATTTAATCTTCATGTTTCATTGATCTTTTGTAATATATAATAATAATTTTAATAAGCACCAATTGCGAATACTGCACTCATTGGGGTATATGATTTTCACTGGAAAGTATAAAATGATACAACAATGTTAACAAGAAAAATGGAGAAGAAAAAAATTGAGCAAAACGTACCCAACAGTATATAGTCCCAAAGAAAAAAAAATCGTTTATTATTCTAACGCTTAATTCTTTATTATGTCTGCAACGTACATTGGATTATTGGTTGCCTGGATAGTTGTTTGGTTAGCATATGTATTGGCTGATCGGCCACTGTTAACCTGAATATTAATTCTGCTACTGTTGTTGCTGCTGCTGCTGCTGCTATTGATGCAGCTGTATTTGGTACGGTTGTTGCTATTAATATTATGATTATCATGATTGTTTTGTTGTGATTGCTGCTGTTGTTGTTCTAGTTGCTGTTGTTATTATTGTAGGTGTTGAATGAAAAATGCAAAAATTACCAAAGCAACTTTGGTAAAGTGTCTGGCTGACGACCAATTTTTTTCTCTTGCTTTGCACACATTATCATTTTTGTTGTTGAGCATTCGTTTGCTGCTTTTTTAACTAGAGTTCAAAGTCAATTCTATTATAACAATTATTCTTGTTAGCATTATTAGATTCATGCTGTTACTTACTTGTGTTGGTAGGTACCTATGTATATATTTACCATACGAAAGGGTTTTTAATAAAACATGAGTTCGCTAAATTTGTACGTGTTGTACAACCTATGCCCGTATATTCATATACGGAGACATGAATAAGTTCGTAAATAATTTGACATTCTGGTTGGTTCTTATATTCATTCAAACTTATAAGTACGAATAGTGAAAGATGAAATAAAAACAGTGTAATATGAAACAGAGTATATGCTTACATCAATATAATATTGTCGCAATTGTAGATAAAATTACGTTTGAAATTATTATCGCAATTATAACAAAATAAATTTCACATATTTTTGCATTGTATCACTATATGTGTCTATTCTGGTTTGAAAATAATGACTGAGATAGAAAATACCGACCGCGAGATTGACAAGGCTCAGTATTTATTTAGCAGCCCTCAATAGTGACTCAGTGAATTTGAATATTGGAAAAATTGTTTTTCGATTGTTTGTAGATTTTACTCAACTTCTTCATTTACACTAACAAAATATTGTGTGGCAGAGTTCAAACGAGGCCGTACGAGCTCTCAAGACGAACATCACAGTGGTCAACCAAATGAGGTGACAACGTCGAGGATGGCGAAGAAAATCCGCAAAATTGGATGATCCTTGATTGAAATAGCAGAAACTAATAGACATTGTATTCATTTAAAAATCTGTTGCACATTGTCTATTGCTTATCGCTTTGGGCAGATGAAACTTGTGCGGAAGATGGGTGCCGCAATTACTAATAATGGAACAAAAACAGCGTCAAGAGGTTATTTTAATCGAGGCAAAATTGTATATAAATGGACGAAATATGGGACGATTATTTTCTATTTCTAAACCTTAAAAAATGGCTCGGTGGCAAAGTTATGCCAATAATAAAATCTTGCTGGGCACTTATAAAGCTGCTTGTCTATTTTCTGGTAATCTTGAGTTCAGAACAAAATTGCATGTGTCATTTTTTATCCCTTTAGGACATCTAGAGGCAATGTAACCTAATTTGATGAGAATGCCAATGATGGAGAGTAGAAATACAAGGTTGTATTTTCGGGGGAAATGCTATTAAAGTGGAGTTAGTGGCAAATAGGAATTATTTGAGATCTGTCACATATTTACCCTACGTGAGCAGAGATATGAAGTCCCTTTTTCTGAATTCTTAGTTCGATGAGGCTCCATTTAATTTCTATTTATGGAAACTGACAAATTAAGGTGGGGCAAGGTGAACGGAAAACAAGCGACTATTTATTGTATATTTTTAAGTTCATCGGGTGCAAATAACATTGGTTGGCTTCATTCCTCTGAGAAAGAATAAATACTTTAACGCATCACAATGTATTTTAGATACATCTTAATGTCATAATGCAGATGACGATAATACTGTAGTCGCCTTGTCATAACACATATCGAGCTACGAGCCAATACGAGCAGCCAATATTTGCTATTGTACAACATCAGGATAGAAAAAAAAAACACAAATAACAAATTTTTTTTAAATTAATATGTGGCACTTATACGCCCCAAAGATCTCTTTGGTCGAGCTTCTCTCCAATATTGTTGTGTGTGTTCAATTTTGGACAATATTGGAAGGGACCTACTTATTATAGCCGATTCCGAACGGCAGAACTCTTGCGACATCGATTTTTTTTTACCTTTGTCACAGAGTTCTTTTAGACGCTTTTCCATGGCAAATTGTTACTGCCAGAAAAATTGTCAATTGCTTCCCGACAGATGGGTACCGTTTGAAAGAAAAATCTCTTCGATATTAAATTTGAAGATCAGAAGGCCAACAACTAACCACTGAGCTACGGTAACCATAAAAAATACAAATATATAACAAAAATCGAAACACAACAAATATCAAACAACTAAAGCACGCGATTCCTTTTTAATTTTTATTTATTAATCTTTTTTTTTTCTAAATAAAATAGAATAAAACAACAACAGGAATACTACAGAAAATAAGACGCATATATTTTCAGCAAATTACAACACTTTTATTATTCTTGTTGTTATATTTTATTTTGCTATAAAGCACACAAGCATTGCCCGAAGGCGAATGACTTACTGGCTGACTGTGGCAATGTCGTGCTTTTGTAACCAACCATTGCTTTGAGGGAAGAGAAAAAATATGCCCATACAAAAAGTGAATGTGACAATTATACACAATCGAGGGTCTATTAGTATTAGTTGATATTTCTAGTGTTCCAGTGTATATGACCTATATTTTTGTCGTCCTATAAGGCTATGTTTATATCAAAATATATTGGTACTTTATAATTTATTGTCACTGCACAATTGTAGTTCAATCCTTTTACTGCTTTCTTTGCTGCCATGTTGTCATCTATTGTTTGCCTTGACCTATTTGGCTGCTAAAAATTATTGCCTTTGAATTGTGGTTGAATTTGATGTAATTTTTTTGTTTTCTTTTGTATGTGTCCCCCTATAATTTACAATTGCTTGTCATTTGTGTCGGTTGTCTCTTGTCTGTGGCTGTTTTGCGCTTACATACCATTGTCAATTTGATGAAATTGATGTATTCAGCGGAGCCAAAAGGCATAAACTGCAATCAAATTCAAATGAATCTAATGCCATGACCATGACTATTGAACTTTTCCATATAGTCATAAAGTCCAAGACCAACAAAAGAAAAAGTGTTGATGAATGAATCATATCAAAGAAAATAAAAAAAAAATGTTACTGTGCACTATATGTATGTAATTGAGTAATTGCCACAGCGTGATACTATTTGACGAAGTAAATGTGGGACGTGAGTTAAAGCATAAAAGGTACAAAGAAAAAATAAAAATTGGAATTATGGTAAACATAAACAGCACGCTTTTTTCTTTTGATTTTTTTTTTGATTTTTAGTATCAATATACCACATAGAGAGGGGTGGTCTAATATACGAAAATAAATTTACCATTTTAGCGTAAAAAGCTTGACAACACAATACACAATTTTATTCAGTTCTATAATCAGTATAATAGTATGATTATATTTCCGTATAACCGGACGCATCGTGGAGAGATTTTGGTAAAGAAAAGTAGCTCCTTCTGCAGCTGTTATCCTTTTCGATTAGCCCCAGGGACATTTTTTTGACTATGATGAAGTCTATAAAACCCGAATAGGGTTTAGCATTATTTAGCATATTGACACAAGCAACTTTCTAAATAAATGAATTATTTTATAAAAAGATCTATAGAATAAATCTAATGATTCGATGCCTTCCATGCCAGTTAGTCGCGGTGCCCATATATACGACAATTAAATGGCATAAAATTGTAATTTATTTGCTCTTTTTAACTCAAATCTGCTATAGTTTAAAATAAACACCCTTTATATGTATCATACCAGCATCACATCATCAAATTCAGTGTGGCAATTTGTTTTCTTTCTCATTGCTCGTTATCTACCTATACCATAGTATGTATATTTTTGACAAATTTTAATTATTATAAATTTTATTTTCTGGTTTTTTTATAGTACAGCGATATGAAAGAAATGTTGCTCTCATAACTTATAGACGCCGTTAAACATTTACACGTATTAAACGTACTGCTGTATATTTCCAGTTGGTTATTATTGTTACTGCTGAGATCATAATTTACTTCAAAGTTCCATTGTCAACATCATCATCATCATCATCACGCTGATCTGCATCGTCATTGTCAACGTCATTGTCAACTGGATATAACTGCTGCTACCATGATCACCACCATCACCATCAGCAAAGAAGCATGTTCAAATAACAGTGCAACAAGTGTCAACTTGAGACGTGCTTCTATGCGTATATACATATGTATATACCCTATACTACATATGTGCGAGTATGTTGATTAGGGTGCTTCAAATTTCGTTTTCTCATAAGTCGAATAGCAAAAAAATACTACTACCGATGTTCTACGCATATTTGCCACATTTAGAGAATTGCGCATTTTTATACACCCAAAACAGAAGAAAAAACATTTTACACGGATAACAATTCTTACTTGTCAAATTACTTAGAATCTTCGGTAGTATAATTTTTTTTTCTATACTAATTTGACCCGCTATAATGTACATGTGCAGGCGCATTTTATTTACCTTCTCTATGTAAACAGGCAAACAGTCTTCTTCTTTGTCGTTGTTATTTGCGGAAATTTATCTGAGCGGAAGATTCTAACAATTATGTTTATGTCGCTCTTCTGCTGATTTTTATTCTCGTCTTCTTTTGGTGATTTGCGTTGTATTTTGACTTTTTTTGCCTACTGGTGAACATTTGACGTACTCCACGGACATACTTACAACATATGTCTATATGCAAGTATATCACCATCATGTGATATTTACTGATGCTTTCAAGATGTTACTTATGTTATTTATGGGTGTTAGATGTCATGCGCTCGCTATGTAGGTAGGTACTCGTAGTAAATACATACAAACCTATTGTATATCTGAAGAAGAAATATTTCTCAAATAAAAATGGGTTTTCATTGAAATGTGCAACACGTAGCAAGTATGCCATTTAGTATGTGTATGTTCCTGTTTTACCCCTTCTAAGATACTTGAACCATGCACATATGCCATTTAGTGTGCATATGTGCCTGTTTTTGTCCCCTACTTTAGTGCAACTTTTATTGCGTATACGTGTATTTCAGTATGCACTATATACACTATAGTTGTGTATATGGAAATATGATATATTTATTATAACTATTAATGTTGTTATTGTAATGATTTTGATCTATTAATTAAGCGCATAGAATAAAGTTCATTTCCGTTGTGAAAGATTGTGCGTGCGCATGTGTGTGTGTGTGTGTTTGTGTTTATATGAAGTGAACATTTCAATTGCACGCATTTATTAATTAATTTATTAACGTTTTTGGATTGTATACATCTCGTACGTATGTATTATGGTATGTATCACTCGTATATATGCTTTTATTGCATTGAATATAGCAATTCAGAGAGTTGAGCTCGTGCTTAATTGCTAACTATTATAAATCATTTCACCGCTGATCATAATCGACGGCACGCACACGTTAGAAGATATAATATATGTATGTAGGTTTGTATGAGTATATCAATGTACGTGTGTATATCGCAACTATTGTAGTCATATGAGGAAAGGGAGCAGGTCAAGGAGGGAACAATCAACAAATGAACAGAAGTGATCAAGTTGATTAAAGTGCGCACATACGCATGCTTTTGTAGCTTTATACATTTATTGTATGTGAATATAAATGTCTGTTGAGACCTTCTTTTTTTAAAGCCAATTCCAGATTTTTCAATAATATTGCGGTGTTTTGTATACAGTATCGGATGTCATTACCGAAGTCAAGTTATACAAAAAACTGTACTGAAAAGAAGATGACATCTATGGTTTCGCGAAAGTCACCAATAAGAGTGGACGTCTTTCTTTTGATTTTTAGAAAAAAAAAAAACAAATAAAATAATAATATAATTTGCAAACATTTTGTTTATAATATGAGTGTTCAGCGCTCTCCTCTCCGGCAACGGCAATCGCCTGTTAATGTGTGTGTAAACAATAATTTGCAATCTGTCTAAATCCCTTTAGACAAGCCATATGGTCAGTCCCTGAAAGAAGAAAATAAATAATGAATTAAGTATACTTACGTCCCCCTAAACCAAGTTATACTTACCTTACCTTTCATACTTACCATATGGCAACCCAACTCTCCACATAAATTCACCTTTTATGTTGGGTTTTCGCGGTTCGTGTTATGATCGACCGATGTTATCATTATATACTTTCGGTCCTTGAAGATATTCGAAACGATCGTGCTTTTTCCGCGCATTCTCAATTGTATAGCTAATCATTTATTTAATAAAGAGTGAATTCTACGTGTATATATATCGTAATCAATATTTAATAAAGCGTTTAATATTATTTAATAAAGCGTTTAATTATTGGTCCTTCGAGTTAAACTTTAAACAGGCCCTATATACGTATATGTGAAGTGATAAATATATAAAAACCAATACAAAATGTAAAAACATAATCAAAACATCGTAATAAAATATACAAAACAAAATAGCAAGTATATGCTGTATATAATATCAGCAGTGGTAAACAAACAATAATACATAAAAAGAAAAAAAATAAAGCTACATAGTGTCAGTGGACATATAATATACAAACACTATACAATTACAAATTTTATATAAGAACAAAAAAAAAACAGTACATAAATAAGCAAATTAAAGTGTACATTAGTGCGGCTCAAATAAGAATTTATTTTAAATAAAATTTTTTACACAAATATTAAAACGAAAATTTCGAAAATTAAAAATAAAAATAACAATAATACAACGGAAAACAACAAATTAAACGGACAAAAAAACACGTTTGTATTGGGGCAGCAGCAGCATCAACACCAACACCAGCTAATCAGATAAGATCCTTTTTATATACATATCACATATACAATTCCATATATTCCCATATATTTTCATCGGTATATATATTCACTTATATATACACAAATTTCATTTTATATATATTCTCATATATATATTACGTTTTGGTATATATATTCACAGAGATATATACATATATATTCTTATATATTCACTTATATATACACAAATTTCATTTTATATATATTCTCATATATATATTACGTTTTGGTATATATATTCACAGATATATATACATATATATTCTTATATATTAAATTATATATATTACACATTTCAACTCTTGTATATTCCCACATATATTATATACATAATTTAATATATTTCCATATACATATCACATATACAATTCCATATATTCCCATATATTTTCATCGGTATATATATTCACTTATATATACACAAATTTCATTTTTTATATATTCTCATATATACACATTTCTCTTTATATATATTCCCATATATATATATTGTATATATATATATTTTTTTTTGTGGAATTCAAACTTTCAGACTGCAATTTCCATGCAGCAGCATATTTGGAAAAAAACTCTAATTTACGCATTATATCGATAACATTTCTGTTATCGATCGATAAATTGCTCTATATCGATATCGTCACATAATCGATCAGTGCATTTTGGTGCATTTTTTTTGAAAGTCTCTTCATTTCACTAATTTTGATAGATTCGGTCAAATATGCCGGTGACGAAATCACCAGAAAAGCAGGAAATTGCTGAAGGTCGTAGGGCAGAGTCAGCTGGCGCTATTCCAAAAGGCGCAATGGAAAAAATGCGAAAAGTTCCATCCGAAACAAAGAAAACCCCTAGGAAAAGAGCTTATGACCCCTCCATGAATGAGTTCATTTTCGAGGCGGACAACCTGGTGCATTTCTGCACGAAGTTTTCAACAATTCCGGTTGAAGACTTAACGCCTTCTCTCCTGAAGGCTAAGCTCGAGGACTTGAGCTGCTATTATGATCAAGTCAAGTCCACGTTTAGAAGAGTAGGTTTAACGGATGAGGACGAGCTGCCCAGTAATTTCAAAATGGCAGCGAGAAATAAAATGGAACACTGCCAAGAGCGCGTGCACACCATAAAAGCACAGATTTCGGATCTCTTAGAAGTTCAATCGGCCTCCAGATTGGAACTTCCATCACAAGCAGAAATTAACTCTATTTCTGCAACAGAGCAGGCAAATAATTCCGCGATTTGCCTGACTGTTCCTACTTGTGATACCGAAACATTTTCCGGCGGGTACGAAGAATGGACGTCCTTCCGCGACATGTTTACGGCGGTTTACATAAACCACCCTAAACTCTCTTCTGCCCAAAAACTGTATCATCTCCGATACAAAACTGCAGGAAAAGCTGGAGCTATTGTGAAGCAGTACGCGCTCAACAACGAAAATTTCGAATTGGCATGGAATGCGCTAAAGGCCCGCTTCGAAAACAAGCGAATTCTGGTCGATAAGCAGATAAAAACTCTCTTGAACCTCCCTCAAGTGAGTTACGAGAATAGCGAAGCAATTCAGAAATTGCAAACCACGATCAATAATTCTCTGTCCGTCTTATCCTCTCAAGGCGTCTCGACAGAGAATTGGGACCCGATCCTGGTACATATCTGCTGTTCAAAACTGCCTGAAGATTCCTTGGCTCTCTGGGAACAATCCCTAAGTTCCCGCAAGGATCTCCCAACATGGCAGCAAATGGACGAATTCCTGACTCTAAGGTACGAAGTCGTGGAGAGGCTCAACAGCGTCAAGCCAAATAAATCAGGATTTCTACAAAACAGACCCCACAACAAAACCCAAAACTTTTTTTCCGAAAGCAGTCGGACATTCTCTTGTCCAATCTGCGAAGCCGCACATTCGCTTAAATCCTGTGAGCGGTTTAAAAAGTTAGTTGTTCGTGATAGAGTGAGGCTTGTTCGAGAACACAATCTCTGTGAGAATTGCCTGGCCTTTACTCATCATAAACGGGACTGCAAGAGCAAACATTCCTGTTTGCAATGTCAGCGAAGGCATCACACGATGCTTCACATACCAGCAGACAATATTCCCAGTAGGAACACCAAGGTTTTGGCGCAAACCTCCACGCTTCAGCCGCACAATAAGAAAAAGAGCACGCAGCAGACGATAACCCCCTCAAGAAACTCGAGAAGCCGGAGATCTCAGGACCGATCATCCGAAGATGAGCAACCCTGCTCATCATGCTCCAAATCTTCTTCAAAGGTGCAAGCATTGTTCACCTCAAATGAAGAAAGAACTCTTTTGCCCACAGCTCTTGTCTCTATAGAGCATCTTGGAGAACTTCACAAGGTTCGAGCACTCATCGACCAAGGTTCTCAACGAACATTCATCTCTACCAAGGTACAAAATCGGCTGAGGCTTCCTTCGCAAGCAACTCACGTCGAAATTTCTGGAATGGGTGGCAAAACCATCCAAAACTCTAACCAGACTTGTACCGTTACGTTAGTCGCCCCAAAGGCTAATAAAAAGTTACAGACACGGGCAATTGTACTCTCACAATTGACCAAATTTCTACCCACATTTAAAATTTCTAAGCTCGATTGGCAGCAATTCGAAATGTTAGATTTGGCTGACCCGAATTGCTTCGTGCAGGCGCAAATTGACATGGTCATAGGTAGTGATTTGATTCCTCAAATCCTCCTAACCGGAATCCGCCATAATATCTGTGGAAGCCTTCTCGCACAGAATACGATATTTGGCTGGATAATTAGTGGCCCTATCTCTCAAAAAGTGTCAACATTCTCGACACAGGTAGAGGAAGTTTCCAATGAACTTCTTAGTTCTCAACTAAGGAAGTTTTGGGAACAGGAAGAAGTCAATCAGCCAGCTCAAGTATCGGAAGAAGATATAGCCTGTGAAGACTACTATCAGAGGACCACATCTCGTAGGTCAGATGGAAGATATGTGGTCAGGCTTCCATTTAAATCTAGTCTTCCCGCTCTTACGGCTCTTGGTCACTCCCGAACCATAGCCTATAATCAATTTCGCAGTATGGAGAAAAATTTTTCAAAGAAAGGCGATCTCAAAGCCATTTACGATGAGGTTCTCGAAGAATACCTCCCGCTGGATCATATGGAACCCACAGGCTCGCATGAAATCATCTCTGATGGCAAGTATTTCTCCTTTTACCTGCCACATCATGCAGTGGTGAGGCCAGAAAAGAAAACCACCAAAGTCCGTGTTGTTTTTAATGCCTCAAGAAGCAGCGGCTCAGGCCATTCTCTTAACGACGTATTACATATAGGTCCCACATTACAACCAGATCTCATGGTTCTCATTCTGAGGTGGCGACTATATCAATTCGTTTTCAATGGTGATGTACAAAAGATGTACCGACAAATTCTTGTCCACCATGACGACCAGGATTTCCAGCGAATTCTCTTTCGCAGGTCACCAAATTCTCCAATTCAGGACTTTCGGTTGAAGACAGTCACCCGGCAGGATGGCTCTCGCCCATCATGACTCAAGCCAAGCTGCTTCTCCAAGAGCTCTGGTTAGAAGGCACCGACTGGGATGAATGCGTGAAACCCAGATCGCTCATCAAATGGAATGTATTTCTGGAGAATATTTCGTCCATTGGTCTCATCGAAATCCCTCGATGGGTACAATTCTCTCCCAAGAAGCGAATCCAGCTTCATGGATTTTGTGACGCTTCAGAGAAAGCGTATTGTGCAGCCCTGTACATACGATCAATGGACATGAATAATCAAATATCCTGTCATTTACTGGTGGCTAAAGGAAAAGTTGCACCTCTGCAGACGGTCAGCTTACCACGTTTGGAATTGTGTGGCGCCGTTTTACTTTCGCACCTAGCCAAGTCCGTTAAAGAAACTTTAGATGTCGAATTCTCAGACATATTTTTCTGGTCCGATTCTCAAATCGTTCTCGCATGGCTGGAAAAACCACCTCACACATGGAAAACGTACGTCGCTAATCGTACAGCCCAGATACTCCAAAACGTTGGAAATGCTATCTGGCGCCATGTCATCAGCAGCGAAAATCCAGCTGATTTGGGTACACGCGGATGCAAGCCCCAAGATCTTGTGTACAATACTCTTTGGTGGAATGGCCCTGCATGGCTTCATCACCCCGAAAAAGCCTGGCCAAAACCAACACTTTCCAGTACTTTGCCCCCCGAGCAAAGGAAAGTAGAGGTTCTTCTCACGTTAGATGACCATACCGACATTCTCGATCGGTTCTCATCATTTTCAAGGGCACTACGTGTAATTTCTTACGTCCTCCGTTTTGTCCATAACGGACTCTCTAAATTGCGAAAATCTTCTCCAATTTCGAATTCCTCACTCTCGCAGGACGAAATTCGTTTCGCAAAAAGCCGGCTAATCTCGTTAGCCCAATGGCAATATTTTCCCAAAGAGCTGAAGGCTCTTCTCAGCTCAACCGCAGTCAGCAATAAAAGCTCTTTGCTGACTTTAAATCCTTTTCTCGACAAGGAAAAACTCATGAGAGTAAATGGTCGATTAGCTCATTCTGGTCTTAGTTATAGTGAGCGCCACTCCATAATTCTTTCTGAAAAATCCCGATTTTGCATTTTGTACCTCGAGTTTCTCCATACTCTGCTCCTACACGCAGAACAAAGGCTCATGTTCCGAATGGCTCGACAAGAATTCTATATTCCTCGTCTTAAGCCCCAAATAAGGAAATGCATATTTCTATGCAAAGTTTGTACCATCCACAAACAAAAGGTTCGATCACAGATTATGGCAGCTCTGCCGCCTGAACGGTGTACCTTGTCGGTACCTTTCGCTACCACAGGTGTTGATTTTGCAGGCCCGTTCCAAATTAAAGCATCTACGCTTCGAACTGCTGCCTTTCTCAAAGGGTATGTGGCTGTATTTGTATGCTTTTCCACAAAGGCCATTCATTTGGAATTGTGCTCTGATCTCTCTACAGAGGCATTCCGCGCCGCATTCGCCAGATTCGTTGGCAGAAGAGGCCTTCCCCGCAAAATCATGTCGGATAATGGTACAACTTTCGTTGGAGCTCAAAGAGCCATTAGTAAAGAATTCCTCAAATTCTCTAAGGAGGTGTCCAAAGATATTCTGGCCCAATACTCTCCGCAAGGTATTGACTGGGTTTTTATTCCTCCTAGTGCGCCTCACATGGGCGGTCTCTGGGAGTCGGCAGTCAAAAGCTTTAAGGCTCATCTCAAAAAGACTGCCGGCAACCACAAATTCCGCTTCGAAGAGTTCTCAACTCTGCTCTGTAGAATCGAAGCCGTGCTCAACTCTAGACCATTGTCTCCCCTCTCTCAAGATCCCAACGAACTGATAGCGCTAACTCCAGGTCACTTCCTGCGAGGTGCTCCACTAACGGCCTTGCCCGAACCCAACTCGGAAGATATATCCCTAATAAACCGATGGGAAAAACTCAAGGCGCTTCACCACCAGTTTAGCCGCAGATGGAAAACTGAGTACCTACAAGATCTGCACAAACGCTACAAATGGCAACACCCTCAAAAGGAGCTGGAAGTAGGTCAACTGGTGGTCATCAAGGATGAGCTGCTGCCCCCCAATGAATGGAGTCTCGGGCGCGTCACTCATTTGTATCGAGGATCTGACGGCCACATCCGTGTCGCAGATATTCGGACAAAATCGGCCGTTCTCAAGCGGCCCATAGTAAAATTATGTACTTTGCCGCTCTCGTAAAATCATAATATCCAAAAAAAATCTCTTTTTTTTTCGCTATCAGACTTTGGCTCAAGCCCTTAAGCTAATTCAGTTTCCCAGTTCGTCGAGCAACGACATGTAGCTTCCTCCCCGAGAAGCTCCCAGCCTAGACAACGACCGACTTCCAATGTTCGTCGGAGGACAGTTCGAGCGATCGAGGACGCGATCGGCTCACTGTCTCGTCTACGAGATGCACTCAATTAATGCACGAGTGCATGCGGGCCGCGATGTCTAAATCCCTTTAGACAAGCCATATGGTCAGTCCCTGAAAGAAGAAAATAAATAATGAATTAAGTATACTTACGTCCCCCTAAACCAAGTTATACTTACCTTACCTTTCATACTTACCATATGGCAACCCAACTCTCCACATAAATTCACCTTTTATGTTGGGTTTTCGCGGTTCGTGTTATGATCGACCGATGTTATCATTATATACTTTCGGTCCTTGAAGATATTCGAAACGATCGTGCTTTTTCCGCGCATTCTCAATTGTATAGCTAATCATTTATTTAATAAAGAGTGAATTCTACGTGTATTCTACGCAAACCCCCCCGATAAGTGCATTATCAAATAAAACAGTTGATACACACTGCACAAGTGAAAGTAACAGTGCAAATCTTTTGCCTTCACATATTAAAAATTCATCAAATTTTGCAACAACAATAAATACAGACAAAAAAAATAATTTGTTCTATCGTGATATACTATCTCCCTCTATACCGTGGAGTGTACAATGTGCTTCTCCTGCTGTAACACCAACAGCTACAACATCAAAGCAATCAAATAACGGCACTTCTACTGAAGTGCATGACCCAGTAGTTAAAGCAACTAGTGCGATGACTAATAAAGAACCAGTTGCTGTTCAAACTGGTATTGATCGCTACATTACTGTAGTAAAGCGAAAGAGAAGTCCGCAAAATTCAAAACAAATGAATTCAACAAAAATTCAAAAACAGAACACTGTCCCTATTAGTTCGGAAAATAGATACGCTCTGCTTTCAGGTGATGAAAGTGACGAAAATATTATCCCCAAGAAAAATTTCAAACCCCCACCCATTTTCTTGAGAGAACGCAACTCAGATAAGTTGATTTCTAGAATTACAAGTCTTATAGGACCAAAGAATTTCCATGTTGTTCCTATTCGCAAAGGCCAAATTGAGGAAACAAAAGTGCAAATCTACAGCGAAACTCATTATCGCAAAGTAATAGCGGAATTTGATGCTGTAAAAAAGAATTACTACACATATCAGCTAAAAAGTAGTAAGGGCTTAATCGTTGTACTCAAAGGCGTCGAACCCAACGTTGATATTAACGAAATCAAACTTGCCCTCCAGGAAGAAGGGTTTCAACCCAAAACAGTATTCAACATTCTCAACAAGAGCAATATACCTCAACCGTTATATCGTATTGAGCTTCAGCCTGAAACAAAACCCCTAAAAAAAGGTGAAGTACACCCCATATATAAAATTCGATATTTATTGCATCGCAAAATCACAATCGAAGAACCCCATAAGAGAACTGGACCTCCTCAGTGCAGCAACTGCCAAGAATATGGACATACTAAGACATATTGTACCCTGCCAGCTGTTTGTGTGATTTGTGGAGATCTCCATAAATCAAACATATGCCCAAAATCTAAAGGCGATGCTAGCATGAAAAAATGCAGCAATTGTGGAGGTAATCACACCGCAAATTATAGAGGTTGCCCAGTATATACAACCCTAAAGCTAAATTTCTCCGCTAGCAATCAACCTCTAAAACCAGTTGAGCAAACTCAGATAGCCAACTCAAGTAAGAGACAAAATATTGATGCAACACAATTCTTCTCTGCAATCCCAAACAAGAATCAAACCAATTCATACGCTAGCGTGTTAAAACAAAACCCACACCAACAAAGCAATGTAAATAATGAGCAGAAACACTCACTGCCCACCCAACAGCCAAGTACCCTTGAACATTTGCTTCAAACATTGATTCAGAATATGAACCAATTCATGAACTCAATGCAAACAATGATGCAAGAAATGATGAAAAATCAATCGATGTTACTCCAAACATTGCTATCCAGACCATGAGTTGTCTCAAGATATGCCACTGGAACGCCAACGGCTTAAGCCAGCACCGTTTGGAGCTAATTCAATTCCTTGAATCCAGCCAAATCGACATAATGATGATATCTGAGACCCTTTTCACTGACAAAAATTGCTACCAAATACCATATTACAAACTGTACACCACAAATCATCCGCATGGTAAGGCACGCGGAGGAACTGCCATATTGATAAAAAGCAGAATAAAACATCATGTTCTCGAAGATTTCAGTAGCGTCTACTTGCAAGCAACATCTATATGTCTGGAAGAATACATCTCTAAGCTAGTAATATCTGCGATATACTGTCCCCCAAGATACAGTATTACCGAACAGCAATATAAAGAATTTTTCTCAACTCTTGGTAGCAAATTCGTGGTTGCTGGCGATTTCAACGCCAAACACACTCATTGGGGCTCCCGATTAATAACTCCAAAAGGCAAAAGACTATGTTCAATCATCACTAACCACGGCTACGATGTTATTTCAAATGGTCAACCGACATATTGGCCGACGGACAAGAGGAAAATACCCGATCTCATAGACTTTGGAGTCGCCAAAGGTTTGCAGATGGAAAATATCTCCACAGAGTGTAATTATGATCTATCATCTGACCACTCACCCACGGTAATATCTATAAAATCACCAAGCCCCCAAAGCAATTGCGTTAGAAAGAAAATAGACTGGTTAAAATTCAAGAAATATATAAATTCCCATCTTCCTCTGAGTACTGTATTAAGAAATGGACACGATGTAGACTCAGCACTCGAAAAATTCAACCAGCTGCTCTCATTAGCTCTCAGCTCAGCCACCTGCACAAAGGTATGCAAGCAATCAAACTATAGCCCATACACACCAGCCGATATTGAATTGCTAGTAAGACAGAAAAGAAGACTCCGAAGACAATGGCAAGAATTCAGATCACCGAATCTGAAAACACAGCTACAGCACTGCACTCGAAAGTTAAAGCAAGCCTTAAAAAATAAAAACAACAAAGAGTTAGAAGAGCACATAGCGAAATTAACACCTGGTGAAGCGTCAGACTACTCTTTGTGGAAATCAGCAAAAAAATCAAATCGGCCAATTCTCACTGATTCCCCCATCCGTTTGAGTGACGGTAATTGGGCTAGAAGCAACTGTGAGAAGGGTTTGGCTTTTGCAAACCACCTAAAAAGTGTGTTTACACCCAATCCACCCTCTTCACAGTCCTCATTACCAATATTAACTTCTCAACCTTGCTCAATAACGCTCAAAATTAAAAAAAGGACATATTCAAAGCAATTAATAAAGATTTAAACCCAAAAAAATCACCTGGTCCAGATAAAATTACCGGTAAAATGATAAAAGAGCTACCTCCGGCTTCAGTAATTCATCTGATGCACATTTTCAATGCTATCCTTCGTATTAAACACTATCCCAAATGCTGGAAAACTTCAAAAATTATTATGATAGCAAAACCAGGAAAAGACCCTACAAAAGTTGCATCGTACAGACCTATCAGCCTCCTGCCTCTACTTTCTAAAGTATTCGAAAAGCTACTTGTCATGAATATAACTCCATTTATTAATCTCAACCAACTGATTCCTCAACATCAGTTTGGATTTAGAAAACAGCACGGCACAATAGAACAAGTCCACCGCATTGTAACTCTGATAAGGAACACTTTTGAAGAAAAAAAGTATTGCTCAGCTGTCTTTCTTGATATCACTCAAGCTTTCGATAAAGTATGGCACGATGGCCTTATTTACAAACTCAAACTATTACTGCCTGCAAATGTCTCCTCATTGCTTAGTAGCTACCTCACGAAAAGACAATTTCTCGTACATCACAAGGATTACACAACAAATCCATTAGATATTCACGCTGGCGTTCCTCAAGGAAGCGTTTTGGGTCCCTTACTGTATCTCTTATACACTTCAGATATGCCCAACAATAACTATACATTCATATCGACCTTTGCTGATGATACGGCAATATTGTGCACTCGCTCTAACCCCATAGAAGCTACTAAACTCCTGCAGACTCATGTCGATTCTCTCGAAATCTGGCTAGCAAAATGGCGTATAAAAGTCAATGAATCAAAGAGCGTACATGTAACCTTCACGCTAAGGCTAGATACATGTCCCCCACTTAAAATTAATGGCCAATCAGTTCCACAATGTTCCTCAACAAAGTACTTGGGTATTCACCTCGACAGAAGGCTGACATGGAAAAATCACATAGAGGCAAAGAAAACTCAGATCAAGCTTAAAATGAATCAGTTATGGTGGCTGTTACACAAAAGATCAAAGTTGAATCTTGAATACAAAGTGCTATTATATAAAGCAATCCTGAAACCAATCTGGACTTATGGTATTCAGTTTTGGGGCACCGCATCTCCCTCTAATATCGAAAAATTGCAGGGAATACAATCCAAGTGTCTGCGAATTATTGTAAACGCGCCTTGGTATATGAGGAACGTTAACATCCATCGAGATTTAAATGTATCCACAATTTCTGAGGAAGTTGCAATGTCCTGCAGAAGCTACATTCAAAAATTACACAATCATCCGAATCCGCTTGCTAGGCAGTTGTTGCTGAGCAAGGGGCATCGTCGATTAAAAAGAAAAGACACACTGAATATGTTGTAAAATTGCTACATCTCGCGACTCACCAAATTGTGATGGAACGTAGGGGATATCATATAGTTTTATTTAGTTTGTAAGATTTGAATACTTATTGTTAGTTTCTTGTATTTAAGAAAGATTCAATAAAAAAAAAATAAGCTAACAAAAAAAAAAAAAAAACAAATCTATGGATTGAAACGAACAAAACCTCCCATTTCGTACCCATTTTCTTAACATTTCACCATTTCATGAATTTCGTATAATACTGAGCTTCTGATAGAGTGCTGAAGTCCGTTTTTACATACGATTCATCATCCAAAATCATGCAAGCCTTTTTTCCCCATTCAAATCATACAATTATCTTACTTGCATGTTTATTGTTCCTTGCTGATTTGCGCTTACTTTCGCCACTTTGAATTGATGAATTGGATTCTTGTAGAGAACATTTGAATGGTATTGATAGTATTCTACACATTGCTGAGACAAAATTTAACTGAACCTCGGTATTAAAAGAATCATCGAAATAGACCAATATTATATATGAAATTATAAAAAATGGCAAAAATTTACTGAAAGCTATATACTCAATTTCGGAATGTTACAACCTAAAGTTGAAATGGTTGAAAATGTGTCTCCATTTTGCTTAGAGTAAATATTATTCATATAATATTCACCACCCGAAAAGAGCTTAAAATTTTACATTACTTTCTGTAGACGATATGTAACACCAAATGCACCAAAAAGTCCCCGGATTTATGTATTAATGAATTTTTTTAATTTTTGCATTCTTATATGATATTTCCTATCAAGGTTCAGTCAGTATTTATCCGAATAGCATTGGTTGGTTTTAATGTAAATAACAATCTGGAAATTGTATTGGTTTTTTTTTTTGGCGATAAATTTCTGGCGGATATCATATTGATCATAGTTGGAAGCTTATAGCTTTAATTTAACCTCTAGTGCAAGCACACCTAGCGTAGATCCCAGCTAACACGCCCAGTGAATATAGAATTTTATGTACATTTTTCATTTTAATAATTTGTCAATTAATCAATTTCAAGTTAACTGCAAAAACAGCACATCAACATAGTAACTTTAGTCAACGTTCAACAATCGCCAAATAGCTGCTTGGACAGTTTGTCAATACGATAACAATACATTGGGGTTGTTAGAATAACAGTTGTAATCTTGTTGCTTGATGTCAATGTTGGTGATACTTTATGATGTCAATATAATAGGTATACATATGTATTGTACGTACATGTAAAATATGTGTGAATATGTAAATAAATGAGACCAAAAAATTGGTGAAAATCAAAAATAAATAAAAACAAAATCACACAAACCTGACAGCTGACAGCATCTGACATATTGTCAACGTATTCATACTTGTACTCGTTCTGCATGATACATAACAATGTACTAGTATTTTAACATGCTCGTACATGTTACAATTGTTCAATGAGAATTATTACCATGTTAAAAAAAAAAAATTTTTTTCGTTTTTTGTGAACTTTTTTTCAATCACCAACATTTAATTGAATTATAACAAGTTCATGATGTAATTCTTATGATTGTTGTAGTTGTTTGTGTATATAACTTTGAAGAAATTCATTAAATTCATTGGTAAATTGTAACAATTTTATTCAATTGATAATTTTCACATTGTAGTTAATGTGTTTGCCTTAGATATTTTTTAGTATATTCAAAACAAATTTCATTTCCTCATTTTACGTAATGCGCTAAAAATGAATTTTTATTCCCAGATCTATTTTGCCACATTTAAAAAAAAACAAAAAATACTAAAGAACTCAAGTCTGTGGGATAGGGCAAGTGCTTCAGAATGTAACGGTTAAATAGGTTTAGGTTATAAACGTCAACTCGACTCAGCTCTAAAATTGGACATTATAACATAATATTCTTTTTGCATATATTTTTTTCCTGAGGCTGTTTCTAGATTCAGTGCCTTATTGTCAAATAATTTGTAGAACATTTTGGCTATTTCGCACCCTTTTTAAGAGAAAAACACCTTTCTAATCCACTACGAAGTCATAGAGACGGTGATTAATATGTTACAGAAAAAATTGTTGCTCATTATACTTTATTAAATGCTACTGAACATTAGAAAGTTTTGAGCTTAGAACAACCCAAAAACAAAGCATAGGCAATATTTGAATTAGCTTAGGACGAATTATCATTTTGTGATCAGATCATTTTGTGATTCAATGAGACTGTAATGAAATCGTAGAGCATGCGATGGCACACATTCTTTTGCTATTAAATATTAGCTTGGAGATTGTCTGATGTGAATCAAATATCAACCTTTTTGTTTATAATTTCTTATCATATTAATAGCATCATCATAATATCTCTCTCACAGAACCTTATGTTCCTATTGATGAAAAACTCGACAACACGATTATCAACAATATTCACTTTAAGCCAATTTCATATCAATAGGAAATTGTTGACAACTACGCTTTTGAAGTAGTAAGGGACTTTGTCTATCTTGGAACCAGCATTAACAGTAATGACGTCATGCTGGAGATATTGCGAAGTATCACTCTTGCAAACAGGTGCTACTTTGAGCTAAGTAAGCAATTGAGAAGTCGAGCTCTCTCTCGAAGAACGAAAACTACACTCTACCAGTCTCTCATCATGCCTGTCCTAACATATGGCGCTGAAGCCTGGACAATTTCCACCTCGGATGAGCGAATGCTTGGAGTTTTCGAGAGAAAAGTCCTACGCAAGATCTTTGGACCTATTTGCGTTGGTGGCGAGTACCGAATAAGGTACAACCATGAGATGTACGAGCTGTATGCCGATATTGACATAGTAAAGTGCATCAAAATCGATCGGCTGCGCTGGCTACGTCATGTCGAGCGAATGGAAGAACACGCTGCAGCTAAGAAAGTGTTATATTCGGAACCCGCTGGAGGACGACGCAGAAGAGGAAAACCTAACCTCCGGTGGAAAGACCAAGTACTAACTGTTATTTTCGGCCTAAATCGATATTCGGTTGTTATGGCCACATAAGTAAGTAAGTAAGGAAAGTTTTATACAATAATAAATAAGTTTGTAATCGCTTGGTGTCAGGCAAGGACTATAAAGACGATGCATCGAAATATCCCAATCATCGCCAGAAACGGGTCGAATTCGTTCTCATTCATCAAGAGTTATCAACGTTTTATAGATTGGGCACCATTGTTATTCCTATCTATAGTACAGTGGATTAGGAGCCGAATTATACCACTGCACACTGTACTACGTATTTAGAAATGTCTAGAATAAATATCAAGGAAGAAAACGTCGTCATTGTCATATTCACTTCCATCGATTTATTTAGAATAGGGGACATAAAACGTATACTATCACATTGAATTGGGCATATACCAGTTTATCTGCATAATTCAAACTACTATATAAGTACATATTTTATGTATTCAATGAACTGTAAATATATCCCAAGGGAGGTAAATTGTTTGCATAAAATATCCACCAAAGTCAGCCCTCAAATATTTCTGGTGATGGTGTAAATTCATTGTACTATCGTATTGCATAGCATTTTTACACTTTGACATTAAAGAAGCAATACAAATAACAACACACACAAGAGCTAAAATTTAAAATTATTTTTGACCACCTTGCAATCAAATGTTGCAATAGAAGAAAAAAAAAATTCAAAAACACAAAACAAGAAATTTTCGTATTTCCCTGTTCGTATTCTCTGCGATCATTATGCACGGCCGCATAGATTATTATCACACATTAGCTATTTTTGTTGTTGTTGTTATTATTGTTGGTGGTATTAGTAGGACAACGACGACGACGACAACAAGAAGCAACTCTTCCTAATATCCCCATATATTCATTGATGTGTGTGTGTGTGTGTTGGTCTCATGCAAATAAATATTTTAAGTGCAACATCGACAACGAAAGCGTAGCGGCGACAACTGCATTTTTTGCAAACCAACAAATAAACACACACACACACATCCATACTTTGAATTGATTGTGCAACATAGATTTTCACAGATTTGCGCTTTTGGCTTCATTTCTTGTTATTGTTATTATCGTTATTATTGTTGTGTGTGACTTTGTGTGTGACTATTATTTCTTTTGTGAAATTTCTTGCATTTTGTTGGTATATGCTTACATACTGTATGTAATATATATATTTGTTTATGAATATGGAGAGAATATGCTGCTGCTGTTGTGATTGTTGCTGTTGTTGTAACAGTTTGTGGCTTGTGAAAGTATTAAAAAACAAAAATAATCATACAAGTAAACACAATAGTTGCGATGATTTTTATTTGATATCATCGACCACCATTGAAGGCGGCAATAATGCACTAGTAGTAGTAAAGGCCTGCTAGTGATTGTAATTGTATGAATCTTAAAGTGGTTCTTACCTAGCGACTTTGGAATTTCTTTAAGTATATCCCAATATATTTTTTCATTAAACGGCTATTTTTCGAAGTTAGTCATTTTTCTTTTATTTAAGACCTTTAAGATATGTAGAGTAATTTTTTTTTTATATCGATATGTTTACATGAAATTGTGACATTGTCTCTTTAACAGATAAAAGGTGAAATACTAGATAGTGTTCTCACAAAACCCAAGTCATACACTACTCTTTAAGCTAAGGATCATTCTATTGCACACTCACTCACATGTGTAGGTACATCGCATAATCGAAATTCACAGAGCAAACCGCAATAACACCTGATGGTGTTATAGCACTACTATGTATTAACTCGTAGTAGCAGCAGCGGTAGCAGTAGTTGGTCGTATTGCGTTAGATTGGTTGTGCTATTGCCGTTATTGTTGTTAGGGTTCGATTTACTTGGTGGTTGACCAAAAATATGTTTTTCTAGTAGTTGTAGGAAAACAATGCTTTACTTCGGCAATATTCAGTATTATATGGTTGAGTGTAACATTTCAATTTCTAACGGTGCCATTGCAGATGCCATAGATGGTATATATAGATGCTGTGATATGCTGTGGCAGCAGATAGGCATAATTGATATTTATTCAAAATATGGTGTTTTTTGTTTTTTTGCTTTGTCTAGCTTGTTCTGTGTTATTCTGTCAATTCACCATACCAATATAACAATAGAATGTGGTCAGTAAAAATGATTTCAATGTGGGCAGTCAATGAACAATACTACTTGTACTACCTTCTATTATTTTGCTTCTGTGCAGTAGCAGTAGCATTTGCATAAAAGAAAAAACATTTTACTCATATGCATGTTGCATATGAGGCTATGGGTAAATTTCTATTCAGCTGGCATTCTTTCACTTCACGTTTACCACATTAACACAAGCAACCAAATTACACGCACAGCCAAAGTCATCTTAAAATCTCATATTACAACTACTTAAAGTCATTTGTAGAAGTGCGCTTTAAAACTAACATCATCAACAACAACAAAAAAGGCATAGAGCAATGACTTGAATAATGACTACTAAAGTGTCTAATTGTATGTCATACTGTGTCCAAAATGAGTAACAGTGTGGTGTAAGTTGGTGGCAAGCTGCTGCATTCGTAAATACTATATGCGACAAGTACAAAGTAGTAAGTAGCTTATAAATGGTAACAGAATATAAGCGAAATAAGTAGTAACAACAACAACAACCACAACACCAGTAACATTATTAGTACTAATATACACAATAATGTCAGCAGCGGAAGAAACATGTTTCACCAATGGTCGAGTGATGCGCACACAAAGTAGTAATAATTGAGATAAAGTTTCGGGAACTAGGATGGTTCAAATCATCCATTGCATTCATTATATGCTAGGCTTTCTAAGCAGATTATTGCTGTATAAGACTCTGTTGACAATAATTGATTGATTATTGCTGTATAAGACTCTGTTCACAATAATTGAAATTTACTGGATTTTCGAAAGAAATCGTGCCCCTAAAAATAGCAAATATGGGGTGAAGGTAAAATGATCCAATTCGAGGTCGAACTTTGAAAAAATTCCGAGGAAAATCAGCGAACAACCTTATAGCTGCCCAAGTATGGCCTCTAGATAAGTAAAATATATGACAGACCTGCAATGATTTCAGGCGCAATAACATCGAAACATTTTTTGTTTTGTTTTTGAAAAATTTTAATTTTTGCAAAAGTTGAAACTTTAGGTCATATTACTCCGTCTCATATTATCGTATTCCAAACTTACCTACTTAACTAATGTTAAACATTACAACCTAAAATCGTCTTAAGCTTAGTTTAGCATTCTCTTTTCTAAGCTAGCTGGCGCTAGTTATAAATTCCAGGGCCCATCAAGGTCTCCAGTACTTGGTCTTTTCGCGGGAGGTTAGGTCTCTCTCTTCTCTATCGTCCACCAGCGGGTTCCGAATATAACAACTTCTTAGCCGGAGCGTGTCTTCCATTCGCTCAACCTAGCAAGCTCAGGCTCTGCATTTTAATGCGCTTTACTATATCGGTGTCGGCATACAGCTTATGGTTGTACCTTATTCGTTACTCGCCACCAACGCAAATAGATCCAGAGATCTTACGCCTCGGCGCCATATGTAAGAACAAGCATGATGAGAGACTTGTCATGTGTGATTTTCGTTTTTCGAAAGATTGCTCCATTTTTCAATTGTTTACTTAGTCCAAAGTGGCACCTGTTTACAGGAGTGATCCTTTGCAATGTTTCCAGGCTGACGTCATTACTGGTGTTAATGCCGATTTCAAGATAGACAAAGTCCTTTACTACTTCAAAAGCGTAGTTATCAACAGTAACGTGCTGTTCACGATGCCGAGATTCTTTGTTTGATGACGCTAGGTACTTCGACTATCTTTCCAACTCTGAGAATGCTACACTGAGTCCTCGCGTGTTTATACTGATTGTGTTAACATCATCGGCATACGCCAACAGCATGACACTGCTATTGAAGATAGTGCCATTAAGTCGTAGATCCACAGCTCGTATTATTTTCTCCATAATAGGATTGAAGAAGTCGAACGATAACGAATCACCCTGTCTGAAACCCCTTTCGGTGTTAACGGTCCTTGTGGACTTTTACTGCACAATGGGAGTTCTACAGTGTCGTTATGCAAAAACGAATGAGTTTCGCAGGAATATCGAACTCAGACACAAGAGTGTCCACAGAGAATTGATTATGTTACATTTTTAAATAAATTAGATCATGAACTCATGAGCTTTGGTTGAGAGGTATTTAAAAGAATTACGTTTTTACCATATTCCAACTAGCAATAAAATCGTCATTGAGGCTAAGAGAATTATCTCTTCTAGCCACTAACTCAGGGAGACACTCTGCTATCCTTGAAAAGTTTCCATTCATCCCCAGGACCACTGACTTCTGTAGTTCGGTGAAACTGCAGGTAGGAAAGCCATTCTCCACGATCTTCCCTTCAAGAGAATACTAGGATGGCAAAATAGATTGTACCGATAAGGTCGTCATATATACAGACGAATCTAAACTACAGAGGCAAGTGGGAGGGGGTGTCTACACCAAGGAGCTAGGCACCTATTCCTTCCATTTGCCAGACCATTGTAGTGTATTTCAGGCTAAAATCTTAGCCATCAAAGAAGCTCTTTCAATCATCAAGAAATATGTTCTGACCACAAAAGAAATAATTATCAACTCGGACAGTCAGTCTGCTCTGAGATCACTGCAATCAGCTAGACATTCATCCAAGACAGTGATTGAATGTCAGGAACTACTAACAGAGCTTTCGGAATACTTTAACATAACTCTATCTTAAGTACGGCCATAGCAATATTGAGGGTAACTGCGAGGCGGATGAAATTGGCCACGCAAGGTACGACAATGCCACTCCATCAGGACCAGGCGTTGGTCCCAAAGCCACTAACAACTTGCAAGTTGCTAATAGATAGGTTTACCATCAATGTCGCCAACACACGCTGGAGATAAACCCCTAACTGCTTAACTAGTAGGCTAACGTGGCCGGAATGGAGCTTTAGTCGAACTAAGCTACTTTTGAAATGTAATAGAAGAACAGTTGGAGTTCTAACTGGCCATTGCCTTATTGGTAGGCACGCAAATAGACTAGGGGCACCTTTTTACGACTATTGTAGAAGCTGTCAGGATGTTGAATAGGCAGAAGCAGTAGAACACCTTCTGTGCGGGTGCATGGCTCTGTGCAGGAAGAGGTTCAATACGCTCGGAATCGACTCTCTTGACAGCATCACGGAAGTTGCAAATATAAAACTAAACTCTCTAACTATCCACAGGATAATTTAGAGAGGACCCAGTGGGATAAGGATAAGCTTCAGTGGTATCACAATGGGCATTTAAATTGCCTAAGTGCGTCGTAGGATCGCCACCCTACCTACCTACCTACCTACCTACCATATTCCGAATTGTTCACTTTCTAAGCGGAAAAGTTTTCTTTTCTACTAACTGCCATTAGTTTCTTCCACTGGACTCAGTTTGCATTCAAGGAAATTCACTCCTTAGCTGTAATTTCCGATTGACTTAGATGTTTTAGTTTTCCAGTCCATGTCAAAAAACACAAGAGCAAAGTCAGAATTATTTTTCTATATAGTACATATTACAAATTATTCCCTAAATTAAGATAATTTTGGTATTATCAATATTTTTTTTTCATGATTCCTAAAACTTTGAAAGCACCGTACACACATACTCGTATTTATCACTGCATTAAACAATAATTGGCTTAACATTCAAGTAGTGCGAATTTAATAGCAAATGACATTTGTGAAAGGTATTTCAATCTGGGTGCCGTAGCTCAGTGGTTAGTGTGTTCGCCTTCTGATCTGTAGGTCGTGGTTCAATCCCCGGCTGATGCATAACAAATTTAATATCGATAAGATTTTTCTTTCGAACGGTATTCACCTGTCGGCAAGCAATTGGCAATTCTTCCGACAGTAACAACTTGCCATGAAAAAGCTTCTTAAAGAACTCTGTGACAAAGCTCAGAAAAAGTGATGTCACAAGTGTTCTGCCGTTCGGAACCGGCTAAAATAAGTAGGTCCCTTCTAATATTGTCCAAAATTTAAGACGCACAACAGTAATGAAAGAAAAGCTCGGCCAATGAGCCCTTTGGGGTTTTAAGTGCCACATATTTATTTTTTTTTTTATTTCAATCTGCTGTTGCCATTATATACTGTTAATGTTGTTGTTGTGCGTATGAAAAAGGAAGATTATGTAAGATGAAGAGCAAAATAAAGACTTGTTACACTAGCCTAATAGGGGATCATTTGCATCATCGCTAGTACAATCTGCTGGTATTACTATGCTATAGTTACATATATATCTACTGTATATATCAGATAACGTAAAAAGAATATTGAAATGAAAACAAGAAAACGTGCAACACTTCACATTTGGTCGACCTCTTTCAGGTTTCAGGAACAGTGAAAGGCAAAACTTAATAAATTGAAGATAGCAAGCAAGGAAGCATGTGCTGTAAGTGTTGTTTTCTAACTGCTGCTGTTGATACTCTCTGCCTTTGTGCATTGCTGCTATCGTTGCAATAGTTGCTGTTGTTGTTGTTGTTGTTATTGATACTTTGTATGAATATCGGTATTTGTAGTACATTTCAGCATTACATTTCGACATTAGACAATTCGAGGAAGTGGTCCAGTGCAATGGTACATATAGTACCTGTTAAACTAGCAAATCCGTGACTTTAATTTCAAAGATTCCATTTAATTTTTCTTGTGTTCGTAGATGATTTAAATCGAAATGATTTCAATTGTACAATATTTTCCCTCATTTTTTTTTTCGTTCGTATTGTACTAAAAATATTGTAATTGTTTGTTTTTGTCACTCTCGCATGTATAGTGAATGAGTTAGGTACCTATTTTATAAATTTGCTCTTAAATGCAAGCCCATACGATTGTGTCTAGCATTTATTCTACTAATTATTAAATTGCTATAAATACTCGTACAAGAAAAAAAAAAAAAAAATAACCAGCAACAATAAAAAGAAGAAAAAAAAAACAACCGCAAAAAATGTATCGTAATTTATTGATCGTTCTCTCCTATTTTGGTTAAGTATTGGCAGTTAACAAATGTTTAAAAAGTGTTTTTACCATATATGAGACTATACAACACTTAACAGCAACACCACCAAACAATACATAGTTAGAAGCAGTGTGGCAGCACTTTTATAAATACATAAGTTCATAAGTACATGCATACTATATATGTATGTTAAGTATGTACATGCGAGCAGGTGTATCGCGTGATCTTCTGTGATCTGATCTCGTAGTAATCGCTTTTTTTTTGTAGATAAAGATAGCCATTGTTGTTCTTTTTGCATGCATTAGTGGTTCGTTATTTCTATATTAGGTCTTCTTTGGCTTATTATTACTATAGAATAGTAATAACATAGACTTATACGTACGGGCATAAATTATGAATTTTAGTTCTTAGATGTACATTAAAATCCTCAAAATTGGTATATTAAAAGGTATAGAGCTGGCGAGAAATGATATTCAGTTGCTCATTACTGTATATTGCCACCTTGCTGATATACTGTTTGCTCTTTCTGAGCAAAACCAATCGAAATAATTACCAAAATAATTTTACCATAGACATCTATCTTCAAAAATTAAATTTGTTCTGAAACCTGTTTTATTATACTTCAAGAATATAATGGACTATTCAGGAAGAAATCATCTTTAGTTGTTGCTTGTATAGACTATCATGGGTATTCATACTTAATCTAATTATCCATATCTCTGCTTTTATATCAATTTTCTCTATACTTTTTGATACTTAAGTATATTGTACGTTAGCAAATATAGTGTCACCTCGCAAATTTTTTAGTGAGTCTAAAATTATAAGTATGTACAGGTTGGCTGAAAAAGAATATTCAGAGTTAATGGTTTTACATTTATCAAGATAATCAATCATAAAAATCCCTTCTCCATCCCAAAAACTGATGCCATAGCCTCTCTGGCCGATCGTTCTGACCATGTTTTTTGGAGCTGAACAACCAGCTTCACTCCATTGTAAATTTTCTCGTTTCAGTTTTAGATTATTAGATCGCTTTTTGGACGTACAGTACATGATTCACCTTCAACGTGTGTACAAACACGTTTAAATTCTAAAATCCATCGATGAACAGTTGACAATGAAGAAGATTGCTTTGAAGTTGGATTCCTTTAACACTTGCACCATTTTTATATTAATTTTTTGTTGCTGATAATTGTTCCAAAATAGAGATTTTCCACTGCAAAAAAAAAAAAAAATACTCTGATATGTCAACTTCAAATGGCTTGTAAACCAAGAATGAATCGACAGATCGAAATAAAAGTTTGAGTGTGTTCAAGTGAAAAATGAGATACTAAAATGGCGTATAAATTGTGATGTCCCTTTCAGTGTTTTAATACCAACTTGCACCATAAAGAATATTTTCAAAAAAAGTATCTCAAATATGTAAAGAAGGCGTATTGATGTATAGTTCTTTCACCTTCTTCGCAAAGTATAATTGCATTATTTTTATGTAAATATCACCATTTATATCAACTACATAACTCCACAGAAATAGTTTCCTATTTTGTGCTGGATTGACCTTAATATTGCGATATTCCAAAAAACCTTTTTTATATGCAAAAATATATATTAAAAAATAGCTCATTTTTTACCGAATTTTTTTTTTAAGATTAATTTGTTATGATGCTATTAATGTGGGTCCCAAAATAATTAAAAAATATTAAATCATATTCAGTAAAAAATGTATTCCCTTTGAAAATCATATTTTACTTCCAACAAATTTTCAAAATGCAAAGCTCTGTTACGAAAAATTATAGAATTATTCTTTATTGTGCTAAAATTTTGATGTGATTTAGAAATAATTACCAAAATGGTATCAAAATCAATCAGATATGTCGTTCTTGGCAGAGGAATGACTCGTATTTGATTATAGTTTAAATGTGTAAAAGAGTGCATAACGGGAACAAATATAGTTTCCAGTACATTCTACTAAGAATGCCTGACGCCTGATGTCTTATTAAGCTCCAACATAGTCAGTCCTGGTAATGGTCTTCCGTTATCTTAATATCCTGATGAAAACTCTCACCTTACTCCTCACTGCAAGGAGGAGTAAGGTGAGAGTGCAAGTAGTAAATCTTGATGCGCATGTTACATTAAATATGTATATTTAAAACTGTCAAACATATTGTTTACTAATTCCACATTAATATTGATTTTGTTTTTGGCAACTAGTTCAAATGCTGTCCATGTACTTCATTCAAAGTACGTCACTGAATTTGTGAAATGTAAGTTTTTCAGGATCATCAAGGCTACTAGCTTTGAGCTTTGAACTTTAATTCATATGCTCAGGTTCATTCATGCAATGATAGTAAGACTGTATAATCATAAATCATACATACAAAGTTGTGCTTTTCTCTTTTTTTTTAATTTTTCTTTTTTTTTTGGTTTTTATTAAAACTCTATTAATTTAACTACCTACAAAATCAAATAAATGAATTGCAAATACATAAATATTGGATTTATTTCTGAATGAAAAATATTGCTGATTATTTCGATTAAATTTTAATGACTTTACCACCTTCAGCATATACTATAACAATTATTTAGGCAAGTGTGTATTGAAACGTATGCATACCACTTACATCATATCAACAAATACTCAAACTTCATGGCTTCATTATCAAATGATCAAATAAATAATATAAAATCGTTATTAAAATTCGCATAATCTCATGGAAAATCCATTAAATTTATCGCACATGAGAAATAACGGTAATAATAAAGTTAATACCAATGTTAATAATAATAATCATATCTGGTAGTATACATACGTATATGCATACGAGTAAGTACCTACACACTATAGAGAGATCAAGAGCACACAGCCTAGGCATGCAATATGCGTCATATTTTCAAAAATTGTTTCCAATTAATTTGACAATGAACTCTATTGGTATTGTAAAAGAAAAATACATATTTATGTATGTGATATAGGTACCTACACATAGATTGTGTTATAATAAGCAATTTAATCGACAGTAAGAAAAATCACCATTAACCAAGTAATCAAGACCGAGTGCAAGTACGTATAGATGTAGTAGTAGTATTGCTCTAGTGCAGTTCTGGTTCATATGAAACCAATTAGTGTTGCACTGGTGCAACAGCAACTTGCTGTTGTTGTTGTTGCTGCATATGCTGTAAATTACATTTGCTAGACCAACGTTTGACTACAACAGTTATTGTTAGTTGCATGCAATACTTAACTGCATTGGACGATTACCTTTTATCGCTTGATTGAAATGAACAAAAATCAGCAAACTAACGTCAGCACCATTAGTCGAATGTATGTACACATGTGTATGTGTGTTTGTACATTAATTATATTGACTATATTGTATGTGGCATGCAACAGTACTAGTACAGTGTTCATTTTGCCTCTTAGGTTTTTTATCTCTGCCATATTTTATGGAATTCATAAATGTTTGCCTTTGAGGCGCACAAACATTTTTTTTTCCTTTTCATTTTTCATTTCAACCAGAATTGAGCTCATTGAATTTATTTATGTTTATTAATTTGTATGTACATATATACTATTTGTGTTTGTGTGTGTGTGTGTGTACCTATTTCTAATCTGATTGATTTTGTATTTGTTTTGAGTTGCACTATGCAATTCGTTGAATTTATGAGGTGAGATAAAAAGATCGAGATGAGAACGTGAGAAGAAATGTCATAGACGCTATTGTTGAAGCTGATGTGTCTACCTGTACACATATGAATTAATTTTAAATATGATTTTCAACTTATTTTTATTATACACATATATAGTCAAACTAATATTTCTTAATTTTTCATATAATACAATATATCGTTTTTTATATACCCATAATAACATGCGATTAAGAATTTTTGCAAATCAGCTGTAAATGAGCAGCATGTAACTACTATAGTAAGCCATGCATATGTTCACCTACAAGCACCCACAATAATTATAAATCGACTATCATTTATAGTGGCATCGTACCATCTCTGTCAAATATCTTCTAAGGGAATGTTATAAAATTAAAACGTTGCGCTTTGTGCAAACTGAAGCTGCGCTGACTGTTCGCGGGTTCATGGGGATTATGTGAGCATGTCAATTTCGGCAAAAATAGTGGCATTGTGTCGCAAATCAGCAGTTATTTCTGTATCTTTTAACTCATTCATAATACTCATATATAACATACTACTTGGATGGAGATTTCATTTCCTTATAATATATCGATGCTGCCAATATGTTGTTGCTTCAAATTTAACCTTAAAGTGTTAGTATGTGCTAATGAAATCATTCGAAAATATATTATTAATACATACTAGTGTAATATTATGTAAGTGTTGCTAAATGGTTTACGCTTATACTAATTTCCTTCTATTGTTATTATGATTAGAATATTTTTTGTACCATTTACAATATATGATTTCAGTAAATTATGTACGATACTTATAAAATAGTTTTGCATCATTTAATGTACATTTTTATCCTCTTTACTCAACCACATAGATATTTCAACATTGCAATTCTGTACGTACGTACTAAAGCAGAAAATTATAGTAAAGCATTTATGCAATCTTTATTTTTATCATCAAAATCTATATAGGTATCTACCATTTGGTTATGTAGTAAGCAATATCGTTTTTTTCTGCTTAAGTTTGAAAGATAATGTAGCTCACATTTTTTATAATTTTCATAATGTAAACGTGTACAACCATTATTGATATTGTCATTGATCGCAATGTATCGATCAATGACAATCAACCTAAAATTATGATTACAATTACTATACATCTTCTATTATAATAATTCTAGTTCACCACAATCCCAGTAATAATAAAAAAAATCAACGCGCAAATGATTGGCGCCTTCAAATCATTTTGATATGTACACTGCAGATTGGAAGACTAATATTTATATACACTGCAAGACATTTGATTGCCTTCAGTTGAATAAATAATATTGAAAATGTTCTGACATAAACTGCTTTTGCCTAAAATATCAAAAATATTTTCAGTGCATCGCTAAACAACTTAATAAAAATTAATAAGAAATTTTATTCAGTTATTACAAAATTATTATACATTCAATATTCTGAAGATTTAAAACTCGTTTACCCTCGGCAATTTGTTTAGTGAAATTGTGAAAATCTTAAAAAATGGGCTATCCTAAAGTACTTCATCTAATATACAAAAAAGTAAAAGTGATGCCTTAAAAGAAAGGAAATCATGCTCAACAAAGAACTTCTAGTAATGGCGATTACAATATGCAATCTCTGTTTGAATTGTGTAAGGAAATCAAGGAAAATATTTGATTCTCGAAACGCAAGAAGTGGAAGTGGATAAGGTCACTTTCAACGAATTTCTGATTTTCATGAACATAGAATTGTGAAATGTGGTGTTATATCTAACCTAGTACTGACTGTACTAAGTAATTATAAATATAAAACACACAAATAGGTGAAATTAAATGTTTCTTAAATTTCTTCAATATACATATTCATTCTTCTCACAAATTTGTGAGAAGATATATACAAATGACTCTAATCAAGTGTCACACAGTGTATGCGCAAGTACATATCTATGAATCAAAAAATAAATTTGAACGACTAATCAATAGTATTGTAGTTACATGTGTGGTTGTAGAAATGCATGTGCAACATGTTGTAAACAAATTATCATAGAATTACACATACTCTGACCGCCAAAGGGCTTAACGATCAATTGAGAGGTCACTATTGTTACTTATTGTTGTTGTCCTTGCCTATATTAGCATACATTCATGTACATACATATGTAGACACCATTGTTAATGCCTTACAACTCGAATATAATTGATGCGCTCGCCTGACTTGTGGGAGTTTGCTAAATTACAGATTGAGATCTCTTTTTCCTTTTTGCAAGGCGAACCTGAGTATATGAATGTTGTTGATTTTATTTTTGTTAGCAGTTGCGCCTATAACACAGATTCGAACATAAGCATTTTGTTATTTTCCATCGACAAAACAGCCAAACAGGAAGCAATATTTATTTGAATAAGCAAATAATATTTCTACGTATGACTGCATTAGTGAGTGAGTGAGTGAGTGAATGAATGAGTGAATGAATGATAGAATCATTGAGGAAAAAATAAACTCTTAATTATTTTTAATACAATATAACGGTAATTGAATTCCAAATAGACACAAATCTAGAATTCATAATGAACAAAACAATAGAATTAAATTTTAAAAAATGAAAAAAAAAACAACATAAAATCACACTCACACATAGCAAGTAAAAATCAGGCTTATCATAGCAATAGCAATGCGCCGCACACTTATAACGAACAAACAAAAATATGACAGACTATCAGACAGACAGGTACATAGACAGAAAGACGCTAGTTAGCTAGCTAACTGGCTAGCTATAGTCAAATTGTTAGCTGGCAAGCTACACCGACCACCGAGCATAAATCTGCCAATAGTGTGTTGGCATGTGGGCGTTGCAAGCAGTTATTTTGTTAATTTTTATTTGATTTTTTCCCTTGTTATTGTTGTTGTTGTGTGTCTCTTCAACGATCATCATTTCGATCGATACATCCATTGATCGATCGATCGAGCGACTCTTGAATTACAAACAGCGAATACGTTGACCTTACTTGATTCTTTTTGTTGTTATTGCTGTTGTTGTTGTTGTTGTTGTTGTTGAGGATTTTATTTGAAATTATTTATTTAACTGCATATTTATTTATATGACGATCATTTTTTGGTTTCTTGTTTGGCCATATTTTATTGCCAATTTGGTTGTTATTGTTGTTGTTGTTGTTGTTGTTGATAATTGCATACATATAAATATTTATTAGTCTATTGTGTGTTGTGAGTTGAATTAGTCAAGGAAGAGGCAAAAACTCGAAAAATCTAATAAATAAATTATATTATTCTTGTTAAATGCGAAATTTTTAGGTTAGATTTAATAAGTAATATTTTATCTTGTTTATATTTGCATATTTTATCAATCGTTATAACTCCATCTCTCTCATTCTGACACCCGCTAATATTTCTTATGTGTATTCTATAAATTTCTATTTTAACAATTTTCCACTTTATTCCATTGCCAATTTGGTTGCTGTTGTTTTTTATTAATTTTTTTTTTTTGTGCAACTTTCAAAAATTAATAGCCTACGCATTCTTTATGCTTATTTACTTCGTCTCAGAATATATGTATGTATGTATGGAAGTGTGTAATTTCCTTGATTTCACCACTTTTATAATTTTGTTGTTTCATACATATTCGTACGTATCTGCCAGTGTGTTTGTGTGTGATTTAACAATTCAACATTCAGTCGTTAGTATAATTGCCTCACTGTCAGACTGGCTGTTTTTACTAGAGTGAATTCTTGAAATTGTTGCTCTAATGACTTTGCTGATATATACGAGTATATATGCATTTTATTTGAAATTCTTCTTGCTAAATAAAACAAATTTACATATGAAATTATTACAAACCGCATTCGAACGCAAATTGAGAAAATTACAGGAAATTCATATACAGGCTTATCCATTTTGTCTTTTCAAAAGTTTTCTTAAACAAGAAATGCTCTTGCAGTTCAGATTTCGAACAAACTTTAGGAACAAAGATAAAAATTACGTCATATAAAGATTATTTTTATGAACATAATGAACTAAGAAATTGTCAGCGGAAACGCCTACATAAGGTGTGGCTGAAGGTCAAAATTCAAATTTGAATTCAAAATTACTCAAAAATTTTTATTAAATTAAATTGAATGAAGTTTCCACTTATTTGAGAGCCATTCAAGTAACATGATTCTAGGTACCCTAAAATACGATCCTTTGCTAATGAAATCTTCATATGACTTTTTTTTATAAATTTTTTGCATAACATTCCGAAAACTGGTGAATGGGATTTAGCAAATTTCGCCATTTGTCATAATTTCAGGTATACTGTAGAGATATCGGATGTTCTTGGAATCCTGGGGTTGGGAAAATGAGAGATATACTCCCCAAATAGAATTGCTGTCCTCTTCCTTTCGACATTGAATGGAAACAATAAATCAGCATCAACCCGTATTGATTGCCGAAATAATCACTAATCTTTTTCGGATGTTCCGATCGTGTAGGGCAATAAAATCTCTATTCTCTATTTCAGGTGACACGATTCAAGAACATGAGTAACAATGACCTTACTAATAACTTGTCTTAATGTGAAGAACAAAGGAATAAACCAGATAACTTTTACGAGTTATTTCCAGGCCAGTTTGCAAAAATATGTCGTTGGAACATGTTTGATTTTTAGTATTGTTACTCCAAAAATGTTTATAAATGTTTGTCAAATTACGATAAGATTCGAAAAAAATGTAATTTTTTTTTTCTTTTTATTGTTAAATTGTATCAAACCTAGTGACTTAATACATATACATTTCATACATCCTAAGACGTCCAATACGTATTATATGTTTAAATAAGTCCAACATTTCTACTAGCTGCCTTCTAATAATTCAATGGATATTTTTTCATTTTATTTTACTTTTTTGATTGTAATGCGGACATGCTCATCGTACTTTGTGTAGTATAATATATTCATATATGTATTATAGTTATTATTATTATTAATATTATTTTTGTCGTTATTATTATTGTTATTATTATTATTATCAGCATCATCAACAGCATTATTTACCTTTCTGCCTTACCACCCCCACGTAAATATGCATACATCCATGAACCCATGGATGGCAGCGGCTGTATTTATCTTAAAATGGCAATGACAAGGTCCTTATTGTTCTTTCAATAATATTATTACTACCACTACTATGCTTTAGATTAGAAAATGTCAAGATATGAATCAATTATTTTTAATTACAACACACATGCACACAATAATGATGACAATTGAAGGCTTTGCCAATTAGCTTTTGTGAAAGGCGTACAAGTATGACTACTTAAACGAAAATCCAAAAGAGAGGAAAGTTTTTTATTATTTCCTATGCATGAATATCCCACACGCAAACTGACAGATCAATTGTAGACAAAAGAATTGCTAATATTATTATTATTGTTATTGTTATTGTTATTATTTTTAATTAAAGATTTCGATTTATTGATTAGAGTGAGTGAGCAGTATGTAAGTACTTGCTAATGCAACAGGTCGATAGCGGCCATATAAAATAAATAAAATCCAATCAAAGCGGCAATTAACGTGTACGAATTGTCAGTTTCCCTTTTGACAGCTAATGTCCAACAACAATGGTAGATATATATAGTGTTAGGCAGTGCTGTGACCTGTATTGTAAGTAGTTAAATAAATGCAACCGAATAATAAAAGACACCTAAACGCGTGCACTACAACACCATCATAGCTTCATACCTACATATTATGTACATGCGAGATACTTGTACAAGTGTTTCATTTTGTCGCTCATTAGCTTCTGTCGATAATTAGTTGTCGTCTCGCATTGCTGCCTGACGCCATAGACGCCTCGTTGTTGTTGATGCTGCTGCTAGTAGCTATGTACGAACATGGTTTTCATTTTATTTTTTTCCCATCCTAACATACGAAATATGTGTAGCGGAAAGTTGCATATGATTGGTAGGAGTTTTATTTGGAGGCATTGATTTTGGAATCCAATGCATTAACAACATACCTCAGTAAATTTTTGTAGAAGAATCGTAGAAGAAAACTTAAACTTAAACAAAATTGTAACGTCGGTTAGAATACAAAAATGTTGATTAAAATAACTAAAATTCCTGTAAATGAATTTCGTTTATCGTTTTATTGAGTTTGCATCCAAGTGAACTATGTATCATGAAAGTTTGATAAAATCAGAAGCGAAAATAAATTCTATGTTTTGAGAAACATGAGAGCATAATACAAGTCGCTTATAATATCAACGCAGTTATGAATACCCTCGTAAAACAAAAAATTTAATAAAGTGAATGTTTTCTTTTTTTTGTCTTTCGTGGCCTAGGAGATACACTTCCCCTATAAGCATCCAAAGCCTTAATATCAGTATGTGCATACATATATTTATGCGTGTGACCACATACCGGCCCGTATAATATTCAGTTTTCCATTTAAAGTTGTAAAGGGTTATCCATTTTGCGGTTTCAAAAGTAAATGTAAATAAAACACATATAAAATATTTTTTATAATGATATTTCTTTTTTATTATAAAGCTTGAACGTTGACATTATGTGTGAAATACTACATCATTTAAATGACCACCACGCGAATTGTTGCAAGCATTGATTCTTTTGAGGTAATTTTCGACCACTTTTTGACACATATTGGGCGGTATCTCAGCCATACGTGACGAATGTTGGTTTTTAGGTGCTCAAGAGTTAAAGGTTTATCTGCATAAACACGGTCTTTCGCGTAGTCCCACAAAAAAAAAGTCAGGCGGTGACAAATCGCATGATCTTGATGGCCACTTGATATCGCCACGACGAGAAATTACGCGGCCAGAAAATTTCTCTTGAAATAAAGCCATATTCGCTCGAGTTGTGTGGCATGTGGCACCGTCTTGTTGAAACCACATATTCTCTAAGTCGTATTCTTCAATAGCAGGCAAAAAAAAGTCGGTTATCATATGACCATAACGCTCCGAATTGACGGTGACAGTCGTTCCATCGTCGTTTTCGAAGAAGTAAGGTCCAATCACACCTCCGGACCAAAGAGCGCACCAAGCAGTGACTTTTTGTGGATGTAGTGGCCTTTCTTCAATTACTTGAGGATTCTCAGAACCCCAAATATGACTATTTTGTTTGTTAACATACCCACCGAGTGAGAAATGTGCTTCGTCGCTGAAGAAAATTTTGTTCGAAAAATCGCATCCACCGCCTGTTGTTCAAGCACCCATTCGACGTATCTACGACGTTGTGAATGGTCAGCTGGCTTCAGTTGTTGTGTGAGCTGGATTTTATATGGATGTAGGTGTAGATCCAAATGCAAAATACGCCATAATGTGCCGTAAGACAGTCCTAATTCCTGAGAACGACGAGGAATCGACACATTCGGGTTTTCGGCAACACTTTCACTTACAGCAGCGATATTTTCGGTGGTACGAGCGAAACGATGATGCACAGGCCTTACAATATCTGTAACCGATCCAGTCTCTTCATATTTCTTCACAATTTTGCCAATTGCTTGCGTAGTTGGACGATTATGTAAACCATAATCTCCTCTTAAAGCACGATATGTGGCTGTGGCAGAATCACCATTTTTGTAGTAGGTTTTTACAATTTTAATGCGTTGTGCGATAGTTAAGCGATCCATTTTCGCAAATGTCAGACTTTGAACTGAAAAAGAAAGAAATTGTTTTAACAACTCAGTTTGAGAGATGTCGAATTCTAGCCCTATACTTTTGAAACCGCGAAATGGATAACCCTTTATTTTTGTATTTTTAAACGGCGAGCGTGAAAAATCAACAACAACACACATTTGTTGTATGCACCAAAAAATACATAAAATACAATAAAAAAGCAACAACTATGCTATATGCAATGGTGTCCAAAATCGGTTCGTATATACTATATATGAGTGTGTGCATGTGGGAAGAAATTAAGAATTCGGTAAAAATCGCTCATGCGGTTTTTGTCACTTTTAAATGGAATATATGTTCAATATACTTGTACTTGTACAATATTTATGGTAAATATGGAAGTGTGTTGAAATTAATTAGTTAAACGTTTGTTATTAAAATCGTTTTGTTTTTTACCCCTTTGACTATTTTGAATTGACAAATATATATATATTGTTTGGTTTGTTATTATTATTATTATTATTTTTTTTTCTTTTTTTGTAAATCGCTACTGTATTTTGAATATTTAATTTATTATTGTTTATTTATGCAAATTCATGAATGCGCCTTTCATAAGTTGATTGAACGCATTTGAGTATGTTATTGTGTGTGTGCGTGTGTATGAGATTGTGATAAATATTCATATCAGCTCATATGTAAGGAATTTATAATCAAATTAATGCAAATTATCTATACCAACTTTGAAATTAAATCACACAGAATACATAAATATTAAGTACTTACATACTTACTACTAAAGTGCCCATGATTTTATGCTCACTTATGTTTTTACTCATGATGGAATAATCGTGCTGTTGACAATTCTGCATTAGTATACCTATGTGTTTACGTATACTAGAGTTAAATGCAATTTAGATTCTTTATGTGCGGTTGATTTTTTGGCATGCCATATAGCAAAAAAAAAAAAAAAAACGAAAAATGAAGTGTTGACAGCAGCTGCGCTTAAATAAAATCTCAAGAGTATTACTTGAATAGCTGCTGACGAAGGCTGCAATTCTGGCAGTCACTCCGTCAGTCAGTCAGTCACCCAGCCCGTCAATCACCATTGTCGTTGTTGGCTAATTTGATGCTGTCTATTGATAAGTTTGTCTATAAGATTGCTTGTCAAAGCCATGAACGATATTTGGCTAAACTTGAATGACTGCTGCCTGATACTTGATGGCTAAAAGATCTATCTGACTTTCAGTCTCTCTTTTCAGCTCTCATGACGCAATACTTGTAACTAATCTCCGCTAATGTAATTCATAATTGAATGGTAAAGTTCTCCATTAAGAAGTTGTATTAAGCCGTGTGATTATTAAGTATTAGTTTTGATGATCAAACGCCATACTGTACCCATATTGGTACATGAATATAATTGCTGATTATTGAATAGTGATTAGAATAAAATTTGATTCTACAGTATTTATAACAAGAGTGTTTTCGTGGCCAAATCCCGCCACTTGGAAGTTACTGTAATATTTAGACCTTCTCTATATATAGATCCTATTGTTTGTACGATAAATCTGCAAGCAGACTCTTATAGTAAGTAATGTCAGAATTCAAACGTTACACGTGCATTTTCCCTTGAATCAACATTATTTATTTATCATAGCTAAATAAATAGGAATATGAATAGTTATTGATTTATAAGTATTTGTATATGAATTGAATACAAATGAATATTAATTGTAAAAATACTGATATCATTTAATTCATTATTCAATCAAGTGTACTTTGAATCATAATATCATTTCTATACAATAGATAAGTTTAGCTTACATTCTTCGAACTCTTAACTGGGCCATGATTGTGCAAGTTTTTTGTTCTCTTTCGGATTTTACGAATATGCTACACAACTTATTAAATTGATTTCAATCAATAAATACTATATTGTAACCCATATCTCTTATAAATATGAACCTACTTTTATAGTTTTAACCAAAAATTATTAAAGCACTTTCTGTCTCATCATCAGCTGATTAATGTGGATATACAACCACTCTATATATATTTTGTTATTTTAGGATGAAAATTCTTCTTGAAAAACAAAAACATTATAAAAAAATCACAATTGACAATAAGAATTTTCATTGAATGTAACATAGTAAGAATCAAACAATCGTTCTTTTTCTTATTTTTTTGTAATTTTACGTTAATATTTTCTTCATTTTATATTTTTCTTTCACAACTATAACATGTGTGCACATACAATTTTTTTTTTATTTTATTAAGAAATTAACAATAATAAAATAAATAATCCATACGTGCTTCGGTACAAGATGAACTTTGCACAAAAAAAAAAAAAAATATTACCAACAATTCAAGCTAAAATATTGTAAAGGTGTTCATTTGCTGTGATGATGATTAAGAAGTGACAGGCAGAGAGGCATTCATAATACTCGTATCTAACAATTTAAGATGCCAAACACGTGTCATATAGCCATAATGTGTTATGTATGTGAAATTAGAGACGCGCAACGATGCGAACGATAATGGCTAAGGTAGCCAGTTCCATATAAGTACATACAAATATACATATGTAAATTAGTAACAATAATAAAAATGTGAAATATATATATGATAAGAAAGACGAAAATGCTAGTAATAATGGCAAAATGTGATATTTAATAAAAAAAATTACTAATAAGAATAATGTGAAAAAATCAGAATAAGAATAGATATATTCTTTTAATTAAATTGTTTTTGTTTTTTTTTTTTAATTCTAACCCTTAAATACTAAAGCGGTGGGTTCTCTACTATGGGGCGTTGGAAGCCATGCGGGGCACGCAAATTAAGTTGTAGCAATTTCGTATAACATTTGTTTTGTCAGGTGATGTCATGTTTAAGTTAAGTTTATACGCGGTGGTCGTTTCAACATACAGTTCACTATCTCTGAAATTCCCCACTTTCTTAAAAAATATCCAGGTAAAACTAAGCCGTTTGCCAAGTGCGTATCAATTTCAATAATATTGTATGAAATAGAACTGTACCGATTCGAATATCTGGCGTTAAAGCCGTCTAAAATAGGTATACCAATAGTCAATGGATAATCAATAATAACTAATTTTAGTTTATGTTTTGTACTTTGTGGGACTGGAAGGCACTAATAAGATGCTCCAATTATACTAAGTACTCAACTTTGAGCAGTACATCGCCCGACTAGATCATTTGAAAGATGGAGTCGACAAGGTGCGACAATTATGTATTAAGACTCGAAACATATCTCAGCAACTAAGCGCGCCATCTATGTGTGAGCACATTCGTTTTGAAGCTTCAACCTTTCTCTACTAACTTTCGTGGCATTTGGTTAACATTTAATGCTTATTGACATTCATTTTACAAAACACGTGTTCGTTTGATGTTGAAATTTTAACATGGAGCAAAGAGCGGTCATTAAATTCCACGCAAAAATTGGTAAAAGTGCATCAGAAACATTCGGAATGATGCAGCAAGCGTATGGCGATACTTGTTTATCAAAATCAAATGTTTTTATATGGCATAAACGGTTTGTGGATGGCAGAGAGTCGTTGGAAGATGAAATAAAAGAAGGAAGGCCAATTTCAGTGCGGACGCCGGAAGCGATCAAGAAAGTTCGTGATTTTATTACAGAAGACCGCAATGCTTCAGTGAAAATGATGGAAGAGGCCTTAAACATCAACAGAGAAACTATCCGACTCAGTCTTCAAGAGGATTTGGGCAAAACAAATGTCTGCGCGAGATTTGTTCCACACACATTGAACGAGGACCAAAAATTAATGAGAGTTAGTCATTCTAGAGACATGGTTGAAGCTGCAGATCCAAAAACTTGGTCTCTGTTGCACGATTATGCACCGACTCACACAGCACTCATTGTTCGTCAATTTTTGGCTCGGAATCAGGTCTGTGTGTTGAATCACTCGCCGTATTCACCTGATTTGGCACCGTGCGACTTCTTTTTGTTCCTAAAACTGAAATTGAAGTTGAAAGGATGCTTTTTTTGATGACATTCAGACCATAGAACGGGCTTCGACGATGGCACTGGAGGCAATTCCAAAAAGGAGCTGGAACACGCGTTTGAATCACTATTAAATCGATGTAACAAGTGTATTGAATCAGGAGGAGAATATTTCGAATAAATATACCGAAAAATATCGTGTTTTAATTGTGTTTTCTAGAGGCAGTCTTAATACATAATTGTCGCTCCTTGTATAGTTCTAAAAATTTAGTTGAAAATACTTTGTAGTTCTGTTGTTGGTCCATCGGTTGGCTCTTGCAAAACTCTGCTGCTTAATATTAAATTCAACACACTATACGACCATCATGAAAGTAGAATTTCGTCTTCTTTTAAGAGAGCTAACAGATTTTACGAGGGCAGATTAATAAAACTATTTTCATCAAAACAATAAATAATAATAAACGATGTGACACTCCTCCAGGACACAAAGAGCCAACTATAAATTTCGAATGCAAAAAATCAAAATTTAAAATTCAATGCACCCATTGTGGGATATTATATTCTAAAGTTTGACCATTTTGATCTATTACACCTTCATATGAAGGCCAATATCTTGTAAATAATTGGCAATTCTTCCATATTGTCCTTCAACGAAAAGTAGCCCAGGTCGTAGCCAGGCGTTTGTGGCCATATCGACATCATACTTTAGTACTTCACAAATAATTGTAAATTTTTCAATTGTAAATGATTGAAAAAGTTTGTTAGCGCTAACTAGTAATTTTGAGAAATAAATTTTTAAAGATGCTAAAAAATGTGAAATCAAATAATATATCTTTTTAAATTAATCGAAAATAATTTTACTTAAAAACTTCATAACAAATAAGTGCTACAAATGCAATGATTAAATTTAACCGAATCCTAGGGCAAATTTCTCATAAAGTAATTGAAGTATTTCCGAAAGATTTTTACTTTATGATTTTTGTTTTTTTGTTCAAGCATTTTGAAGATTTGATTTTTTCACAATTATTTCAAAATTATGCAGTCCCTTGAAGGTATATAAAATTTCTTAACAAAAACTAATAAAAACCTGACACAACTCATTTACAATAGCATATACTACTACCACCATTATTAGTTTATTTCAAAGAATTACTCGTTGACAGTGCATACCACGAGTTCGTCATTAGTCACTAAGTCAGACTGAGTTGACGGTAGTCGGTAATCATTGTGATAGTGTTAATTTAAGCAATTGACATTTGTAACAGACACGCGTAATGCATTCTTAGAAGAACAATAGCACTATATAATATCATATGTATGAATGTGCTTTAATAAGGAAGCATGCAAGTGCCAGTACAAATATGTGCAGGTAGCACTTATTAATATTCAAACATGGTATTACATACAATATTCGTACGCGTTGTTGAAATGCCTATTGTGTGACAGTATTTGAGTGTAAATGTGTGTATGTGTATCAAAATTTATATGTATAATAAAATATTAATAAAATAGCGTGTTGTTATGAATTTCCAAGCATTTCTAATATTTCTTAGTACAATATTCATATTTGTCTTGTGAACTTTCACTAATTTCCTAATTATTTAATTTCATTTGGTTTTCTGAAACACGTGTATCAACATCGTCATCGACAAAAAAGATAAAAATAGTTTTTAGTCCCTACTAAAGTGGCCTATTTAATGACCTAGTTGCTTCGGTTGCTGCAGATAATGATATAGTCAAAAATCGATTTTTATCATTTTGGTTGAAATTTTGGTTTTATATTTATTTTCGCTTTCGTTGAGCGATATTTATCTGCGGCTTGTGAAATGAATAGCAAATAAAAATTAAATGAATGTAAAATATTCAAATGTCTATTTTGAAAGCCTAGTAATAAATGTTTGCCGAAAAATTGCAAAACAATTCACTATGTTTGTACAAAAAAGAAAAATCAGAAATAATATAAAGTGTTAGTGTTGATCCACGAAAGAAATTACTTTCAACTGAATTTTATTGAGACGAATTGCTTAGTCATTGCATTCTGCATCATTGAAATCAGATTGGATTATAACTTACTTCCGGCACATTTAACACATTTGTAGCTCTAGTTGAGATTTCACTTTTGTGTGTTTGTGTGTGTGTGTGTTTTGTTTTTAATTTATTAATATTGCAGCATATTCGTATTTGTGAAGATATTGTTAAAGCTTTTATTCTGCCAATTTTTCTTATTGTTCGCAATGGCATTGACCATTTAAAGCTACCTATACTATATGCTATAAACTATTTTATGTGTAGGCGTATCGTATAAAAGAGAAACATAAATCTTTTTTAAGTATCTTCTTCATTTATTTATTCATTCATTAAATCATTTATTCATTGCTCACTAACACACTGGCACATATTGCAATCAATTTGTATGATAACCAAATCACAATAACAATTAGAAGGGTAGTAGTAATAATAAAATATGCTTAATCGGTTAGTTATATATGTATATACTCGTATTTTCCAAGTGAATTAATAAATAAGTGTAAACTTCAAACCATAGCTGAAAATGTGACAATACTATCTAGGCAATAATGCTGCTTTCAATAAAAAAAAAGCCTGGCTTTTATACCTAGCACCAGCTAGGTATGCTTATTTTGTATATCAATTTTTTGGCCATGCCTTTTAAAGAACACCATCATCATACCATTGCGATCTATCCTTATGTGCAGCACACGACCACCCACATATCATTTTACTGGTTCAGCAGTGGTTCAATGCATGTCACAATATTTGACGGTACAGCACCTAATGATAAAAATTCCAGTAAATTGCATGAAATGCAAGTGCTCGTTATAATACAACGAATTTGTGTATTCTCCGATGATCGTATTTGATATTATCCTACGTTTAAGATGTATCAATTGACTGCAGTTTACTTTTGGTGTATTCTTTCAAAATAGAATTTCGATATCGATTTCTCAAAAGATTGCCCACGCATATTTACTTGTAAATATTATATGACTATACTTAGTGATTTGCATAACAATCAATCTAAATTGCTTCCATTTTGTAAATGTAACACTCATCGATTAAATCGCTGTCAAGAGATTTGTATTTACTTTTAATACTCGCACAAGTGTGTTTTGTGCCACAAGTGTGTCTGAACCCACACATACACGTGTCGTTTAAGTACATATGTAGCAACTTCAAATACTATGTATTTATTCATATGGGCACACGTATTTCATCTGAGATAATGCCACTAAATGGCATCCTCTTCTGTATGCACATATATCTCCAAATCCGTTCATATATTTAATTTTTTCTATTTAATTCGTTCACTCACCGCTTAATTACTTATTTATGCTAATAAGCGTATAAGCGTATTAAGCAAGATATTGAGATAAAAATCACAATTTTAACAAATTTCTTACACCTGTCAGTTTACATATTCCATTGAAAATGCCATAACAATTAGCTAAACATATCCTGTTAGTGTGCGCATAGTGCGCATATACACTACAGCTAAGCTTTTACTTATGCTCGTACATATACATATGCATGTAAGTTTAGTTGAAATTACTAGTTTGCTAGTATACAATTTGTATTTGAGTTTAGTCTTAGATATTGTTGTTACAAACTTATATAGGAATATTGAGTATAATAATCATACTTATGCTGATGGCATTTAGTAACATTTTTATAGAAAATTTGAATTCAAACTATTTTCAATATTCAACGTATTAATAATTACTTAATTATTATTACCATATTGAAAAAAGACAGCATTGCTAATACGATAAGTATTTGTGCATATCGATTAAGAATAAAATGACCTAAAGTAACAGATACATTTACGTAATGTCTCCAAGCTATCGACGTTAGATATCAAAAGGACGTGGTAGCTAGATGTGTTTATACAGAAGCCAGCGGCTATTAATAGTGTTGCAATAAACCCGAGATAATATAGTATTTTGAATGTCTCTTCCATCAATGAAATATTAAGTTAATATTCTTACCTACCTCCGGTTTTATTTTTTCTTAATACTCACAATTGGCATGCAAGTTTTTTCTAAAAACGAATTCAATTTTGTAGAATTATATATCTTGAAATGTTGGAGCTGCAGAATTTGTAGTATCGGTCATGCATTTTAGCGCCCAAGTGGCGATTTCTGAGTAATTATGAGTTTTCCTCTCAATTTTAAGGAGTTTTCAAGGTCTTTTTTGTAGGGAAGCCTGCATAACGAGTAAAGATGGGAAGCCAGAGAAAATCTTGAGATTAAAAATGAATGGAGATCCATATATAGTATGCCTTTCTAAGGGAGTGGTGCGAGTGAAATATATAAAAACGTAAATTTTATGTGTGATTACGCTAAAAAAATTGAAGAGAAATAACTAAAGGGCAAAATTCCGAATATTTTATTAAATTTTTCAACTTTCATCATGTTTTCAAAGTTATTGACAAAATTCGACCTGACTGAGTCGAAGTAAATACTTATAGAATTGAATCTGTTGGACAATACATTTCCTTTTTTCATGTTTGACTGTGTAATTATTATTTTATGTGAGAACTTATATCAAAAAAATCTTCTATACAAAAATTAATAACACTCGAACACTTATACACACACAGAGCATACTTGCAAAGTGGAACACAGAATTGCGCATGATGCCCAAAATCCAAAGCCGAACGATCGTTCGATCAATCGATCATTGCGTTAATCCATCGGTTTAACCTTACTCGTATAGTATATGATCAAAAGCATAAAATCCATACACAATGATTAAGATTCCAATGTGTCTTGGGAATTAATCGCAGTGAACGTGACAAGCGCAACATATTGTCGTCGCTTTCAGTTTCGACATAAAAGAAGAAGAAAAACAAAAAAGAATGCCACTACCTAACAACACCAACAACAATAAGAGGAGGAGAAAAAATTTGCACACACACAACAAAAACCGACAAGAATGATAATAACAAGCAACAGAATAACAGCAACAATCACTATAGATCATAAACCATTGTTGCCAGATGAATATGATGGCTGCAAGGGTGATGGTGGTGACGATAATGTTTGGTGGCGTCAAGTCGCAGCAACAACTATGGCCGTCACAACGATTTGTTATGGTATCAAGAGTCATATCGAAATCCTCAATTGCAAGTCAAATGCGAAAGCAACAACAACAAGAACTACGATAATATACACATACCTATTAAATATATTTATTTTTAAATATATTAGCAATAACAACAGCAAATTGAACAAATCGGTATTTTTCTCTCTCTCTCTCCCTTTCTCATACTGTCTTAGTCTTGTTATTACAAATTTTGTTGGCACAACAAGCATCAACGTGTTTACTTCGTCATAATCATCAGCAGCACATATCATGATCACCATCATCGTGTATGAGTATATGTTTCTATTCTGCTGTGGGTGCTTATAAATGCACATGCGCCTAACTAGCAACTGTAGTGTGGCGGATATTATGATGGCGACAGCGACTGCATCGGCAACGATTTCTATGACGTCCACTACCATTATTGCGAAATGAATTATTAGGAACGTTCGCGCAGTGGACAATTATGAATTTATTATTGTTATGAATTGTAACGGCAGCAAAATAAAAATAATAATAATAAATTTTGACAAAAATATAAAAATTATGTTGGTATTCGAAGCCATATAATACGTATGTATTACTACATGTAACATATAAACAGTATTTTTGTGCCGCAAGTAGTCCTTACTTAATGAATTTCATGCAATTCAATGGTAAAAAATTAATACGAATGCTGTTTAATTTTTCAGATTTTTCGAGCAGGCTTTTACAATAGAACCAACATTTATTATATGAAAGCTCATTGAAACTATATATATATATATATATATATATATATATATATATATATATATTATATATATTTTAGTGATTAGCCGAATTAGACCACTTATATGGGTCCCTTAGTGCCTCAAATCGTGTGTTAATTATTTGTTCGGTTGCATAATTCTTCTACTTCCTTCCTCATAATAACATCACGCGTTATTTCAAGCATATCTTTGTGGGGTATGTTCCACATTTCGAGTTCAACAATAATTGGCGACCCAATGTGGACATCCTCCTGCTTGGCAATGCAGGACACTGGCACACTATGTGCGCCGCTGTCTCTGCCTCTTCCATGCATAATCTGCAAATATCAGCATCCTCCCCATTAACAAGACCCATTTTGCTGAGGTGGTACCTGAAATTGCCATGCCCAGTTATTAATGCAGTCAACCAGCTTAGAGTCATTCATCCTAGACTGAGAGCCCTTCCCCATTCACTGCCCTTTGATAGCCTCAACGAAGCCTTTGCCTGTCTACAAGTGAATAAGTTCTCCCATCTCGTGAGATAAAGTTTCTTTATCCAGTCTTCGACCTTTGTCTTTACCGTCCCGTTCCGGTCCATAAAATTCAGCTTCAGATCCTTGTCTAGCCAAGGCGTCTGCAGCTTCATTCTGTGCTATACCAATGTGTCCCTTCACATACATAAAAGTAATCGCATTACTACGAGCACACCCATTAAGTTTCTGAACACATTCGAGCGTTGTTGCAGCCGCCTGACCACCGCCTGGTTATCGAGTGCTAGCAAGATTTTCTTCTCACATTGAAACTAAGTGAAATGTATCCCGGCATTCGCACAAAGATCAGATTTGAACGTTCACCAGATTTATTGATGGTTCTCCTAGAGAGATATAAATCAATTTTGCTCATAAAAATAGTGCACTATTGATAACCGTATCACTTACGATTGACTATTCATGGCACATATTGTATAGTACTTTTTATCAAATATGACTCTATAAGAAATTATATGAAGTTATACTTACGTCTCGGTCCAAGAGAAGGTTTAGCAAGATTTGTGGAAGCAATTTTGATATCAACGATGATCCTCGCTTGAGGCATTGATCGAAGCAAACCAACATGTGTCAACATGTGTCAGCGCGTAATAAAAGAGACCCAAAATTATTGATCATTCTACCGTCCTCTACTATTTCAGGAAGCTGAAATATATGAGTTATGTTTATATTTGAATTCGTTTTGAGCTCGTAACCACCTTTTCAAATATGTCAAAGATGAACTGTTGTTATTTATTAATAATTATGAGAAATATAGGTTGTTTACGTTAAATGTTCGAGCCGTTCTTCACTAATTTATGGTCGTTCCCTCTGTATGTCTAGATGACAAAAGAATCGTACTTTTTGAGTTTCTATCGTGGAATCTGGCTATTTATTCTGATGTATACTGTCGTCATACTTTATACTTTACGATAGACATTGACATTTATTTTGTTCGTTGCAATGACCCATTCAACTGTATCTTTACAAGAACAGCCGAATCTTGTAAAGATATCAAGGTTAGGTCAGACTATTGTAGCTGGCCTCTCTCTGAGAGGACACACTTAGACCAGAAAGGCCCATTGTGATACTGCCGAGCTTCTTTTCCAGTACTGTCATGCGTGTCAAATTTGGACAGTATTGGAGGAGACCTACTTATATCAGCCGGTTCCAAACGTCAGAACCCTTGTGACATCACTTGAACTAAGCTTTGTCACAGAGATCTTTTAAAAAGCATTTTTGGCAAATTATTGCCGATGAATTCTTGTGTACTGTTCGAAAAAAAAAAAAAAGTCTTATGCTTCAGCCGGGGATTGAATCAACGACCTACTGATCAGAAGGCCAACGCACTAACCACTGAGCTATGGCACCCACGAGGATGTCAAACAATATTTTATTTTATATTTCGTTGTAAAAGACAGGTAGTTCAAAATGGGCAGTATATAATTGATTGAACTTTGTTCTGTAATCTCACCACATTAAAAGTGGGTCGACAACTCAATAAATCGAGACGTTTTCCAGTCAAAGAAGACACTGTATTGTTGAAATATTTACCTCGTATTCATCAATTGTAAAGTCGTTAGAAACGAATATGCTTTTTTCCTTCTTTCTCTTCTCTCTCTCTCTTTCTCATTTATAGTTAGTTTAGCTAAAAATGTATTTTTATTTAATAGAAGAAACTCCTATGCCAGCCTTAATATCTAACATCTATTTACTTTATATTGTAGATGATTACATTGTATGATTTAATAAGAGCAATATTAGTAGAAAAAGAAAAACAACGAACTATTCGAAGAATGTTTGTCATATATGTGCATACTAAATATTTATGAGTTTAAGTATTTGTTAAGGAAACTATTACAACTGTGGTTGGACTTTTGGTTTTTTTATATTATTATTATTATTATTATTATTATTATTATTATTATTGTTTAATTTTTTATTATTATTATTATTTTTAATAATAATAATAAAAAAATAATTATTATTTTTAATTTGTTGCCTGAGGGCGTGTAAATACAATCATCTCTCTCATAACATCCGTGCGACAATTACACCAGGTGTCTTGGAGGTAACCATAAAGTACATACAATATAGCAGGTATATGGTCATATTTTTTGTCTGAATGGAAGATCATTGTTTTTGAGTGAATTTCATTCAATTTTTTTTCCTTTTCCATTTTTATTAGATATTGTTTTTATTTCGGTTAGTTATAATTTTGTTCAGAGTTGTTGTTTCTTATTTTTTGTGAAGTGGCCATACTAGGTATTTTCTTTGTTGTTATAGTTAATTGCCTTTATTAGAGGCTATTATTATTGGTATTATTGCTTTTTGCTGTTGGTTTATTATTTGTTTTTTTTTTTCCTCTCTGCAGAAATTATTATTTCTATTGCTCTGCGGTCCATTAGGTTCATTAAAGTTACTCTTTATTATCTTAATGATTCGTTCAAGTAGCTAGCTAATGTTGGCATGTATTGTGTATCTATATATTTTTGTAGCTGCAAATTTTTATATGACGGTAATAAAAATTAACTGATATAATTTACTTTGCGCACATTTTGTTTCTTTTTATATATGCAATTTAACTTATTTAATTCAGCTCTGCATATATTTCAGTTTTAATTAATTTTCAACATATGTATACATACTCGTACATGCCTACATATGAACGCATACCAGTATGTATGTACAAATGTTCTCATATACTATAAACTTTTTTTACTAAGTAATCACTTTTAACGAACTCATGCAATAAAACAAAAATAGTAAATCATTGAAGAAAGGGAGAAGAAAACAAAATAAATGCCAAACTTGCATAAATTATAAATCAGTGTACAGATACAGTCAATTAATTATGTAGCTATTTAATTAAATTTGTATATCGTAATTTTGATTTGTTTTTATTTTACAGTAGTATTATATAGTATTTTGAGTGTGGCTGATGGAAGTGTAAATAAATAAAACCTCTTTCTTTATGGGTCAACATTTGATATGATTAATTTTGCTGATGGTTTTTCAATTTGAAGAGTTATATAATATCTGCTAAGCATTTCAAATGCATAATGTTTCAAGTAATATTTTTGACTTCATGTTTTTAGGTATAATACTTACAATATTTTGCAGCTCTTGGAAGGTGGGTCCACAAGATGTCCATTGTAAATCATGCTGCAGCAAGTGTAATGTGATGTCAGTGAAAACTATTGGCTGTATGTTGGCTTTGATACTTATTAACTACTCCGAGAGTGATTCAGAGTAATGAAAAAATAAATTGTCGATTAGTAGTTTTTATATTTTTTGCTAAGGTTCAGTTGGACTCGATTGCCTGATTAAATTTGATATATTGTGCTACAAATCGATACTTTGATTTGTTTTGATTTGAAAGAAAAATATCTATAGTGCAACTGGGAAAGAAAATAAACACATTTTTTTATTTTAAATAAGTATTTATATATATATATATTTATAATTTAATTTATTTTATCATCGGCATCTTAGATATTTTCTTCGGCTTCTTCTTCTTCCTCAGCTACAAACTAATACGGAACGTATACATGACAAAGGAAACTAATAAAATTAACATAAGTAGGTGTCTAATCGTAAAATAAAAACAAATGAGTAAAAAATAAACAAAATTTAGTTAACTTAGCAATAGAATAAATGTTGTTGTTGTTGATTTTTTCCTATTTATTCTCCATTTTTCTTTTTCAGCTTCTAGCATTTATGGATAAATTAAGCAAATAGTAATATAATACAATATATTTCAAATAAAATAAAAACAAGGACACTGGTATTAATATATTAACTCTAGATATGTACTTGTATAAAGAAATAAAAATACAAAAGAGAAATATTTACAAATAAAACTTATACAATTCTTGTTTTTTAAATAAATTCTCGTTTAACTGATTACAAAAACAAATAACAATGGCTTATGTACCTGTATGTGGAATGAGTGTATAGTATGTGTATGTGTATTTATTATGATTTTCATTTCATTATTTTTGCATAATACAATAAATTTTCAAAAGTCACAAAAAAATGAAAATTGGGGAAAAAAATGGACAAAAAATATAATTTACAAATTAATATTTAAACTATACACAAAAAGCACTGTCTCCATATCTCTATCAGAATGAATAAGACTATTAAAACTAAATATGTATGTAAGTAGCTTAAAGCAACTAGTCTAAAGCTAGTCTAATCATACGTATCTGTGATAGATATAGTGAAAGAATTTCATTTGTTTAAATTCCTTTAGTGTGGCAATTTATTTTTATGGGAAATTAGTTAAAAGCATAATGCAAACTTTTAATCAAGTCCATTGGATTTTTTTCTTTTTAATTTACGGATTATTTTTCATATGTATTCTTCTTTTATTTTTTATTTTGCATGATTTATTTATGAAATAAAATTTTTGTAATTAAATAAACTTAAAAATTAATAGTTGTGTGTATGTGTGTGTTTCGATTGATGGCATTTTCTATATATTTCATGATCATAGTTGTAGCATTCACTGTAGATTCACTGATCCATCCTCTTTCGTGTCACACACTTATACACCCATGCGGTGATGGATGCTTAATGTTGGCATCGTTGGCATCGTTGGATCGATGTCAAATCTTTGAAATTTATTTATTTTTGGGCAAATGTCGTTTCATGTGCAACGCCAAATGATCACTACGTGCAAAACTACGCTCACAGACAATGCATTTAAACGGTTTGGCGCCTGTATGCTTACGATAGTGACGTGTCAATTCATCGGAACGTGCAAAACGCCACTCGCATTCGGGCCACTGGCAGGTGTAAGGTTTCTCACCTAAAAATAGAAAGCACAAAAAAGAAGGGGGAAATATATCAATTAGCTAATAGTACATTATATGAAGAAAGGTACATATTGCGATATGCATAGAGACCCTCGAATATCAAATTTTGCTTAGAGATACATGCACCTTCACGAAATAGAAAATTAAATAATAATCAGTCAATAGGGCCATCATCAAATTCATACAAGCAAATGGAATTCCTTCAAAAGCATTACGGAATGCAAATTATTGAAATTATCGCTAAATTGTAAAGCATGACGCACAACAAAATTATCTCATGCGACAGCCATTACCATGCAGAGGGAATTCTTATGCAAAGCCTACAGCGATACACGAAGATTTTAAATATGCGTTCCACTTAGCATTTGTGCATATAGTAAATATGTATTGTATACAGGGTGTAGAGTGAAATTACTCAAATCAAGATATGGCAACGTAATATGGTAACGTAACAGAGAACCACGAAAACAATTAAAGAGGTAGAAGTGTATAATACCAGGTGTACAAGCTGAAATCCGCTGTTTGCTCGTAGATGGCGTTACTGAGCATATTCAGCTACTGTGCATCCTTTTATTTTATGAGATCGACATCTGTTTACATCAATTAGTATACATCATTAGTGATTTCATACAACAACATACATTTTTCCTCGTATAATCATGCTCTACTTTTTTGCTTAAATTTGAAGAAATCTGCTTCCGAGTCGAATCGAATACTTGTGGAGACCTATCGTGACAGTGCGCTATCGGAAACTACTTGCAGAGACTGGTTTCGTCGGTTCAAAGAAGGCCATTTTGACATGAGTGACAGGAAGCTTGAAAATAGACCCAGAAAAGTTGAGGATATGATTTGCAGGCTCATTTGGATGAGGACGACACCCAATCGCAAAAATGCTTGCCGAACAGTTAGGTGTTACTCAACAAGCTACTTCCATACGTTTACGAGCCATGGGGAAGGTTCAAAAATTTGGAAAATGGGTACCCCATGAATTGAACATAGTCAGATGGAGCGACGCCAAAACACATGCGAAATCTTGCTTGCTAGACAAAAAAAAAAGTCGTTCCTGCATCTTGTGGTGACTTGCGATGAACAGTGGATATGCTTTGAGAATCATAAACGAAAAAAAATCGTGGGTCGATCCCAGCCAACTAGCAACTTGTTCTCCAAGACCAAATCGCTTTGGACGCAAGACGATGCTGTGCGTTTGGTGGGATCAGCAGGGTGTCACCTACTACGAGCTGTTCAAACCTGGTGAAACTGTCTATGCTCACCGCAACCACCAACAACTAGTGAAATTGCGCCGTGCTTTGGGTAAAAAAGGCCTGGTTATGAACAAAGGCATGAGAAGCTGATTTTTCTCCACGACAACGATACATCGCACACGTCAAAACTGGTCCAAAACTACTTGGACCCACTCAATGCGCTTATTCACCAGACCTGGCCCCTTCTGACTATCACCTGTTTTCGTCGATGGGTCACGCGCTCGCCGAACAGCACGTCGATTCTTATGAAGACGTTGGAAAAAGGCTTGACGAGTGGTTTGCCTCGAAAAATGAGGAATTCCTTGGGCATGGTATACACAAATTGCCCGAGAGATGAGAAAAATGTAGAGCTAGTGAGGGCAAATACTTTGAATAAATTAATTTTTGGCTTTCTATGAAAAAAATGTGATTTTTTTTTACCGATAAAAGCGGATTTATGTTTGTACACCTGGTATATGACCGATGTTCATTAATTTTTACCCCTCCACATTTATTCTGAATATTCTTACTCTTTCTCTTTACTCTTTCCAATACAAAATTGTTATTTTTTATAAAATTGCAAGAACAGAAATCCATATTAGATACAAAATACAATAAGAGTTACAAGAAGCAAATTTGCCACTTATTATCATGTCATATATACTCCCTGTATACAACAGTTGTAAGCCTGAGCTTGCCTATTTGTTATTAAGCACGTGCAACTAAATACATATAGTGTTGTATGAGCCGCTGCTATTGCTCTCTAAGCATTTGCGTTGTAATGTTAGTTTGCCCCAAAAGTTTAATTAAATTTGCGCGAATGCATTTGCATAAATAACCATAAATCTATCATCGCTTTGGTTTAAACGCTTCTACATACATACGACATAGGTACCTAAAATATATATATATACATTTATTTATACTTGTATGTACGATAGTTATGCATGCATTGTACATACATATGCATGTACTCGTACATTTGCAACATTTACAGTGCACATTAACATTTGCATTTTCATTGACTTGAATTTATTTAATGGTCCTTTTTGTACTCGTCGTCTTCGTCATCGTCATCGTCATCGTCATCATAGACATTGTCATTGTACTCGCCAATATTCTCCATACATCTATTACATTTCTAAGTAAGCAATTTTGTTGAAATGATCTTATTGTTGCTGGTTGTTGGTAGTAGTTGGCACACGTCATTTGCAATGCCATTGTATTGTATTATTTATAAATATTTACCATTCGCATATATCAGTATTCATTTGTATGTTTGACAGAATTCTTTGAATATACGATTGGTTGTACATATGTACAATAATATCTATATATATATATACCATGTTAGATGACTAATATTTAATAATGTTCTTTGAGTTCAAAATTTGCATAAAATTTTACAATAAATTCGTACAAAAATGAAAATAAACATATATTGATAAAGGTATGCGAAGTAATGCTTAATACAATGATTAAGGGGAAAATCAATGAATGAAAGACTTAGGCAAAAAACTTGAATTCCATAGATAAAATATCATAGCACTATACTAAATGAATAAAAAAAAGATGAAAAATGTTATAAAACAGAGGTTACATAAAAAATATAAAATATTTCAGGTATATTAACTGGAAGTTGAATCTTATGAAGAACGCTATACAATCATCAATACGATCTGGTGGATGTTTGAAGCTATATTTAGGGCCCAGTGATAATAATTTTTGGTAGAGAGGTAACTTAATTGATTCAGTAAAACCTAGACTAGAGTCAAAAGTAATGCTACAGAGATATTTATATCTACCACGATTAGCTTTAAGCTGCGAAAATAGGGAATCTGAAACTTAGTAAACCTAAAAGTTCATTCCAAGTGCTCTGAGGCTTTTGCACCGAATAGTAGACGTTACAGAGTAATTGTTTGACTCCACCCAAACCTTTTAGTGTTCACAAAGTATTTATTGCTTCGATTTTAAAAAATTCAATACCAAGGGTAGACTGGACTTCTTGCGTCCAGTAATTAAATCAGGTACTCATGATTTCCCAATTGCTTCTTCCGAATTAATTGCTTTTATGACTTGGTTTTCCACCTTAATTTTGCCAGTAAAGCAACTACAAAATCCCCCAAATTGGTAAAATTTAATAGTAAGAATATCATTGCCTCCTAATATCAACATTTATATTCCCTATAATACATTTAATATGGCTACATGAAATGCAACTGTGTGAACTAACAATATCATTCACATGATTTTTTTTTTCATATTTTATCCACTACCTTTCCCTCTCTCTCTCTCACACACTATCTGCTATTTTGAAAATTTTCCACACTAATGAGCCACACACGTGTAAGTGCATTAAGTGGCTGCCAACATTACAAAATGCGTGTGTGGGCGTCACATTAGCTTCAATCGCAAAATAAAAGAAGAAAACAAGCAAATAAGTAAAGAAAAAAATATTGAAAAACTTGCAACATGCAACATATGATCTGAAGTCAATGAAATCAGTGCAATGTAATAGCAAACGTTAAATACATTACTGCCTGTTGCTGCTGAAGCAGTAGATGACAAAGCCATTTAAACCATTTTTGGTGGATTAATTTGCAGTTTTTCAATAGGTAACAATAACAACAACAACAACAACAACAACAACGAAAATAACAATAAAAACAAGAGCAGGTAATTGCTCTGGCAAAGCGTATATGAACATTTACGTATGAGGGTGGCAAAACAAGCAACAACATCAACTACAGTAGGTAACAAAAGTAATTGCACGAATTGAAAAAAAGTTTCGGGGCGAGCAGGTATTGACAGTACACCAGCAGGAGGTGAATTGCAATATTTATTGTATATACAAGTACATATGTATGTCATATATTTATATAGTTATATGTCATACTCTGCCTGGTGATGAGGTGGTAACACATTGCATATTTGTGACAGTTTGGATGCTTTTTGTTGATTTGTAGTTTAATTTAATTTGCTTTGATTTGTGTGGGAATGAATTTGACAGTTGATATATGGAGCTTTTATATGATTCGATTTTGTTGTTTTGTAAATTAGAAACGCTTAATGAATGTTGTTTTACATATGTGTAGCTGAGTAGACGATCAAATAATTGTGGGAAATGTGTAATAATGCCATAACGAAAACGAAAGCAAAAAATGTTTTTTGTTTTCTCAGACAAACTTGACAATGGTCAGTCCAGAAAGCCGCAAGCCCTTGGGCTAAGATCGAATTAGACACTAATGTAATTTTGACAGGCAATTCACCTATAATATGCACTGTTCGTTTCGGGGTACAAGTTTTGAAATGGGATCCATGTAAAGCCTGAGAGAATAATGAACGTACGTTCCATCAAATTTTTTTTTCAAAAATTTATTTTGCGTTGTTGCTGGAATGTGTACTTAAACATTTTAAGAATATATCCAACCTATATTACACACAACCCCAACTATCTAAATTTATGTAAATATAGTTAACTCTATCTAAAGACGTTTGGCTTTTCACTCTTTATGTATATTTTATTTGACGTGCACATGATATTCGTTCAAGTATGTTGATGTGTTTAGTTACAAATGTTGATGTACTATCTACACTATATTCATTCTACACATGTTGATCTTCTTCTTCTTATGTGGCCATAACAACCGAATATCGATTTAGGCCGAAAATAACATGCTTCGCCAGCCATCTCTGTTCTTCGCTAGCTGGCGCCAGTTAGAAATTCCAAGCGCCGTCAGGTTCTCCAGTACTTGGTCTTTCCACCGGAGGTTTGGTCTTCCTCTTTTGCGTCGTCCTCCAGCGGGTTCCGAATATAGCACCTGCTTAGCTGGAGCGTGTTCTTCCATTCGCTCGACATGACCGAGCCAGCGCAGCCGCTGGATTTTGATGCGCTTTACTATGTCAATATCGGCATACAGCTCGTACAGCTCATGGTTGTACCTTATTCGGTACTCGCCACCAACGCAAATAGGTCCAAAGATCTTGCGTAGGACTTTTCTCTCGAAAACTCCAAGTATTCGCTCATCCGAGGTGGAAATTGTCCAGGCTTCAGCGCCATATGTTAGGACAGGCATGATGAGAGACTTGTAGAGTGTAGTTTTCGTTCTTCGAGAGAGGGCTCAACTTCTCAATTGCTTACTCAGCCCAAAGTAACACCTGTTAGCAAGAGTTATCCTACGCATGATCTCCAAGCTGACGTCATTACTGCTGTTAATGCTGGTTCCAAGATAGACAAAGTCCCTTACTACTTCAAAAGCGTAGTTGTCAACAGTGACGTGCTGTCCAAGACGTCGGGACTCTTTGTTTGTTGACACTAGATACTTCGTCTTGCCCTCGTTCACCGTGAGACCCATCCGACGCGACTCTCTTTCCAACTCTGAGAATGCTGCACTGACTGCTCGCGTGTTCATGCCGATTATGTCAATATCGTCGGCATACGCTAACAGCATGACACTTTTGTTGAAGATAGTGCCATTATGTCGTAGATCAGCAGCTCGTATTATTTTCTCCATAATAAGATTGAAGAAGTCACACGATAACGAATCACCTTGTCTGAAATCCCGTTCGGTATTAAACGGTGCGGAGAGGTCCTTCCCAATTTTCACTGCACAACGAGAGTTATGCAGTGTCATTCTACAAAGTCGAATGAGCTTTGCAGGAATACCGAACTCAGACATTGTTGCGTAGAGGTAATCCCTTACCGGACTGTCGAAAGCGGCTTTATAATCAACAAATAGGTGGTGTGTGTCGATCTGTTTTTCTTGGGTCTTCTCCAGGATTTGGCGCAGTGTGAAAATCTGGTCGATGGTGGATTTACCAGATTTATAACACATGTTGATAGGTTTCATTTATTCAAGTTTTACATGTTGTTTTGTCAATGATTTGAAATCTTTCTATAATAATTATATATATTAGAGTCAAATAATTCTTATTAACGTTTTGAAAAATGCAAAATATTTGTCAGTCGTATTTAAAATTATTCATGTTGAGTGCTTCTCTGCACTTTGTTTATGAATACATGTTGCTATAGTTAGTACTGTTCATTAGTTACAAATGTATACTTGTTGCTTTTTATGGTATGTATGTTGATTTCAAATTACTGTATATTTGAAAACTTCTTGTTTGTGTTTTTGAAAAATGAAAGACATTTTTAGATTATAGAATGCAAAAAATGAAAAATTGTTTCTAACAAATATGTATCTTCAGAATTTTAATTGTTAATTTGTTTTTGAAGGATGCAATAAGAAATAAAGATGTTTGTAAAACCCTTATAAAGCAATATCTATTCACGAGTTTCAAGGATATATATTTCACACGCTTAGATCCATTACTATATAACGAAAATGATGCTGCAGTCAATTCAATTGAACTAATTGGACACAAAACTAAAGAGAAAAATGCTTCAATTCGGCCTACGAAAAAACTTGTCTGAACTTCTCTTCCTGCGTACTTTTTATATTAACCGACTTGGAATGACGAAACATTTGTGAGACTGAAAGCTTCACCACACAATACTTTCAGAAGTTTGTTCGCAAAAAATCTTTAGTAGTCTTTATATGTATTGTCAAAAGCCTGAAACTATTCTGAAAACATATTCTGAATGAATTTTTGCACTGTAAATATTGATTAGAATTTAAATTGAAAGATAATAAATTTTAATTATTGTTTCCTTTTAGTTCTGCATATATTTTATATATGTATACATGCTCGTCGCGAATTGCCGTCACACTTGGTAATGTTCATATAAATACTACGTACCTATACATTTAAAACGAATGCATAGATACAATGTTTTCTTATTCAAATGCATTCTTGTCATTTTTAATAATTTATATCATTTTAATCAAACTTGTACGTAATAGCAAACATAATGCCTTTTTTTTTGTGTAAATAATTTTGCATTTAGTAATTTTTTGCCCATGCTTCAACACATTGACACACACTACGCATACTCGTAACTTTGTGCGTATCTTGATCATTTAACACCATTCATACTATAAATGATATTACATCAGTGACATACATGCATAATTTTTCAAATTCAATAACAAGCTTGTCTCTTTTCATTATTAGTATTCTTTTTTTATTTACTTATATTTTTTAAACTAGTCAACTTAGCTCAAGTTTTACGCATATGCATTATATACATGTATTAATTAATTCAAACGCCCCATTTTGAATACAAAAAAAAATATTGAAAAAAAAAAATTCCACAAATAGTGGATTCAATTTTCAAATTTTCTTGTATAAATTCCCACGATCAGTGAACTTGAATGCGAACGCTTATATGTAAAGTCAAGAAATTAAAACAACAACAATTGAACAAGAAAATGTTCAAAAATAAATTAAATATTTATGAATATTGAAATTTAACAAGTTAGTTAGTTGTGCATGTGCATACATACATATCTACAAGTTTGCTGTTGTAAACGATATCAAACAATAAAATGGAGTAATAAAAAACATGTTGACGTAGCGATGGCGTCATGGTAAAAAGCTGATTGTTGCTGCTTGCCATTATGATTTATATATACAACTACGTCTATGTGTACGTGTAAGGCTGCAATGATTATTGTATGAGATATTACGTTATATAGTAATTTGTTCGTACCTAGTATATATGTAAATATCAAGGATCCATAAAATTTTAAATATCGATTAGAAGTATTCTATGCACTACACCCAAAAACACAAGGGACCACTCAGTTCGTTCTTCCAATTGTAACTCTCACAAGCAGAGGTAAAGGAGATATGGAAATTATATACTATCGATAGGAGCAAAATCTGAGCATAGTAAATTATAAAGTGATAAAGCAAAAATCAGCAAAATTGTATGAAAACCAAGCCTACCTTCCATACAAAAGTATTGTTGAGTATGTGGTTTTACACTTTGCGCGCGAAAATATATAACTACGAAGTATATCTGACTTGGTAGAAAATCGGTAGAATAAAATAGAAATCTACCTTCCTACACAATCATTCTATATAGCCAATATCGTCATTTGCTATTGAAGAAATTGCTTCATATATTCTACGAATTAATTTGTACTCAGTGAAAATAATATTACTTTAATAATTCCAGCTCGAAATGATCGAAACGAATAAGAGAGGCACATAAAATCACAAATGTGTACTCCGTACATATATGACCATGGAATGATCACTGATAGACAAACAGCCAAATAGACATCGAAATAGACAATTTATTGCTTTTTTAATACTACTGCTGGTGTTGCTTGTGCTACAATATTCAAGTATACTAGTATATGATACTAGCAAATTGGTTAACTATCACATTTAAGTTTATGTTTGATAGTTTAGGAAATGTGTGTGCTGTGATGGTGCTGTGTTGATCACTAAATTGGCTATAGATAGAGACACATAATATACAATTAATACAAGTTATGCATTTAAATGAGAAATTATCAATAACCAATTGATAATTATCAATTATAATCATAAATATCATCAAAATTGTTATTTACTGATAATGATGATCTCCATAGTTGTCTCAATAGGAATATAAGAAAATAATGTCATTAAATAAAAAAGTTGAATTATTATTCAATGCAATGCACGTACATGAGGCTTTCATGAGGAATTGAATTGTAAGATTAAATAAATTGCAATTAAATGCAAGAAAAGGACTACTTGAATAATTGGGTCATTGTTGATTAAATATAATATAAAAAATTTTAATGAAAAATAAAAAAAAAAAATTAATCAGGCCCGCACATAATAAAGCCATAAACACACATGGCTTGGTACATATTTTTGTGTATATCGAATTTCTCTAGAAACAAAAATAAAATAATTATTATTGTTGCTCCATTATTATTATTATTTCAATATAAACTTGGGTGTTATAAAAAACAAAACAAAAAAAAAACCAGCCGACCCGTTATTGAGCATTAAGATGTTGTATTGCGTGTACGAATATGTTTTAAATCAAAAATCGTGTTGGAATTTTGATTGGATCATAAACTGTCATTGTATCTCAACGCTTAAAGTAGCTCTCAACCAAAACAAAAAACAATGATAATTTTCTGGGTTATTCGTTATATTGTATCTGTATATGTGTATGACTTTTTCTTCTTCTCTCTTAATATTAAATGTTATATTGTCTGCTTATATTTCTTTTGAACAACCACAAAGCATGAAAAAAAAACAAACAAACAAAACAAAAACTATTGCAAATATAATGAAATAAAATTGAATCGTAAACTTTTGACGCTTATGAATCAACAACGACTATGACAAAGTTGACAACGCTACTCCGATGACGATTGACCAAAAACACCGGCGACGGTGGCGGCAACGGCAATAAAATTTCGGAATTTTTCGCAATAATAGTGTCTTTTTTGTTCTTTTTTTTTGGTCTTTTGAGTGCATTTTTATTAGGCGCTTTCAAATATATATACATACATATGTCTATAAATAGATCCAGTAATTTTTTTTGTTTGTTTTGGTTTTACATAAATCCATTTTAATTGATATACGTACTTACAAGAATATGGGCTATTTTTCCTAATAGTGTCTCTATGGATTCCAATAAAGCGTATAGCTTTATAGATTGCGAAAATTAAATAAAATACTTTCTCTATCGATATAGTAAATATTGGGTAATTTGAAAAGTACCCACAGTTTTTTGTTACTAAATATTGTTGATGCCCATATATCGGGCAAAACTAACCTGATTAATTAAACTTTAGTTTTACTATAGAATCTGCTGGGCATAAAACTATAAATATATTTTAATTCAACAATTAATTAGACCGGCTCGTAAAGTAACCTGACACGTATATATGGAAAATAGGATATTGACCAGAACCATCTAGGTAAACAAAGTTGAAAGATATTATACAGTTAATTATTATGATCATTTAGAAAATTGTTTCAGATGTTGTTCGGATGTTGGTAGTACAAGCCACAAAATTGAATGACCTAAGAAACGAACTTAATATATAATAAATTTTTAGTGTGATTTTCATCCTACATATATCGTTGTGTCGATTTTTAGTGGTGGTGGTCATTTATACATACAAATGAAGAGATAAGTGTCATTGCCACACGATTCCGTCCATTTATAATCAAAATTTCGGCCTGATAGGATCATAGTTTTCTTTTTTAACTCTACAAACTACATACGGATGCATACTTTTGTATAGAGAGTAGGTGCGGTTTCCATCCCAAAATGTTGATTTTTGAAAATAATGCTTGCTTGTTGATGAAAACTAATCTTGAGCGCTTAGTTTCAGTCATACAAGTTAATATACAGTAAATATACCACCTAAAACATACTTTTATATTGAAGATGGTTCTGGTTTTCAAATGATATTACCCATTCCTAGATTAGTTTAATTATAAATAAACAACAATCAAATGTACAGATATCAGGAAAAGCTAATCTTATATTTTAAATTTCAGCCCTATAACTTAATATTTTCTTATGTAAAGGGTTATCCATTTTGCGGTTTCAAAAGTAAATGTAAATAAAACACATATAAAATATCTTTTATCATGATATTTCTTTTTTATTATAAAGCTTGAACGTTGACATTATGTGTAAAATACTACATCATTTAAATGACCACCACGCGAATTGTTGCAAGCATCGATTCTTTTGAGGTAATTTTCGACCACTTTTTGACACATATTGGGCGGTATCTCAGCCATAACGTGACGAATGTTGGTTTTTAGGTGCTCAAGAGTTAAAGGTTTATCTGCATAAACACGGTCTTTCGCGTAGCCCCACAAAAAAAAGTCAAGCGGTGTCAAATCGCATGATCTTGGTGGCCACTTGATATCGCCACGACGAGAAATTACGCGGCCAGAAAATTTCTCTTGCAATAAAGCCATATTCGCTCGAGTTGTGTGGCATGTGGCACCGTCTTGTTGAAACCACATATTCTCTAAGTCGTATTCTTCAATAGCAGGCAAAAAAAAGTCGGTTATCATATGACCATAATGCTCCGAATTGACGGTGACAGTCGTTCCATCGTCGTTTTCGAAGAAGTAAGGTCCAATCACACCTCCGGACCAAAGAGCGCACCAAGCAGTGACTTTTTGTGGATGTAGTGGCCTCTCTTCAATTACTTGAGGATTCTCAGAACCCCAAATACGACAATTTTGTTTGTTAACATACCCACCGAGTGAGAAATGTGCTTCGTCGCTGAAGAAAATTTTGTTCGAAAAATCGCCGTCCACCGCCTGTTGTTCAAGCACCCATTCGACGTATCTACGACGTTGTGAATGGTCAGCTGGCTTCAGTTGTTGTGTGAGCTGGATTTTATATGGATGTAGGTGTAGATCCAAATGCAAAATACGCCATAATGTGCCGTAAGACAGTCCTAATTCCTGAGAACGACGAGGAATCGACACATTCGGGTCTTCGGCAACACTTTCTCTTACAGCAGCGATATTTTCGGTGGTACGAGCGAAACAATGATGCACAGGCCTTACAATATCTGTAACCGATCCAGTCTCTTCATATTTCTTCACAATTTTGCCAATTGCTTGCGTAGTTGGACGATTATGTAAACCATAATCTCCTCTTAAAGCACGATATGTGGCTGTGGCAGAATCACCATTTTTGTAGTATGTTTTTACAATTTTAATGCGTTGTGCGATAGTTAAGCGATCCATTTTCGCAAATGTCAGACTTTGAACTGAAAAAGAAAGAAATAGTTTTAACAACTTAGTTTGACAGATGTCGAATTCTAGCCCTATACTTTTGAAACCGCGAAATGGATAACCCTTTATTAAGCGGAGTGATGTGATAGTATGTGATCCAGTCCATGAAAATGTGTATGTATATAAGTATTAATTAGTAATTAAAAATTACAACATTTTTAAATTTAATAATATACGAGTACGCATTTATGTATTGTATACAACTAAACAAATAGTTATGCGTCAGCATAAGCTGTGGCTAACAGGAAACTATTAAAGCAACCACTTCATAAATGTGATGGTTGATTCACTATGGTAGCCATTAAATGCATGGTAATACCCACTACTAGACAATATAAATAGATGCATTTGTGCTACTTGAATTGCACATTAAAATGTTGATTTTACGATGGATTTCAATTAAATGTGGACATACACACTCATGCACACATACAGAGAAGATGTTAATTTTTAAACTTATCTCAAATACAGTATGAAAAATGTATTTTCAATAATTATTGGATACATTAGGTAGAGAAGTAGTAGCTCAAAAACACTACAAAAATTACAGTTTTGCATAAACGTAAACATTTCATGCGGTTTAATGTCGCACTTAACGAACTTACGAACATACTGCCTTATATGTGTGATTATCGATTGAATGTATGATGTCTCATGCATAGATACATCATACATGTGAGTGTAAAAATTAATACCAGTTGTATTATATACAACTGGTATTATTATACAAGCAAAACACTCATACATCGATGACATAATGAAAAAAGTGCGCAATGTGTGTACTTTTAGCAACATGCAGCGTATCACATATATGCGCCATAGAAAATTCCACATAATTATTTAAGCGCACATAATTAAGTCACTCACCAATTTAGTCTGCTGTATTTGAGTCCCAAATACATAGAAGCTTAAACAAATATTTGCATTGTAATATTAACCCTACGTATTCATGTAGATTACTAGTAAATTGGCCTTCATATGCTTACCACTATTGACGTGCAGTTTGCTCACACTCAGTAGGTGATTACATATGATTAAATGATCTTACTAAATGCTTGAATTTGCTTCTAAGCACGTTCGAATGTGTATCTAAACATTCCAGTATTTAGTGTTTTAAAAGTTTTCGGAAATTAAATAACTAATACATTTAGCAATCAGTGAAACTTTATGGTAATGCAAAGAAGAATACTTCCAACTTATATATGAAATACCCATGTATTCAATGTAATTGAGTAATTATGTTTATTCAAACTAGAGCGCAGGAAAACACTATGCGCGCTACCTACCTATTAACTCTAACTTAAGTAAAAATAACGATTGACGCAAACTCGTCTGGTCTACCTTACTTTCTACAAAAACTTGAAAAAGAAAGTACCTATTCGTATGAATAAGTATGAATTTAATGCGAAACATTTCAATAACTATGTCGATTAGAAGCAACTAATTGTAGTGTTTATTTAAGCTATTCTGACATAATTAATGATTAATTATAATGTCTATCATATAAATGATCGTATTAGCATATGCTTCAGCGACGAAGATATCGTTGTATAATAACACAGCGTGACACCTGTTGTTGCATGAACGTCACTTTTATTGTACTTGACTATTTATTAGTAAGTACGAGTATATATAAATATATAAAGCTGCTTCATTATCGTAGCCACGAATAACAACAAATCAGTTTCTTTAAACTCATTTAGTCTTTTGCCTTGTTGAGATTTAGAGCATCACTACATGCCACATGCGGTGCATGCAAAATTTGGATGTCGATATTTATTCTGTTTCGAAAACTAAAATTCAAATTTTCTTTTTAGATGCCAAAAGGCTTTTCATATGTCAAAAGGCTAAAATATCAAAACAACATAAAACACGACATAACGATTGTATGTGCCCATTGACGTTAAATATTTTGCGAAATGTTATCCAATACGTCATCAGACAACCTGATTGAATTATGTATAATACATATAGTATATGTGCGTGAGTATGTTTGTTGGTTTGTTAACCTGTTGTATGAAAATTTAACCTTTCAGTACAGTGGTGATGTATACTTCTATATTGTAGTATATGTACAATCTACATCACTAACTGTCTGCCTGATTGTCGATTTTGAGAGTTTTTTAAATTACTCTTTATTATTTTTTATTCTTGTTGCTAATACTATGCTCGCATATCCGCATATCTTATGTCACGTAATTGGAGATCACGTACCTAGTTTCATTTTTTCTTTCATTGGACTTGCCAAATTTACATACAACATGTATCATACAAGTATCTATGATGGTGACACGCATGCCTATTTCCAATACTGTCGAATGTTGCAAAATATTCCATAGATTTATTGAATTTATCGCCGATTTCTTGCCGAGAGTGTAATATTCAGGATTTAATTACCTAACACAAGAAAAAAAAAACATACTATCGCCTTTTTAACTACTATTTATTATGTATGTTACTCAATATACACCAAAGTATGTGAAGGTCTCCTAAGCAGGTATTCTTAAAATACAATACAAATATTGCATCAAACTCATATGAAACACATACTACATATAGTTAATTACAAGTGTACTCGTAATATCCATTTTATGAAAATTTTCATTTACATATACTATAAGTAGAAGAAGCAGACAATATCAATTCCTCCACAAATCGCAAATAAAATTCGCAACAAGTGTTTCTCGATCATATAAGCACTTCATTGTCATAAACAATATATTATAGCACATTTAATCACAAGGAATAATCTCGACAAATCCAATTACAAATATTCCATGTAAAAGCATGATTAAAATGAAGGCCCGATTGATCGCACCAGTGTGCATAAATCATTGAGCGCAAGTGTGCATAATATAACAAGAGTAATATACATCTATCTGTACGTAATATGAATCGAATAAGAATAATAAAAATTCACAATAATTCAACACTTTGGAAAATGTACCCACTCTTTCTTGCTTTTATGATTTTATGTGCTCGTTTACCAACATTTATGTAACCAAAAGTTATATGAGTCATAGTCGCACTATACATAGCATATAATACAATATGATGAAATATTTCTCGAGTCTGTGTAGCCAACAAAAATGACAGTCATAATATTTACTTTATCATATCATTATTAATCTAAGATAATAATAAAGTAATGTGCACAGGCTTGCATAGCTACATTTATGTAGCTTTATCAGTACGAAGGAATTAAGTGATACTCTTATTAAAATTAGCTTAACACACTACTATATCTTTGTTCAAAAAGCGCAAAGTCGATATTATAGTTTTCTATGGAAGGTATGTGTTAGATTCATTCAATTTATTAATTGATGAACATTATCTTATATAGCAATTTCCAGCAAAATTGCTTAATAATTACTGCACTTATCATTCAAAAAGGCAGACAGCCATGCAGAGAGAGACGATAGATGATTTTAGTCAATGTTATAAATATTTTTCCATATCTCGCTCCTATCCTTTTGAATGTCAAAAAGGAACGCACAAATTCAATATACAACAGGCTCTTTGAGTGCAGAGTTTAACCAATAACATCTTAGAAATAAAAAAAAAGTTCGAATTCTCAGAATGTGTCGGTAAGCCCAAGTTTTAGTTTATAAATATATAGTATGGTAACACTTACGTCAATCTTTAATAGGAATATTAAATACGACGAACGACAGCAAAACGAAGTGCCGTTGTGAAGAATACAGCAGTTGAAAATTTTACCTTTGGGATTGTTGTGCACTTCATGTATGCAACATAAACCTCAGCAACTTTTCAATAGGCATTATTTTGGGTTTAATGAAAGCAATTAAAGGTAAATGTGGCACATGCCGAAAATATTTAAATAGTCAACATTTCATCCTATAATTCCAAGTCTTGAACGGTCTTCAATATAGATGATACTAGTAGTTTTTGCTTTCTTTTAGATTTTACCATGACCTGTACGAGATTTGCATTGATCTTTATGCAATTAACTATGTTAATAAAATGTACATAAGTATTAACATATTAAGAATTAGTATAAAAAACCAGCTACACACTATTCTAAGATCAATGCAAATCTCATACTTAATACTTATGTACAGCTTCTGTCGCAAGCTCTTCAATTGTGTTAAAAGCTCTCACCTAGACTCAGATTGGGCGGGTTACAAATCGGCCCTCAGGACTTATAAATACAACCTCAGGAAATGCCAAGAGAAGCCTGGAAGAGCATCTGCATAGATATAGAAGACGCTTCTGAGGCTTCTAGACTTATCAAAATCCTATCTAAATCACCTCATACTCCAAGTGTTCTGGTCAAACCAGATGGAATGTGGACCACAACCTCTACTGAAACGCTGCAAACACTTGGAAGAATACTTGGGCGATAAATAGGTTCAAGGACAGGATAATTCCAGCATAGCTACAACAGGTAGCCAAACTGGTTCTTCCATGTTTAAGGCAGATTTTCATTGCCTGCATAAGCCTTGGCTTCATTCCTCAACTCTGGAGACAAGGAGACAAGTCAAAGTTGTCTTCATACCTAAGGCTGGAAAGAGCTCCCATAGAAGCCCAAAGGACTTTAGACCAATTAGACTATCGTCGTTCTTACTCAAAACACTGGAAAGATAGCTAGATGTACAGGGAAAGTACATTGAAAGGGCGCTACATGCGTTAGTATCAACTGTTGGAAAATCTCTTCATAATAAGTAATTTTCACTAGCGGCTTTCACAGATATTGAAGGTGCCTTCAACAATGTTCGGCCCATGGAAATCACGGAGGCTCTTGCACGGCTTGGGATGGAGGTAACACTTAGAGATGAATAGAACGGCTATTGAAAGATAGACTCATTACATCTGAGCTGGGTGGATCTATCATCACGAAACGTGTAAGAAGAGGAACCCCACAAGATGGGGTGTTCTCTCCTGTTCTATGGAACTTGGTAGTTAACGAACTACTACGGGAATTAGAGAGGAAGGGGTGCGGAGTGATTGCTTATACCGATGACATTTTCTTGTTGGTGACTGGAAAATTTTCGGAAGTCCTAAGGGACATTATTCAGATTAACCATAATATATTATAAAAATGGGCTAAGAAATGGGGATTAAATGCGAACCGACAAAAAACTGAGCTGATTTTGTTCTCCACAAAACATAAACCACCACCCTTAAACGTTCCCACTTTAGGGGGGTTCCATTAATTCTGCGAAAAGAAACCCGCTATCTAGGAGTGGTCCTAGACCGAAAACTAAATTGAAAGAAAAACATCATTTGTAGGGTTGAGAAATCCAGCACTGCACTCTATGCCTGTAAAAGAGCAATAGGGAAAAAGTGAGGTATGCAATCGAAAATTGTTTGCTGTATTTACAAAGCGGTTATCAAGCCAGTCCTCCTATATGTGGTACTGACCTGGTGGACTGCACTTTCTAAATTCTCCCATGTCAGACCTCTTGAAAAAATACAAAGGACAACTCCAACGTTGCACTAGAAGTGCTTCTGCATCTTACTCCACTTGACTTACTTGGTAAGCAGCTGGGGGGCAATTTCGCATCACTACTCAGCGACTTGCACCAATGGACATCAACGTCCTTCGGACATGCAAGCATACTGTATAATTTTAGTATTGAAACTTCACTTGATTATATCAAGCCTACATACGCCTTTGGAAGAAAATTCCTAACCTCCTTCATGCCAAATTATACTCTCATCTTTACTGATGGCTCTAAGCTTGATGAAAGAGTGGGAGCAGGTGTGTATTCCGAATCATTGAACCTAAATATTTCTTTCCGCCTGCCTGACTTGTGTAGTGTGTTTCAGGAAGAAGTTAAAGCGATTCACACTGTACGTACTTGGATCAAACAAAGCATTGCATCGCGCAGAGACATTTGCATCTTGAGTAACAGCCAAACTGAAATTAAGGCCCTGGACTCATTTCTCGTGAAATCGAAAACCATTCTTGACTGCCGCAAATTTCTTAACGAGATGGCTGAGCAGTACAATATTCTCCTGTGCTGGGTACCCGGACGCAGGGGTATACGAGGAAACTGCATAGCCGATGAGCTTGCAAGATAGGGTACTAAAGAATCTCTAACTCATTAGAATTCTCGTTTATGGATCCCCATAGCTACGCGTAAGCATAATTTGGAGGTTATCACCACCAACGTCTTCCAGAAGAGAAGGACGGATAAACCCATCTGTACTACTCAGCAAGAAATGTTCAAACTAACTTGCTGATCTTAATAGGGTAGACATTTCGACTTATGTGGGAGTGGTCACTGGTCACTGCCTTATAAACCTAATCTCACGCTGTGAGATTAGGTTTGGGCAACCCCTCTCAGGACTTCTGCAGAAGCTGCAGAGATGAGGAGAAACTTGAAACGATCTCACATCTACTATGTACCTACCGAGCTTTACGTAAAAATCGCAACAAATTTCTGCGACACTACCAAGTGAGTGACCTAGCCCAATTATCCCAGATTGACATTGTCAGTCTCCTAAAATGAATTCAATGTTCCGGTTGGTTCACAACGGACCTAAATATGGCCTATGTGCGCTCTCTCATCAGAGAGAGTGACCGCTCTAACCTAACCTAACCTATGTACGGCTTACATAGTATTTCGTTGAAACCTTTTTGGTTCTTATTGATAATGTAAACAACTCTTGGAAATTAATTATCTATCAGGAACCACAATAAACCGATATCTTGGGCATTATTATTATTTTTTTTTTTTGTGAGTTTTTTCTCTTCTGGGAATTGCTTTATTTTCTCGTTGCGAAGGTTAGGTATTAATTAATTATTTTTGATCAAGAGAGGCTATTAGAAAGCTATTTAAAATTATTGTGGCATACAAAATGTTTTTTGTTAGGGCTGGTAATGTAGTAATTGTGCTGCACTTTGTCTTTGCTATACAATAATAGCCACTAGTAGTAATAATATGAATTGCCTTGATGTTGCATCTGATGGTGATGATGATGATGCAATTTGTGGTTTAATGTACAAAACAAAAGTGATCAAATAGCTGCCAAACTAATAAACAAAATAACTAAGCAACAAATAAGCTCTCAAACGATATACATAGAGCAAGTGAAAAAGCAAGTGCATGAGGTGAAATGACTAGACATGACCGCAAAATGTAAATCACAGCACAAAAACAAATCGTGTTATGCTGGTGCCAGCTACGTCTTATAAAAACAGCAACGATAGCAGGAAGCACTATCCAATAATATTAATTGCATGCCTATCGCCACTACTCTACTTTGGAGAAGAACAAAAGAAGACGAAGAAGAAGACAGAGAACTGGTTATTTGTCGTTGATAAATAAAGCGCTACGATTCCATGTCAATGTACTGCATATTTCCCTGTTTGTTTGCTACTACGACGATAAACTATGTGTATGTAACTGTTTGTAAGCTCATCCTTTTATAGGTTACTGTGTTATAGTATAATATCGTATAATGTTCATACGCGATACATATGTGCTGGTGCTTTGTTTGCTGTACACAAACATTGATCTTCATTGTTGGAAGTGGCAATTTAAGTGCATTTTCTTGAAATTATGTAAAATGAATAAAGAAGAAGAATAATGAACTATTGTGCCAAACTGATCATGAAACATATGGAATGTCAATATATAATATGCTGATCATTAGAGAGTATTTTCCAGTCTACGTCATATATTTTTTTATGATTTATGGCATAAAGTGTGAAGTGAATCTTAATCTTCTATATAACAAACTTGTGTTAGCTCAATACAGCACTGAATTGTACAAAAGAAAAAAAAAACAGATGCACAGTGCAAGTTATGTATTAAATCATCTGTAACATGAGCCTTTTGCGGTCGTATACATAGTACTACATGTATTCATTTTAAACGTTCAAATAATAAATCAAACAATCATGCAACACAATCATTATTGGTAACGACTTCTTTAGCACAGCACAATAACAACAATGCCAGTAAGAAATATCTAGTAGGAATACATAGTTATATTAGCTAGTAATATTTCAAAAATTAGTCCAACTGCCAACTGCCAACAATACACGGAGCAATCCAACTAACCAACAAATAGCAAATGAACAACAAACACTGTATGGCGTCAAATAGGTATATACGAATATACATGTATATATACATATATAAATCAATTGACTAGGCTGAGAAGCATTTAGTTAAGTTATTACTCAATTCACGCCAAAAGGCATTTGTAAGCAAAACCATATGTGGTTTATTCATTGTACATAGTACTCGTATAAATAAATATCTATGACACAGTAAGTAGGAATATAATCATATATATGTCCTGTACTTGGAAATAGTAAAAAACGTATATTGTATTACTTTATTTCTTTATCGTTATATAAAGAAATCATCAATCCACTCACGAAAATAATCTTGGCTTACTATACATTGCGAAGCAAGCATAAATCTTGCACCATTGATGTACATTAATGCATTTAATTAATGTTGAAATGACCATTGAATTTTTAATATTTGTTATTTCTACAACATAAACTTGTTTACAGTCGAAATATGTGTATGTGAATGTAAGAAATATGTAATTACCCACCTGTATGTATCCTTTGATGTGCCTTCAAATGTGAACTTTTGGTATAAACTTTTGAACAACCTAAAAGAAAAATTAAAATAAAAAAATTCTATTCAATAAGAAAAAACTCATATGTAGCTTTCAGAAAATAAAGTGAACAATTTATTTTTCATATTTTTTAAAACTATTTACAATAATTTGAAATGGCTTCGATGGTCATCAATCGCCAATGAATATCGGACAACTATATAATCAATCATCAAAATAGCGAATGATTTTGACAAAGTACCACAAAAAAATACATATACTCTAGAATAGGGAGTCGGCTCTTTTAGTTACCTTTAGTTACCATCATACTGCAAGATGAGCAGTTGTTTTGGAATACGAAGAATATAAGGTCAGTTATATGGGTTTCAAAAATCGAAACGATAAACATATTTGTTATTTAGTCAACATATTTATTGAATATCTTCAAAATAGCTACCATTTGCCCATTAGTGCAGTCCGCTCTATAGAATAGCTCGTCTTCTAGATTCTCCAATAAACTACAATTGCTGTTTTGTTTTGAAAATGCCGCAATTGGTTACTACAAGAAGCAACAGTCTATCGGATCGACTCCAAAATTGTAGTTTCACTAATTTGACTCTAAATTTGTGACTCCCGCTATTACTTTCGATTCGTTCAGACATCATATGTTCGTCGGATTACTTCAATATATTAGGTGTAGTAAATGGAAATCCATTATTTTTGCATTAAATTGAAGGTTTTATTCATTTAAATGGTTCTAAACGGTTTTTGTGCAATGATGGACAGACTTGACGATTTCCATTATTTTATCGATATTTTTGACAATTGGCCTTGCATCATTGACATCAAAATTACCGGAATGGCATCGACGAAACCAAAATTACACGTGATTGGCTGTTAAAGTATCAGGACCATAAACACTATTTAAATTTTCAGCCATCTGGCTTGCGTTTTCGCCTTTATCGAGAAAAACAATCACAATGTCGAGCAATCACAAAACTGCCTGAAAAATTTATTTAAAGATAACGCGAGCCATCTATTGGAAAAGTAGTGCATTTTCTTTTACTACACCTAATATATCAAGGCATTACATATTGTTCTCTAAATGCTCTAAGGAATATTGTTTTGAATCCATTTATTTAAACTCAATGAATCATTCAAATCACATAAGAGTAGTACTCGCATAGTGCTGAGTACAGATTGAAAATGGGTCCCAAAGTTTTACTTTGATAAATACAAGATTTACCCATTGGCTGCATTCCTATCAACAACTACTGCTGTCTTAATGATTATCAGTGCCTACCTCATCGGATAAAAATATGTGGCATCTGTCGTAAAATCCGTATATTAATATGACTCATCAATATATTTATATATTAATATTCGTAAATTTAAGCTTCAATATTGAAAGTTACATAAATTCAGTAATTTTTTTAAATTCATTTTTTGAGAAATGCCCAAATGGAAATTATTGATAGCTCATATGTACACTGTCTCATATGAACAATAAACACGAGTACCTGCTAGCTCATATGTACCGACATGTGTTTGTGCTCGTATTACATCTGTCATTTCATTTGAAATGCTCAACACGAAATAGCCACTGTTTTACGCGCATTCCGTAATTTCAAACACTAGTAGGCATGTCTCAATTCATAAAATCCTTCGTCAAATAACAATATGCACACGTTTTACTTACTCAATACTAGCTACCATTGTTCTACCATACGTAGTTGTTGTTATTGTTGCGATAGTTATTATTGTTTACATGGTTCAAACAACATTCACAAATGAACATTATTGAATGTGAAAAAAACAAATAAAAAATATATACAGATTTTAGAGCAACAAGAGCAAGAAAAGCCTACTTGTTTCGTAACACGTAAGACTCAAAGATATGTACTTGTACCTATGCAGATTTCAAAAAATAAAACTACCGTAAGATTAACGTCTTAAGTTGGTACATCAGTTTGAAGGTAAATTGTAGCCACCAGCCAACAGTCAGAAAATCGATGTTAAGTGCGGGTGCACATTTCTGTGCATACAAGCAAGTACATGTATTGTCTATATGAATGTATCGTTGTGTGCTTATTTAATATTTATATGTCCGACTTTGTTCACTGCACGTATGTTTCGTTGTATGTGCATACCTACTGCAATATATATGTTTACTTATTGATTGCATTCGTATTATGTTGTTTGCGCGCGCACATGTACATACATATATATATATATATATAAGTATGGTATATCGCCAATCACCTCACGCGTATGCGTTTATGGCATAATAACTTCATTTACTTGCGGCGGCATCAGCATTATTGTTTGCATTGTGCGCACAAATACGACTTGTCTCGTCTCAATTCATTATCGTCGACGTATGTGCCAAGTTTGGTATTGAAACGTGTCATACCAGCGTCAAGTGTCTATTAACAATGTCTGTGCAATATATTGGCATCTCTTCTTCTGTATCGTTTGAATTGTCTATCCATCTGTCTGTCTGTCTGTCTGTCTATCATTTTGTCTTTCTGTCTCTCTTCCTCTGTCTGCATATCTGCATGTCTGTTTGTTTATTTTCCTGAATGAATGTCATTCCACATTTTTTTCTCTTTCATAAATGCAAAACTTCATCCAAATCACTGACGGTATTGGAATATTTGTTTAAACACATGTCACTTTAATGATTTGGTTCATTTTTACGAATATCAAGTCAATCAGTAACCGTTTAATTCAATTTTCTGAGTTTTATAGAAAAGCGTTTTTAAATTTCTGCATGAAAGCAGTAAATCAACAAAAACTCACTTAGCTGGACGTTGGATCAACAAAATTTTGGAAATGTCAACAGCTGTGGTATAATCTCAAGAATTACCTGCAATTAAAAATAGAAATCTGAGTTCTTTCTTTCTCGAAGAAAATGAGCTTAAATAAATATATAGTTTGGTTTTTCTTGATTTTCTCAAAACTCTTAAATGCGAAATTCTCTTAAATGAGAAGAAAGCAAATTTTTGCTGTCAACCATCTTCACATGAAAATTGATTTGATTTTTTTAATTGAATTATATATATGTGGCACTAAAAACCCCGAAGGGCTCATTGGCTGAGCTTCTCTTCTATTGCTGTTGTGCGTGTTAAATTTAGACAGTATTAGAAGGGACCTACTTATTTTAGCCGGATCCGAACGGCAGAACACTTGTGACATCACTTTTTCTAGGCTTTGTCACAGAGTTCTTTTGAAGATTTTTCATGGCAAGTTGTTACTGTCGGAAGAATTGCCAATTGCTTGCCGACAGGTGGGTACCGTTCAAAAGAAAAATCTTTTCGATATTAAATTTGTTATGCATCAGCCGGGGATTGAACCACGACCTACAGATCAGAAGGCCAACACACTAACCTCTGAGCCACGGCACCCACAGTTTTTTAATTGAATTACTTTTTAAAAATGCAGCCGTTTCAAGGAACAATAGTAGATACACCAAGTACATCCACGATTGTCTATACATAGCACTGCCGAGCATAACATTCTGTTTGAGATGTCCCTGATTTAATCGAATAATATTAAATAGGTCTCGCTCGACACGGAGCAGTTAAATATTTATAAATTGGTCAACACACAGTCACCAATATTGGAAGCGAAGATCGGGCAATGATTTTAAGTGCCTATAGTGGCTACTCGTAATTTCTTTATTTTCATATTGAGCTATTTGTAATATCGATCCATCAAAGCCATACACTTTGTTTGACATTCTAATATGAACATAGTTTCCTTTATCTAAATATGAAGCCTAAAGTAACATAGGTTGTACCTCTGTAGTAAATACAAGTACTTAGAATTGTATGAAGAAAGCTTGAAAGCTTAATAGCTTGTCCATGTAGTAGACCACTGTTTCTGAGATATTTACAGAGCTACAGTATTTTAAAATGCAAAGTGTAATTTCATTATATCTCAAAACATTCTCAACTTACTGAAATCTTATGTTCTACGCGAATGCAGGGACTAACTACAAGCAAGTCGCATACAAAAGCATAGGCTGGACGAAAAGCACGCCAAATGTGCTCACATTAAATATATGTAAATATTGTACAAAAATTTTGTCGGCATATAAAGTATTTGAAATTAAGATTGAGACTTGATAAAACTTAATATGGATAAAATGGCTAAGTAACAAAAAATTAATAAAATGTTAATGGACTTGTATTAAGACCATTTAATAAATGATAATATACATAAGTACATTATATAGAAGGTTGGTATGTACACATTTATGTATATATGAATAGATATGCTTTTAGTTACATTAGTTCAGTAATAATTCCATATAGTTGGTGTTGTTGCTGTTTCTTCAACTTTATCATTTAACGGAATCTAATTGTTGCTGTTGACGCTGTTGTGGTGGTGGTGCCAAAGTCGTGACACATTTTTAATTAAAAAACTGAATATTATGGAATCTCATAAGACAAGAAGCAACAGCATCAACAGAGGGAGGAAAAAATGAAATGCGAAAATCAAAATGAATTGAATGAAACGAATGTAGTGCTAGTAAGTATTCATGGAATAACATCGACAATAGTAGCAACAAAAGTGCCAACAATTTAGTTTGCACAAAAAAGCCGCCTTTTATGAATTATTAACTTGTCGTATTGGAAACCACTGGTATTGCTGCTATTGCTGCTACTGCTGCTGCAATTGCGACGACAATAAACTATCCATAGCCACCATATCATATAACAAGTGCGGGTTATCGATTATTGTTGCTTACTACTAGGTACTGCTATTGGTCATTGTGTACAAGCATTTGTAGGTATATGCAGTGTGCAAGCACATTTTTTGTGCTTAGAATCAATAGAGGATGCAAGCCTTCCGAAATTAGTCGACCAATAGTTTGACTGTTATACCCTTTGTGTAAATACATTTTGAAGGCATTGATTAAATACATTGCGTAAATTGGCCTACTAGCTAAGCTGCATAAATATAGCTTAATTTAGCTTTGTAATATCTAATATTAAAATTTAGTAGTAGTGGACCTGCCGCAATACTGGCACTACTTACCCACAAAATCACAATGGTGTATACGTCTCTTTTCCAGCTCGGGATTATTTCGCCGATTATAGCGTACCGATCGCATTGTTGGCACAATAATCTGTGCCAAATGCGCCGGTGTACTGCCGCCAGTCGCATTCGTACTACCACCACCGCCACCTCTGCCACCGCAACGACCAGTCGTTGATACTGGTGTTTGCGCCGTTCTTACAATTGTAGATCCACCCCCAAGCAACAAATTTGCTACACCGCTACCATCGCTGCTAGTGTTTGATGTTAATTGTGTAAGCGTACGATCTGGACTCAAATGTTGCACCACATTGTGTATAGGATTTGTGGTGTTACTCGTTGAGGTGGTAGCGATGGGATGCAGCGTGATTATATTTGCACCACATAGTGCTGCATGCTGTTGCTGTTGCAGTTGTTGCTGTTGCTGTTGCTGTTGCAATTGTTGCTGCTGATACGGAGGTGGCGGTGTTGTACGACGTTGATGTGACTGCTGTTGCTGTTGCTGTTGATTATTAGTATTATTGACTGCGGCCGTAGCCGCCGCCGCTGCCGCTGCTGCTGCTGCTGCGGCGGCAGCTGCTGCAGCCACCATCGAACTGCCCGGACTTCCGGGATCTGAGCTAGGCGGTGTTAATGGTGGCACAAACATATGCCTTGTTGGCATTGTTGGCATTGCCACAGGTGCACAGAGCTGTTGGGGCTGCTGGTGTGATAAACTTCCCGCTGCTGCTGATCCTCCTGTTGGTGGTTGCGGTGGTGGTATTTGGTATTTAGGATGAAACGACTATTTGATTCGAATGAAGAGTGCAAGAAAAATGCAAGCAGAGGAAGAAAGGGTGTTAGTAATCGTTTGGTTGTTGTTGTAGCTGTTCGCTTATTGTTATTGCCTCAATCATTTCAAACTCACCTGACTATTGTGCCAACTGTAACCATAGTTGTTGTTGTTGTTGTTGTTACTACTATTGCTTGTATTGCTATTATTATTTGGTGTTGTGGATATCAAATTAGTTAGTGTTGTTGATGCCGCCGCGGCCGTCGATATGTTGCCATTCAAATAGCTACTACTATCGTTGAGATGTTGCTGGTGTTGTTGTTGCTGAGATGAATATTGCTGATACGAAATATTACTTAAACTATCACTATTGCTACCATTTAAAGTGTTGCTATTATTGGCGCCGCTGCTGCTGTTATTGCTGCAGTCTGCATTTAGACTACTCGCATTGCTGCTACAACGATTTGGTTGATTAGGACTACTACTATTGCTATTGAGAGAGGTGCCGGCAATATGTTGATGTTGCTGATGATGATGATGCTGCTGGTGCTGGTGATGATGATGTAGCTGCAACAATGAAAGTGTTTCATCACCACCATCACTTAAGCTCGGATGATGTTGATAGAGATGTTGCTGATGCGATTGATTAAAGTTTTGTTGCTGTTGCTGTTGCTGCTGCTGCTGCTGCTGCTGCTGCTGCTGTGGATGATGGAGGTGATGATAGTGATGTGGGTAGTTTTGTTGCTGCGGCAGGTGGTGTTGTAAATGAGATGGTGGCTGTTGTTGCGGCAGCAGCTGTTGCTGATGCTGTTGTTGCTGTTGCTGTTGCTGGTGCTGCTGCTGCTGCTGCTGCTGCTGTAAGTGATGTTGATGTAATGTTGGCTTTTCTGTCTTGATCTCCATGGGACTGAGCAATGGGGTCGAGAGTGTTTCGAGCAAAGTATCATCGATTGCTTCCATTTTAACTTGTGACAGCAATAATGTGCTGCCGGCAGTTGTTGTATTATTGGTGGTGGTATTTCCAGTTGTTGCGCCAAGCGCTGCTATATGCACACCAGTTGTTGAGCCTAACATTAGAGCATTTTCGGGATCGATATTCTGTATTGAGCTAGCGATATCTTCCCATAGGGCAGGTCGCTGGTAAGGGTCATCGATATCAGCATATGGATTGCAGAGAGCCTCTTTATTTTTGGTATCTGAAATGTAAAAAACATACAGAAATAGATAGAGAGAGAGAAAGAGAGAGGGAAATAGAGAGATTTTCATAGATATCTTAAATTATTAGCTTGCATCAACAAAATTAACAACCATTGGTAATATATCATCATATTAATACTGGTTTGAATTCTGTTTCAACTCCTAAATACATATTGATTCGATAAATTTTAGACAAATCTTCCAGAGTTCGCACATATTTACTATTATCGTCTGCTATTGTTGAGGTTGTGAGTTTTTTCTTATGCTTTTCTTTCTTTTTTCTTTTCCACACATTTTCGTAAATCAATGCTATACTACACATGAGTGACAACAATTTTATGCAAAGCTCATTAACAATTGTGTTAACAATATTAATAAATAATATTAACACTGCGCAACATACATATTAATGTTATCATCCACACAAAATAAGAAAGAAAACGAAAAAGTAAGCATAGGAAAAAAAAAACAAATTGAAAGAAACTTTAAAATGACGACGAGACGGTTTCAAATATCACACTTGAATAAATCTTATTTATGAAAATTTAAGAAATATATACATAGAAATCATTAGTTTTTGTTTATTTGTTAAGTGGCTGTTGCTGTCATTGTTGTTTTTGTTTTACCTTGTAAGCACACAGCCGTACAAAGTTGAAAAATTAACGAAAAAACAAAGATATATACTAACAGACAAACAGTTTAGCTATCAGCATGATCAGCTGGAGTATTAACAGTACCAATGAGATCAACCTTCGTGAAATTTTGCATATTTTAGAAATTGCTATTGTTGTGAGATACAGAAATATTTTTGGGAATTTCCGAAATAAACGTCATTATAATGAATATTTTTTTATTTTCTTCCAAGATTTTGATAGGTGGGCAATGGCTCTTCAATTGCCCCTTTTAGCCATAGTGAAACTATGTAAGTGTCAATCTAACCAGCGATTGGCAGATCTCTTTAGAGAGGTCTTCGTGAATGCTGGGGAGGTCTAGCCTAACGCACGGCTTGAGGCCGTTCATAAAGACCAGATCCACAATAGACCCAAGTCACTCGCCTGGTTTTCAGCAGAGCCGTCAGATCCTAAGGAGATCTGGGACCATATAGTGCTCGCAAATCCCTCTCTCCCCATAGACGACTGGAAAGTAGTGAAGGTGGGAGAGGCCAAGGAGAACTCAAGACAGACCGTTGTAGTCCTGAATGAGCAATCCTTGGCACCACTCTCGAAACAGAAGGGGGTGATAAGCTATGGCTGGTCCCAAATCAGCCTGAAGGTCTATGAGAAAGACGCAGGAAAAGAAGTTCCAAAACCAGTGGATAGGAAAGAAAGTTCGGCCCCGACGGAGGACTTGTCCTACGATGGAGACAGCGATACGCTGTTATCGTCTGAGATGGTTGGCGACCTCTTCGGAAATGTGGGAGTCAGCACAGCAGATGAAGACGACCTCCTATGCTGCGACGTCGAGGACACCGATACGATGGTGACTGAAGCGTCTTTATTAATGACTGCAAAAGAAGATGCTAAAGGTAGTTTAGATTCATCTGCACCACTCTAAAGCAGCTTCCGCTGCTCTTCTCCTTCACTTAAGCGATAAAGAGGAACACATTATTCTGATTCAGGAGCCGTGGGTCGTGGATGACAAGGTGTGTGGACTGAGCTCCCCAAACTATAGATTATACTACGTTCAAAACGCAGGTAAGCCTCGATTATGTATTCGAGTGAAGAAATGCTACAAAACATTCCTACTATCTGATAACAGCGACAAGGATAGTGCGACCATTGCGTTAGATCATCAATCCCATATATATTGGCTGAAGTCTGCGTATATGGCTCACGATCACACTGAGTCCCCCCCCCTACCCCAAAAAAAAGGAAAGGGGTTCGGGAGGCGGAGAAACGCAAGGAAAATGTGGTGATGGGAGCCGACGACAACGCGCACCATTAGACAGACATCAACGATCGAGGTAAATCAATCTTGAATATATTATTGGTTCTAACTTGACTCTCTCAAACATGGGTACAGAATCGTTTTATTACCCTTAATAGGGACGACTCTTCAGACTCTGTAGTTAGGGAATGGAGGGTTGACAAAGAACATTCTTTCTCGGCTCATAGGTATATTAGTATATTCCGCCTTGATATAAGGCCACAAAAGCAGATACCATTTTTAAATAGGAAACGCACAAATTAGGATAAGTATAGCGACCTGTTCAATTAGAAGGACTCCAAAAGGAGAAGAGATCTCCGTGGTAGTCGGTAGAGATCATCCCATTAAGGAAGGAGTGTCGAGAGCAATTCAACCGAGCCAAAATCACTCATCAGTAGGAACTCTACAAAGAGAGCCATCGAAAAAAAGGCAATAAAGAAAGCAAAAAAATTATCATGGGATGACTTTTGCAGTAAGAAAGAGGAAATTTCAGAGGCAAAGACACCTACGAAAGATTCGTGCAACGAATTCAGTTACACCCAGTTCATTATCAAGAGGGATAGTGAATTGTCTACTTTTAGTCTGGAAACTGTACGGGTACTAATTGATACCTATTTCACAGGCTGTTTGGAGGACAACGTTGTCCGAACTCCCAATGTTAATCTTAGTAGAATTACCTACGACGTCTCGCACAGAATAATCAACAGAACAAAGATTGATTGGGCGACAAATAATTTTAAACCATTCAAGTCACCAGGACCTGATGGTGTTATACCCGCGGACATACAGACTTGTGCGGATCTTCCAACACCTTGGTTGAAGGTAATCTTCCCTGCTTGCCTAAGATTATGCTATGTCCCCAAGACATGGCTTAAAGTAAACGTGGTGTTTATCCCTAAAGGCGGAAAAACATCTCACTCAATGCCAAGTGATTTTAGACCTATAAGTTTATCATCCATCTTATTAAAAACCCTTGAAAGACTACTTGATGATCACCTTTCTATATATTGAGGGGGGCTTCAATAACATAAATCTAAAAACAGTCGAATACTCTCTTGCTATGCTTAAGGTGGATGAACCAATTATTACATTCATTAGTCTGTTGTTAAGGCAAAGAGTGATAAACTCAAAATTGGGTACCTCATCTATTAGTAGATTTGCGAGTAACACCCCACAAAGGGGATGGAATAGGGGTATTGTCAACGAAATCTGAGTTAACGCTGTACAATTGTACATAGACTGCTAAATTACAGGGAAGAGTAGAAGGTGGCATCTATTCTGATCCCCTACGCATTAAGGCTAAATTCCGATTACCCGACTTTTATATCGTTTTTCGATATGGCTATAAGGGAGGCGGCAGTGTGGGTTCGTTGTAATACAATATCTTTCAATGATATTTATATCTAGACTCGCAGTCAAGCCGCTATTAAACTTCTCGCAGGAACGTCCGCCAAATCGCACTTGCCCTTAAATTCCGCTCAGTTCTTAACGGTACCGGAGCATAAGGATATTCCAAGGAACTGTAAAACAGATGAATTGGCGAGTTCGGGCACTAGGTTGCCAAACATCTATCCATTTCATCAAGCAGAATTTCCGCTTGCAACATGCAGGCTTCTTGTCACACAACATTTCCTCACTATAGCCAACAGAAGATGGCGGGATGAGAGCTCTTGTGTTACTACTAGGAAAATCTGGCCAACTCTTGACAATGGAAGAACTCGTTCACTGTTGTCAATGAGTAGGAATACTATTAGTAATGTAGTTGCAGTACTCACGGGCCACTGGCTTGTGAGTAGGCATGCTACCAGGCTTGGTTTACCGGCCAACGATTTTTGTCGCAACTGCCAATAAGAGGGGTAAATTGTTTACCACTTCCTCCCCACCTTGGAAGGTCCTTCATGTTTTTTCATTTGAATGCCAACAATATATAATATGCATATTTTTACTTAGAATATCAGTCATGATTTGAACTCAACATCTAACTGGTTCGAACTTGAAAAGCTAAGCTTTGGTAATACTGAATATTCTTTCATTAATTTAATCTGCATCCCGTACTCCGTAGAGTATTTGGTGGACCTGCGATCAACATTAAATTCAAACCTCTCTCTCATATAAATTGTGTTAAAATAATCTAATTGTGAATATAAAGGGTTATCCATTTCGCGGTTTCAAAAGTATAGGGCTAGAATTCGACATCTGTCAAACTGAGTTGTTAAAACAATTTCTTTCTTTTTCAGTTCAAAGTCTGACATTTGCGAAAATGGATCGCTTAACTATCGCACAACGCATTAAAATTGTAAAAACCTACTACAAAAATGGTGATGCTGCCACAGCCACATATCGTGCTTTAAGAGGAGATTATGGTTTACATAATTGTCCAACTACGCAAGCAATTGGCAAAATTGTGAAGAAATATGAAGAGACTGGATCGGTTACAGATATTGTAAGGCCTGTGCATCATCGTTTCGCTCGTACCACCGAAACTATCGCTGCTGTAAGTGAAAGTGTTGCCGAAGACCCGAATGTGTCGATTCCTCGTCGTTCTCACGAATTAGGACTGTCTTACGGCACATTATGGCGTATTTTGCATTTGGATCTACAACTACATCCATATAAAATCCAGCTCACACAACAACTGAAGCCAGCTGACCATTCACAACGTCGTAGATACGTCGAATGGGTGCTTGAACAATAGGCGGTGGACGGCGATTTTTCGAACAAAATTTCCTTCAGCGACGAAGCACATTTCTCACTCGGTGGGTATGTTAACAAACAAAATTGTCGTATTTGGGGTTCTGAGAATCCTCAAGTAATTGAAGAGAGGCCACTACATCCACAAAAAGTCACTGCTTGGTGCGCTCTTTGGTCCGGAGGTGTGATTGGACCTTACTTCTTCGAAAACGACGATGGAACGACTGTCCCCGTCAATTCGGAGCGTTATGGTCATATGATTTTTTGCTCTGCTATTGAAGAATACGACTTAGAGAATATGTGGTTTCAACAAGACGGTGCCACATGCCACACAACTCGAGCGAATATGGCTTTATTGCAAGAGAAATTTTCTGGCCGCGTAATTTCTCGTCGTAGCGATATCAAGTGGCCACCAAGATCATGCGATTTGACACCGCTTGACTTTTTTTTGTGGGGCTACGCGAAAGACCGTGTTTATGCAGATAAACCTTTAACTCTTGAGCACCCAAAACCAACATTCGTCACGTTATGGCTGAGATACCGCCCAATATGTGTCAAAAAGTGTTCGAAAATTACCTCAAAAGAATCGATGCTTGCAACAATTCGCGTGGTGGTCATTTAAATGACGTAGTATTTCACACATAATGTCAACGTTCAAACTTTATAATAAAAAAGAAATATCATGATAAAAAATATTTTATATGTGTTTTATTTACATTTACTTTTGAAACCGCAAAATGGATAACTATAAAGACAAATATTTGAATAGCAGTGCAGTCCAGCCTCAACAAACTAGCACATTGGTTTCATTGCCTTCGATGCCATTTGAGCAAATATTCTTTTTACGAAAGGATATGTACTTAAATGAGTATAATACCTTTTCAGCATGACTACTTTTTTCTGATCATGATACTAACTTAAGCAATTTATAATAGAATCATTTGATAAGATGATGAAATTCGATGCATTTTATGAAAATATAAATTTGATATGAAATTGTATAATTCACAGTGCTGAAGATGGATGAATAAGTGTGGAAAAGTCTGCCAACTATTGCTGATGGCTGATGTAATACACTGATATTCATTAAAAATATGCAGTTGAATAATATGTACATACCAAATAAAAATTCTTTTTCACTCGTCGCCGATGACGCAGCCGATGTTGCATACGCAGCACCAACGTCAAATGATGCTGTTGCGGCGTCATATGTATTGCTACTTGTACAGCCATAAGCGGTTGTTGTTGCATGTGAATTTGGTGAGCTGGCGGGATCATCACTGGCACTGGATGATGCTGGTGGATGTGATTGTGTTTCGGTCGCATTAGTTGCTGACGATGCAGCTGGCAGCAGTGATAATGGTGGATGTGTACCATATGCCATATGTTCATGATTGCTATTATGGTGTTGTTGTTGTTGATGATGTTGATGGTGATTATGATGCTGTAGATGTTGTTGCTGCTGCTGCTGCTGCTGCTGCCAATGTTCGATTGGATGACTATTGCTATTAACGTTGCCGTTGCTGGTCGCGTTTCCACTATTGTTGTTGTTATTATTGCCATTTGCATCATGATGCGTTTGTAAATGTTGCTGTTGTTGGTGTTGCTGTTGCGATTGCTGATGATGATGATTATGATTATGATGAAGATGATGATGATGATGGAAATGATGCAGATGATGTGGTGGTGATGCTGTAGCGGCAGACAATACTTCAAGTTCGACGTCAGGTTCGACTTTATGCAAACGACCCATCAGCTCATGCCGATAGTCCAGTTCAGGGGACTGCAAACAATATAAAAGAAGTCAAATACATTATTTAATAAAATGGTATAAAGCTCAGAATGTAGTTTAATACATGAGTAGACAGTATCAAATGCACACAATAAATATAATTTCACAAGTATCAAACCAATATCAAACCGCCGATTTTATTAATGAGCTAGGTAAAATAAAAACCCCAAAAAGGTGTTAAGTTTCATGTCGCATCAATGGCAGCAAGCTCGAAAGCAATGGTACAGATAACCACAATCATATTTTTCACTTTCCTCTGAAATTGTAACTTTTCACAAGGGACCTTTATGTTGTAGCAACAACATCAACAACAAGAACTCAAATATGCCGACACTGCTGCTGCTGCTGCTGCTGCTGTTGATGCTGTCTTTTTAATTGATTTTCAGTGCGTGCATCATCATAAATTTTAATTCGATTTTTATCTTTACGTATTGCATTCTTAACCGCATGCGTATAAGCACGCGCTTCTCTATATGCACACACATACAATATATACAATGAGATGTTTATGTTATTTTTATTATAATGATGCTGTATACATATGTGTACATTTGTCCATTTGTGTTCTGTATGTGTTTGTGTTTATTAGTTTCAAGTGTTAAAAAAGTTCTTTATCTTCCGTCATTGGCTTTTGAATGATATTAAATGTGAGAGTTTATGTGTGTTGTCGCATTAAGGCACAATAACATAGCAATGTGCTCGTGTCTATGTAAATGTGTCTATATGTATTTAATTTTATTAGGCCGATAGAACGGCTGAAGCAATTCAAAACGCTTCAATGCACTTAACCTATTCATAACCAATGATGTATTTTTGATGTTTTATATTTTCAATTTCTATTCTAAATTTTGATGTGTTGGAATTTGTTATTTTTTTTAACAAGGAAGCATTTATTGTAATAATTATTATTACAAACTCCAATTCAGTATGGCTGCTTTTATGTGAAAAAAAAGCTGAATATACTCCACCGATATGAAACTAAAGATAAGCCAAATATTGAAATTTGGTTGAATTATTCAGGCTGAGAAAAATACTCTCTACAATTTCCAATGTAATGTAACTGGCAACTTAAGCTAATGGGTTAAATATTTTGTATGTATTTAATATAAATTTACGTACACACATACATAGAATACTCGTATATATGTAGTAAAAGCAAATTAAGTAAATAAGCTTTGAAATTTCAATAAGATTTATTTTTCAATTTTGATTTTTTCATTTTTTAATTTTTTTTTGTCCTCTGTACACCAAATTGTATACCAGGCAATTTGGGCTGCATGAGTCAAATTTCAAGTTTGTCGTTTAAGTCTTTTGTTTGCTGACATACATTTCTCTAGCGCGGTGGCATTTAAATAAACAAAAAATATACAAACAACAACAACAACAACAAAATTGTACTGACGATATTTGACTGATGTTTACATTACTATACACATACACACACATGTATATATATACAGGTACGTACGTGTGTTATTAATGTATAAAATATTTTACTTCATTTTTCATATGCCGAATGTTGATTTTTGTTTGTTTTTGTTTTATTTGTATGCAAATTTCGTAAAGAAAAAAATGTTGACTACTGTCTTACGAGCTATCTTATGTGTTGTTGTTGTTTCATAATTTTTTTTTAACAAAGTATTGTATATTTATTTATTATTTATATTACTACTATTTTTTATTTTCAATTCTTTTGTCACTTTGACAAATTGACTAAGTTTTTCAAGTTACTAAATCGCACAAATAATTAAATAAACTATATGCATATGGACTTATATGGTACAATATCAATATATTATTATTTAACGTTATTGTAATGTGGTATTAAAATGCTTCCGTAAAAGAAAGAAATTAATCTTTTATTAAATATTTGCCGACTTTTTCTTCTGTGTGGGTATAATCAAATTAATCTAGCAGTGGAGAGTCTTTCAACTGCTGAATGATAAATATCAAACACATAATGGTGGTGCTACCAGTGTCCTAGTTATGAGTATATTATTTAACTATAGATTCCATTTGGCAATTTCGCGTTATTGATAATTTTATTTTCCTATTTTATATTTTTATTATTATTTGTAAAAAATATTTCACATTTTCTTCTTTAGGTAAAATATGTGATGAAGTTATTAGTTATTAGTTACTTTGCACAGATACATTTAATGAGAAAAAAGAGCCAAATAAATGACATAAACCCCCATTACATGGCTATCTTGTGCAATACAAAATGTTACTGCTCCACTTCACACCTTCATGTGGATATGCAGCTTAAAGATCATTCAAGGAAAATAAATAAAAAAAAAACCAAGGCATACATTCACACTTAAAATAGCAAATAGAGGTCTATTAGGTCAAAATGGTCACGTTTTCTTTGCTTCTTTTCACTTTCAATCTTGAATCACCTTCGCTTCACCTCATCCGCCACTTTCTACGTACACAACAACGAAGCCATTATGTGTCTTCATTGTACCACTATGTACATAACTATATATCATATATTGTATCAAGGCTAGTGTCCAATTTCATTTTCTATTGAATTGCTGACACGCTCCATCTAAAGATGGCGTAAAAAGAAAAGTAATTCACTGAAATTGAATTTTCTAAATTTTTACTACTTTTTTCTTTTTAATGTATATTTTAGTAATATAGAGATATTCAGGTTTTAAACACATTATGATATTATTACTTAATAATTGTTGCTCTGATTTATATATGTAGGTGCTTACTTTATTATTATAACTTTTGTTGTGAAAACAATTCGCTAGTTATTACAATTTTTGGCAATTTATGGAAGATTGAAATCGTGCACATAAGAGGAAATATGATTTATAATTGGTTACCCAGGAAAAAAGTCGTTATTAAATATAGAATAAAGTTCGTTTCTTAAGTCTTCATTAAAGTATAGATTGTATATTACAATATGTCCTAACAATGGTAATATTTCAAAAAATAAGTGATAATTAATTACAATTATTTATATATATTGCTGGGTACGATAAGATAATCAATATAAGATACATAAGATACTTAAAATCAAAATCAATGCAAATCGTTACCATCCTTCAAAATCATGGCGTTCATACCCCTATAGTAATAATATATTTCCATTGAATAAATATTTGAATTGATTATTTAAAGACATTCATTGAGTATTTGGCAACATTTAAGGTAAATGTCACCAGAAATACATATTTGTATATTAAGTATAAGCTGATTTGCATATTACTTTTGAATGTTTATAAAATTGACAAAATATACCCAGTATGTATAGTATTATATTTATGTACAAACATATTTTTTCAAAATTGACTCTTCAAGAATGTTTGCCTATTTTTCTTTTTATTCAAATAAAAAAAAAAAGTATGTTTAATGCTATTTCATTAATAATACGCCCTCAAAAATTATTTGACTGTTTTTTTTTTCTTTAACTGCCGTTAGCATTTTTTTGTCCCAATATGGCACTAAAAAATCTTATTTGAAAAAAGCTCAATTTTTGTTGCTGCTTGAAAAAATTAAAAAAGCAACATATATTTGTCGAATATTATTCTGTATACATGTGTATAATCTGGAAACAAACAAAAAATGGCATACCACAGAAATAGTAATAAAACACAGAAGCACACACACATGCACCACAATCACATTAAAATACCATGCGTAAGCATTTGTATTCAGAATTTATTTCATGCTGTACTAGAGCATCAGTAATAGGAACTGCAACATGCTTATATTATAGTTATATTTGATATATGAAATTTGGTATAGCACAAATATTATTCTACCATCGAATCGGTAGAGATCATTAATGTCGGAAAAAGTGCAACAAAGTCGAAAGTTTTAAAATAAAAGTGCTATTTATCGAAATGACTGCCAAATCGAGACTTTAATCGGTAATTTCATATACAAATGCCCAAAGCGATCACAAAATGGGACTATTCTTAAAAAAAGTATAATATTAAATTTGTATAATTACACTTCATATAAGGATCAGTTAAATAAATGGGTTGGAAATAAATTACTTTGTATAGAAGGTGGACTTGCTTATAGCGAGTAGAATACTCTTTTTTTCTGTGATGCGTACGCAATTTATTTATATTACTCTAATTACATATATTTCACATTATGCCACATGGACAGTTAGAAGTGTCCATATTCAAATTTCGTCATCTTCTACTATATCATATCAATCAATGAAGAATACAAATGCTAATTTCAAAATTGACGTATAGTTTTTCCGCTAAGAAGCAAAACATAATTTCTTCAAGATGCATTCAATTTGGGAACTTTTAAATAGTTTCTTCTTTTATTACACTTGGACTAAATATGGGATTAATTTTTTTTTTTCAACCAAAAGTTAGTTATCTACCATTCACTCAAGTCAATTTTATTTTTCTTGCGTTCCAAAAATAAGATGATATACACTGAATGACTGCCAACTGATGAAAAATGTAGAGTATAGAAATGGTCGTATTGGCAAGCAAATACTAATATATTGCGACTGATGCTACTAGCATTAATATTATCATTATTATTATTTTTATTATTGTTGAAGATTCAGTTGTTCTTTTTGTTGCTATTATTATTATTTTCATATATATATATATATATATATATATATATATATATATATATATATATATATATATATATATATATATATATATATCTATATACACATAAGTTGATTGCCTACTTTTCTCGTTGGTGACACTTGGGTATTTCTAGTGTACCTATGTCTATTGGTTATTATTTCTTTATTTTTTTTTTCTCACTTAGCTTAGCTGGGCATGTATGCTTTTCGTTCGTTTATTATTTTGCTTCATAGTGTCTACTTATGTGGCATTCATACAGAGCTTATCTTAACGATCATCTTTATTATTGTTGTTGTTGCTTGTTTGTTTTTATTATTTTTCTTCATTTGCTGTCATTCCATGTTATCCATAGATGACTCAGCTTACACATACTTATACTATTGGTATAGAGAAATATATGTAAGTATGTAAGTACATACGTAGTTGGACCCACAAAATAGCCTTAAAGTTCAAAGTCTTCACAAATTTTTTATGTTTTCGTTTGCTCGCTTCGCACTTAAAAGTCCCATTAAAAATGTATTGTAAATGTGTCCATATGTCGTATTTTTAATTTTAACTTTTTACGCTTACGTTTGAAATTTGTACGCATATGTATATGCAAGTACTAACACATATATATATGATAATAAGTGCTTGCTTTTATGAAGCATAATTCTGAATACATTTACTACGTAGTACAGGTACATTTCATATCGAAATTTTCAAAAGGTAATGAAATGCACACAAAAATCAAATTGCAACTCATATTTTCACATTTATAACACAACAAAAAAAACAATAATAATTACAACAACAATAAGGACAGCAACAGCAAAATGCTTCATAAAAAGCGTTACACTTAATTGTAATTACAGCACATTGTAGCTATCTACGTAGTATAGTCTTATATTGAAATCCCCAAGCGGCTATTCATTAAATCGACATTCCAAGCTGGTAGTATTATTTTCCTACATATACAGTGTATTTCAAAAGTTTCCGGCCGTCTAGTGATCAGTGATCTTACACAACAGTGCCATCTATTGAATTTGAAAATCTCTACTTGACTGTTCGTAAGCTAAGTTTCGTCAACAAAGAACAAAGTTATCGTCCAAATGGAAACTGTTCCAAGAGGACTGATAACTGGATTTAAAAATTCGCTATCATTTTTCACCCGCTCAAAGTGTTGTTCGATGATGGACTTATGCTTCCAAGCTCTCTCAAATTAAAAGCAAAATGATTTCATAATGCAATAGTTGGCGCCACTGTGTAGGCTTAGTACGCATTAGTCCGAAACTTTTACAACACACTGTGTACATTTAGTTGGATTTTTTTTTCTGCGTCTTTGCTTTAGTTTATTGTTTCTTTGTTGCAGCAATTGAGCTACTGAAAGATGTCATACGTGAACAGAAATTGCAATTCAATTGATTACAATGCATTGAAGTATATACTACACATACACCTGATCTGAAGATACAGTTGACAAGCACTATTTGTTATATTAATACTCATAACTATACACTTTCATATATGTATGAATGCACATGGAGTAGCTGGAAAACACAAACCACACTTGTATTTGTATTTATTTTTTCAACGTTTGTACTATGTATGCACGAGTATGAATCTATGTATTTATGAGATTACTAAATCAATGCATCAGCATCAATTATCGCTCCCTACTTGAGTTAATACTAATTCAATGAGTAAGTGAATGAATAAGTGTTACACATACAACATTAGCAACTCAGTCCTTTTCATAGGTTTTGTACGTTAATCAGTAAATATATTTCTTATATTTGTGCACATAGATTATTCTTGTTATTTAATCATTAGACTTAGATTGTATATTTACCGGCAAAATCTGAAACGTACATTAGTTATTAAACTACTTTCCGACAATAAAGAAAAATTGATTTTATATATGTGTATTACAATAAATATTTTTCGTTCAAATTTTCTAAAGGCATGAATTTTGTAAGGAAGTCTTCCTAAGGGATTGAGATGCAGGTTAAGTATATTTGAGGGAAATCTTTAGATAAATTAAATTTGTCAAACCAATTCCGACACTGTCGTTCTTTTGACGCTTCCCCATCATGCACATCATTTAATTTTTTAACAGCTTACGCTGCGTTCTTTCTTTTACGGGAATTTTTATTCCTAAAATGTTTACGCTAAAATGTAACGAAAATGCACGTTTCTGCACTCCATATTAAAACTTACACCAAACTAATACCCTTTACCAAATATACGCGCAATTTGCTTCTAAAGTAAGACTGACAGCTAACAAATGTCAAAAGGAAACATATAAATATCATTGACAGAAGCCATTAAAAAGGATGGCCAAAGACATCTATATGTGAAATCGGTAATTACATAGTTGCCAATGCAATAAATGGACTCTATTCAAAATGGGTAATTATTCAGACATTTTTTTCAACGATTATTATTATTTATACAATATAATTTTTCTTATTATATATTTAGATGTCACACTAAAAGACTTGCAAAATATTGAAAGGTTTAAAAAAATTTCAGCACAGACATAAATAGTGCGAATTTGAAAAATAAATTAATGACAAATATGTGTGAAAAATATTGAGTGTAGTATATACGTGTGAAGCAGGTTAAGTAAAGCTTAATTACGCATCAAAACTTAAGCACGAACTGTCAAAGTGCCATTAAATCAGCTCTATGGGGACGATAGCATTCTTGTTGTATTAAACACTGGCAGAAATTGTATTCATATTGATTTTGTTTTTTTAGCATGGGGTTCGCAAAGCACAGTATTTACTTAGATGCTTTTCTGTATGTGGTGTCTCTCGTTCTATCTCAGGTCGATCAGTTTAATAGCCAAATGATTGTCAATTTTCGCACCAAGTAATAATTCAACATTTCACATTTCTGTACCAACACTTTCCCATATCTGCGTTCAATGTAACTGGTGGCATTCAAAACCAAAATAAAGAAATAAAAAATTATACAAATGTGGAAATAATGCCACAATAATTTTCTCGAAAAAAATCACAATAACAATTAAAAAAATTGCCTGGTGTTCCTAAAATCAAAACCAAAACATTTGCTATTTATTGCTTTTGCTGTGTGCCAACATGACTCATATGAATTGTACGAATTATGTATGTAAACATACATACGATACATAGTTCGTTTCGTATACAAATATATATCAAAATATAATAGAAAATGATTTAAAAAGTTCTTGAAGATATTAATAAAAATTGGTGACATTTTTTAGCGAAAAATAAGGCGAACTAGCAAACAAACAAATACCATACATTAAGAATATGTGAAAATCATAAAATATAACAAAAATATAAATTCAATCAAAATAAATCTTTTAATGTTTACAACGTGATTTCATTAAAAATAAACAATATTAACCATACACATGAGCAGATATAAATATAATATAATATAGATAACAAGAAAGGCATTTCATTAAATAGAATCATACAGAATGCTTATATGTATGTAGGTACTTCACATATGTGTATGTGTGCAACATATTTCGAGTGGTCAAGAACCCCATCAATAACACAACAATGAAATTTTTTTAATTAACGAAAATCAATAATAAATTATTAAAGCTCTACTTTTTTAATTTAATAATTTTTGTTTGTTTTTATCATGATAAGCCAAATGTTGCGAGCGTTCTTTGAATATCAATCATTGCGAACAATAAATATTCTTGTAATAAACATTTTGTATAAAAGCTAAAATACAAAATAAAAGTAGAAACAATTCCGAAGCAAAACAGTTCTCAAATAATCTTTTAAATACATAGCTACACAAATGAATGTATTTTATATTTCGGATAAGCATACATTAAAAAACCATTTATTAATTAATTGGTTTAACAGCAATTATTTGTAGTCGTTAATACCTTCAAAGGAAGTTAAAAGTAATCGTTCATATGATATTAACGCTGCACCTCAAGGTTCGTAAACAATGCGCGGGTCGGCCCCGATTAACATACGCACTTTCTGCGTCTATCCCTTAAAAGACTACCTTAAAACATTTATATGTTATATAAAATTCGTTTCCGCTGCTCCCAGCGTTCCTAAGGTGGTTGCACTAATTTTAATACCGACCCCAATTCACTTCTTGTACTCAACATTATGCTTGAATGTATTTCATCCCTACGAGGTTTTCCACACAAAATGGACATAAAATCACCAGCAAATCGACAAATGACACCACAGTCGCCAGAAATCCCCTGTAGGGGAGTTAGATGTAAGGCCAACACTCATTAGTTTTTCCTCCCTGGCATTTTCTCTTAACGTACTTATAGGTTATATTTACTCCTCAAACCCCAATGAACGTAGAATATGCCCTGTAGTTCTGTCCTGTCCTATCCTGTCGACTGTAGTAGGCAGTAAGGTGGATTCCGATTAGTTTTTGCTTCCGAAAGCATCTTCATGTGCTACTTCTAAAAGATATCTATATGGAACAAAAAAAGTTAACCTGAAACTATTATCTATTCTACTTCCTTCTTATTTTTTTACAATAAAAAATTTGGAAATAAGTTACAAATTACAAATTGTTTTTGTCTCTCCAGGATTCTTATACTGATGTAAAGTTGAAACTCACTTGAGATCACAGCGACGCATATATGCTTTTACCTCATAATATGTTCAAATAAGCACAAATTATTATTCTAATTATTATTATTGCCAATATATCGTGTGGATATAGGGATTTATAGTCCTCTATAATTTAAAATGTCCAAATTCTTTGCTAATCTATGGAATTTCTTCTAATCTAAATATTGCTTTGTAATTAAATATATCAACAATTCCCATAGAAATGTTCACGCATCACTAAAACGACATGACCGTGAAGCATCCAGATGTATGGTACGTAGAGATATGTGTATCTATGCGTATATGTATGTCTAGAGAGACACCCATTTAAGCGTTAAAAATGAAAAATATTAAGAACAACTACATACTTATGTACAACTTGTTAAGTGCTTAAGTAAATTGTTTACCAATGCGATTATGCTTTTGCAGTGCATATATATGTGCATACATAGTCATTGCATGAAGTGAATTTATATATATGCATTAGTATGCACTGATCGCGATTTTTGTTGATTTTGTTGTATACTAGTGCAATTGTTGTGCGCAGGCGCAAATCAATTTTTCTGAGACATGGAAATATTTTCATAAGCACAGTGTACCTCTAGAAGCAAATACGTATACCCACAACCACATATACTATAAATTTGTATTAGCTGTTGCTTTTGTTCATACTGATTAACTATATATGTATGTATAGTTAGAATGTTAGTATATTTTGACTGTTGCAATATAGCGCAAGCATTCGTCTCACATGACTCGTAAATAATTTTCACGCCTTTTTCACGTTCATATTTATACTATATTGATGTCTTGTATGCAATTTTCAATGCAGTCTTATAGAAAATGTGACTGAAATGGCACGCACATGTTGCTTCATTCTAACCAACTCACCAAATATTTGTGAAGGTGTTGTCTTTCGATATACATACGTATTCTCTTAGACAAACTGAGGTGTTCTCGTGCTAATGAACATGAACTAATTATTGCATTAATACCATGATAGCAAGCGAGAAAGTTCTTCATTGATCAGTATGTATGTGTTCGTATATCTATGGGCCTTAAATGTCACAAAAGTTATTGAATAGTGTGTATACATGACGGTATATTTATTATGTATGTATACGCCATATTTGTTTATCCATGTATTGTGTATAACTGTTAAAACCCAAAATATCAATGTCAGTCGGTATAGAAACCTCATGCCCATATGACTCATTAACTCAAACGATCATTTGAAACTATTAAAATGATCATTAATGTTTCAGCTCTAATCTAGGCAATTAAAAAGCAAACAGAAGAAAACTATATTTCATTTCTTTAAGAGTTTTTATATCGATTGAATAAATGTTCATTCATGCTTAATCGAATTGTATGCGAACAAGCAATGGAATAATATTAAAATGTATGTATTAATAAAATTTGATTTGATGAAAACAATATCAACAATATATTGAAATACGAAATGTGTTGATATTAAAAATTAGTTTATAGTTTATTTTACCTTGACGAAAATGATGCATATCAAAGCTATATAAAATCAGCTCTTCTAAAAATTAAAATATTTAAGGATTTGAATAGAATTAAAATATTGAAACCATACAAATGAAATATTAAAGATCCGAATTATTCCCACTGAGAACAAGAAACAACTTTTTTTTTATTATCACAACTTTAAAAAATGTGTTAAATATAAAAAATTTTTATTTTTCATATTATCTTCAGTTAATATTCTTCAATTAATATTGAATTTTTTTATAAATTTGCGATTTTATTGAGATGGTAATATTTGCAAAGATATTTTCTGAAATGAGTATATTTTGCAGTCGAAAAAACACTTACACTTTATTATAGTTTCGAATACATGAAAAAAAAACTTGTAATTTAGTGTTTGATTAATTTGAAATTATTGATATTTACTTAAGTGTAGATATCTATAAAATGCTTTCCAATAAAATACAATAATACATTTACATTGCATATTGTTAATAATAAATCTACTGAAAAACAAGAACTTCCTTTTGATTAGTTTTTACACATATTATAATTGATAATATAAATAAATTAGTATGCAGAGAAAAAAAGAACCATAAGAAACCCTTCAAAATATAATTGAAATTATTATATTCTTAAATCATCTAATAGTAATGCTTACCTATAAATATTAATATATATTTCGAAAAGCCTAAGTATAACATTTCCGATATAGATATATTTCCATGTGTATATATTTTTAGTTGGAAAAATTATGCATGTCGAGCAACTTACTCTAAAACTGGCAACATTTTGTTTAACAAAGCATCAAAATGTGATGTTCCAAAACACATACTACATAAATTTAATTTTCAAAAAAAAAAAAAATACTGAAAATGAACACTAAGAGCAACAATCATGCACAACAACAACTTATAAATATTTAAATGCATTTTTGACTAATTTTTTATATCATTTTTATTTTATTTCTTCTCCATAGAGGCTTAACATGAATTTTTGATTTCATTGCTTTTGACTAACATATGTTTATATTAATTTGCTCTTTTGATTCGAATTGAAATCAATGCGATAGAGAAAAAATACTAAAAATATAAATAGAGAAAAAAGGTGTCAAGTGATTTGAAATTTTTTTAAATAAATTTACTATTAAATTGCTTTAAAATTAATATGTATTTATTTGTTTTATTAATAAGGGAAATAAATATTAATGAGAATTGATAAAAAAAAAAACAAAAAAACAAACATGTAGATGGATAGATGAATCGATAGTAGAAGGTCAAAGAGAATTTTATTAAGTGTGTGATGTGCATTGGATGGTATTATATTGCGTTGAGTATCAAAAGTAAGAAAAGAATATGAGTTCACTAGGTAAATACATACTTGGAGTGTGAATTTCTAGATGAAATGAAGAACTAAAATTTTATATTGAACTTTACAAATTTTTACATGGTACATATCTCAGTATATCAAATGATTCATGATGACATCAAAATTGTCTCACAGCTGTCCTAGGACTATTTATTTATACCCTAATTAAACAGTGTAAAAAAAAAAAAAAGTACAAATGCATGCAAAATATTTCTTGATAGTTTGTCGATTGAAACATATTTCGTTCACAATAAAATTGATATTTGCAGGTTTGTTTAGTAACATTTTCTTGCTCATCTGAATATATTATTGTAGTATCCACAAAATTATGATTTTCATTTGATTTACGCCAAAAAGTCTTTTAACAAAAAAGTTTGTATCTAATTTCCAATAAAGAACTAAATATGATGAATTCTGTTAGTTTTAGTATAGTATGTAAACGAGTTTTAAAGACAAATTCATTGAGAAATTCATATATTAAAAGAGGAGCCAAAACAACGAAACAGAAATAGAGCAATAAGAAAAATGAAAGAGCAAAATTCATTTAGAATTTTTTTAACATATTTATGTAGCTATTTTAAAGTATTTATTGTTATTGATATTGTTTCTGTTCCTATATATGTACATATTGAGTTCACTTCACCATATAGAATGACAGGCAGCTGAATCATAAAATTAAAGAACCGAAGCTGAAACCCAATAAATGCCATGATTTATTTCCTCATAATTTTCAAAACTTACACATAACAATATATGTACATATTAATTGAAAAGGTGATTTGAAGTACTAAAAAAATCATCTGCCATTCAGAAAAACGGAAAAAATAAAAACTCATCAAATTATCACTTATTTTATTATAGGACTAAAAAAATAATAATAATAACAAGGCTAAAGATCATCAAATATCTTTATATGCATAATACACATACACACACACGCACACACACACCCACACTTGTATTTCCCCAAGTCATCACTTAAGGTATCAGAATATGGTAAATTCTAGCCGTCATCATTACGTTACGATCATATGCCATATGCTACAACAGAACTTGCATAATGCAACAACAAGAATAATAATAAAATCGCGTGTCTGACCAATACTGCAACTAAGAATGCGGCGCGTGCGGTATTAATACACATGCATATGTACTTATTTACGAACTCATATGGCACATAAGCATATAATCATGTCATAAATTCTATGAACACCACAATGAAACCGAAGTCCATTTGGTCAAAAAGGGCGAACATACCAAATGTATATGGATTAGAAGAGACGCCTTTAGGGAAATGCTTCGTATTGGCGGTGTAAAAACACGACATGGAATAATAAGTATATTTATATGTGTATGTGTGTGTGTGTGTATGGTCATCATCAAATGGCAATACTGACGTTATGCTTATAACACTCTTCAACGATTTATACAACATTTTAGTAAAGCAACAATTCATTAACTTAGTTTTTTTATGTTGCAACAGAAGACGCATGCAACATCATCCTCTTCTTTTGAGTATTTCGAGTATGCGCGTAGAGGTAGTAGAGGAACACGTGCATGAACAACACCTTTACAAGCTGTTTAAACACTGTTAATAGCAGTCTATTAATATGCGTCTAAAAGCAGCTTTCAATCAACTAACCTACCCCCTCAAAAGCGAAACATCTAAAATTTATGTGAACTATAAACATATCATTTTTTATGTTCCATATTTATACCGATAATACACTCATCCCCATACATGCAAACATATATCTTTACACCCTTCACTCTATTCGATTCTATTCCATTTGGCGTTGTTTTTTATTTTTTTGTTTACTACTTATCATCATTATCATTGTCATTCTCATGCTACTATTCTCTTTGCTTTATGTGAAGATTTCTTTCCCCATTCATATTTTGTCAGTTGTTTAGCATCAGGATGGTGGTGAATTATATAAAACATGTTAAATGAAGGTAAATAGTACGCTAACACGCGACCGCATAATTTAATTTAGTTAAAGCCGTAAACTATTTGCCACTCACACTCGCACTATTAAAGGTCAATTGGGGTAAAGTTAGTCTGTCCGTGGAAAATATGTGTGTAGAATACATACATACTATAAATGATAGAATAACCTAGTACGAGTAAAAGTGTTCGAGGTAAAACAAGCAGAGAGCGCATATTAGTTAGTCAATAATTGTAAAGGAGGGCTAAACGAATGAATGAATAAATATACCTTGGGTATGGTGATAGAATGATGATCTGATCTGTTGATATGACATGCGTGTGACATATGGTTAATGGCTTCGTTAAATAAGATATTTTACTATACCTACTAATATAAGCCATTGGACTTTGTTATACATATGTACATACGTAAGAGTGAAAAACCTTTTAAACTCATCAGTAATTTGTAGAAAAACATAGTGATATGAAAAAGGTAAGAAAGAAAAGAAATTAACTATACGAAATGATAAGCTTGTATCAGGAAAAAGAAATCCATACGTGTACATATCTAAAAAAAAAGCTATGGACTGTCATTGTTATTTATATCAAGAATTTAGGTCAAAGAGTCAAGACTCCTTATTTATTGAACTAGTTAATATTGTAAAAAATATTATATATTGTGATACACATTTCATTGTTGTAAGTTTTAGCTGCACTAGAGTATCACATAGGGCTGTGTATGTTTTGTGAAAACGTAATAACTGCTAATTTTCAATGTGCTCATGAGTTGTGGTTCAAGTGCCAAAGAGATTGTTAGTAGATAGAAGGTGAAAAGTATGTATAGCAATTTATTTGCAATGAGTATCCACCACACAAAAAAAGAATATATTCACATTTTTAAATAACATTACATAATTCATAATTACCCCTTTTTGCATAGGCTCCTCCATAAAAGACATAAGAGGGGAAAGAAAGACTGATCATATACAATACCTTGCCCCTTTATTTTTATAAAAAATGCGGCAATGTCGAGTTTTACTGAAGAGCGATGTACATGAGTTCAATTTATAACTTAATAAAAAATACGATTTAAATTTCAATTTAAAAAAAGGAAAATATTTTTAAAACTTATAGTTGGCTTAAAACAAGATTTAAAAAAAAAAACTAATATATCTTAGTGATGTGGGGTTTTGGGTAGGGTCAAAATCAATAAAATTTTCTTTTGGTCCTTCGTCATAATTTCTGTTATTGGCCTTGTTGATTTTCTAGCTTTAATACTAACAATCTGATTTTTTGCCGTTGCCATCTTTTGGGGAATTTAATTTTTTGCTCAGCCACGTCTCTAAAAGAATTATGTGAAGCTGATTCACATAATCTCTACGGCTTAATCATTTCTTGACTAAACCTATTATGAGTGTAAATTAGATAACTGTTTATAAATGCTATGTTCAAAATTCCGAAGAAGAAGATACACATGGGCGAACGATTAGATTTACTTGAATATGACCCCTCTTTTATTGCTGTTGTGAAACTGGAACCTGCAAGGTTATTATTTTCGAGCGATCCTTCTTCGTTACACGAAGACAGCATGAAAACAATTTTATTCGGTTTCGGCGTGTAAAAAATCGAGTGAACTCGTTATCGTAACGGCAGATAGATTTACCGCATTTTCGGTCCCTTGTGTTTCCCAATTTTTTCTGGATCTCTTTTTTATTCGAACGTAAAGTTTCCGCAAGCGTTAGATGGTATAGCTCACACAAAAGTTGTTTTACGAGCTAAATGGGTGTGAACCAGTTATCCATGATAGTGTTTCGGTTCGTTCCATATATATGCTCGAAATACAATACATAAAAGTCATACAAAAAGTTAACTTCCGCATTTCGACGACATTTGTTTTCGTTTGCTGTAAAAAAAGCATTTATTTTCGCTCACGCTGCTTAACGTCGACCCAACTTTAAAGCACAATTCAAACTAAAGTTGTTGCAAAAGAGAGTCAAATCTGACAAGCGAATAGAAAACGAGCAACAGTGTCCGTCCAATCGGCGAAGAATACCCCTTCAGTGTTAAAAAAGAGTTAACCCGACAGTGAAACGTTGCGATGTGAGAGGAATTTTATGTAAACTCATAAAGCCATGCACATAAATACCATGGGTTTCGTGGCTCAGTGATTAGTGTGTTGGCCTTCTGATCTGTATGTCGTGGGTTCAATCCCCGGCTGAAGCATAACAAATTTGATATCGAAAAGGTTTTTCTTTCGAACGGTACCCACCTGTCGGCAAGCAATTGGCACTTTAGATCAATGCCGGCTACAACGTTGCACATTCTGTAGTGTGTCTTCGTGTTTTCAAATTCTTGGGAATGATCATACTCATCTCGCATATTTACGTGTGATTCATGGTAGAAAATACGACGAAAAACCTTTAACAAAAGCTAATAAAAGTCGAATCTTTCTCTTGGTGTAACCAATTCCGAAAGTAACGAAAAACATTTTCAAGCAATATTCATTGTTTGTCACCATAGTGAACGAAAACTAAGCACTGCAGTGACTGCCAAAGTATTGAAAAATTCGTCCAGCATTCGGTGGAGCAATGGAAATATGGAGGAAATGTGAACGACCGCTCTAACATCCAGCCAAACGTAGGAACAATATCATGGCAAGATCAGTTGCCAAGATTGTTGACTTCTTCAAACAAAATTCAATCCCCCAACGCTTACGTAGTCGCAATAATACGAAGAAGATTATTGCAACATCAGTTAAGACCATTGTTGAGTGATATTCATATCGAAAATTGTCTGCATTGGTCAACTAAAAATTTACACACTGATAGAAGCAAGGTTATTTACCCTGACTTAGCGTGCCTTCTCTGAACGTAGTTTTGATAAATTGATCGTATTCACTGAATACTGATACTTCTCAAGAATACTGGTTTTACGCCACAGGCAACAGCGATTGGCTTCTGTTGGAAAACAACGATCCAAAACACAAAAGTCGTTTGTGCATCGCATGGAAAGAGCGACATGAGATTCGTCAAATGATTTGGCCGCCGCAATCATCAGACTGTAATCCAATTGAAAATATTTGGATCATAATCAAGGCCAGGCAACGGGGAAAAACATCCAGAAATTTTAAACAGCTCGGCGAACTAGTAATTGCACAAAATTAAATTTTTTGTGTTGGAAAAGAAAAATGACAGCTTTTAACATGAACTATGAATTTTTTTTTTAGAAAATAGTTGGTTTTTCTTCCAGGATATTCAAGGATAAATTTTAAAATTTATTTTCTGTAATTTTTTCTTCAGTAAAACTTTTAAGGAAGATTTTTGCTAAGATGGCACGAATTTGTTCTTTCGTTTGATACCTATATCATTCATTATACTACATGATGTTTAAAAATACTTTCTTTTTTTTTGTGAAAAACGGTGGGAATTTGTGAAAATCGATTTCTCCAAAATTTGACTTAATATAGTCCTTTGGTGCAAACAGATCAACTAGAATTTACTAGAAAGTTGATAAAAAATATTCATGCCAAAAACTAAAACCAGTAATATACCGAAAACATATATTTTATTTATATTGTTTATTATTATTTTTTTTTTTGAATTTTTCTAAAGAAACTTGTATATCGTTCTCCCTGTGTAATGGGGAATAGGCCGATAATAGCATAACAACGTGAGGTAGTAGGATAGGTGGGACTGTAGTTGAATCGTATTTTGACAAATCTCGCTGTTACACACATGATATTCATTAGTCGCCACAAATTACAGTGACAAATTTTTGTAGTAGTTATATTATTCAACAGTACACACCAGGCTGTACTAATATCGTGGTGAAAAATTTTATAGTTTAGTTTTTATTTTTGAATTGAAAGATATTTTATAAATTTTCTATATGACGAACAAAAGTTCTTGGATAGAATAATTCTTAATTTGTAGTAAGTAATGAAAATACAAGTTAATTTTTCAAAATAATATACATATGTAGTATGTTGCAGACCTCAGTACTTTCCCTTATTATTTGAAAAACATTCATCAATTAAGCACATTCGATTACAATATATTTGAAGCTGAATACGAGGTAAGGGTTCAGTAAATACATCCGCCTGGATTTTGTGCCAATCTAACAGCCGCCGAATTATCTATTTGAAGCACTGAAATATGAGGGGTCTTGATTATACCATTAAATAATCTAGATAACCATATTATTTCTTTCGTCGCTTCATTTGCAGATACAATTTGTGCTTCTGTTCTTGACGTAGCAACCATGGCCTGTCTTTGACTTAACCAAGAGATTGCTCCACCTGCATGCGTAATCACAACTCCTGAAGTTGATCGGCTAAAACACCTTTGTTCATGTTTCTTCTAAAACAATTCCAAGGTTAGTAGTGCCCGCAATATATCGAAACACTCTATTGGCACGTACGACATCTTCTATAGATGGATTTTCTAACGATCTTGATAAAAATCCTACACTTTAGGCTAAATCTGGCCTTGTACCAAGCATTAAATATAAATATTAAGGCACGCACAACTTGTCTATATGGAAATTTATGGTCTTGACTTTTAACTTTCCCTGCCCATAAGCCTCTATTATCTCACTACCTGCAGCCTTAACGCTGCACGGAGCATCAAATCCTTTGTAGTTCTTAAAAAATTTGCATACTTTGTTATATGCTTTGTTGCACCGTTGTTGATCCACCAATTACCAGAGTTCACTTCAGCAGAACATACTTCGTTACAGATTGTAATTAATTCGAATTATATGCTTTGTTTCTGGTAGGTCGTCATCTGCTATCCATTTTCTACAGTCTCGAACCGAACATATTTGTCATTCTTCTCTATGGCTTTTGTTGCTAAAGCATCTTGATCCAACTTGGACTCATCTGTTCTACCAGAGTTCCTTTCAAACATACAAAGTTGCGTCGTAAGTTCATCAAATGTCCTGCCCTCTTCTTTGGCTAACATCATCCAATTTGACTTAAACATTTCAAAATTAATTGGTACAATGTGCAATACCTTACATACTATCAACAACTCAGGTAACTTCTTTAATCCTTTTAAAGCAATTCCATTATTCAACTCGTTCCATAAGCTCTTCAACATGGCAATATGTGTTCAAACATCATGACTAGAATTCCAACCAAATGCGAAAAATTCAGTAAATAATTTAAATAGTTAATCCTTCAATGTTGCCTCGAACTGCAACTTCAACGGTTCCCATGTGTCATGTGCCGCATCTTTCTCCATCACTTTTTGGTACACCTCATCAACAACAGCACTGGTAATTATAGATTTGGCATAACTATTTGCCTTACGATAAGGATCTGACTTCTCTTCATGTTGTTTAACTTGAATATCCGTAGCACCATCTTCCAAAGGTGATGGTTTGGTTAATTTTTCATCAATCTCGAATTTTTCTCTTCCACATTCGCCAGTCTGATTGACCTGATATTGGCTTTATATGTTTCGCTAGATCCATTTCTTAAAATTTGCTGTGGCCCATAACCTTTTATAGTTTAGTTTTTAATTTTGAATGAAAAGATATTTTATAAATTATCTATATGACGAACAAAAATTCTTGAATAGAACAATTCTTAATTTGCAGCAAGTAATGAAAACACTCTAACCACTGCCGTAGCTCAGTGGTTAGTGTGTTCGCCTTCTGATCTGTAGGTCGTGGTTCAATCCCCGGCTGATGCATAACAAATTTAATATCGATAAGATTTTTCTTTCGAACGGTACCCACCTGTCGGCAAGCAATTGGCAATTCTTCCGACAGTAACAACTTGCCATTAAAAAGCTTCTTAAAGAACTCTGTGACAAAGCTCAGAAAAAGTGATGTCACAAGTGTTCTGTCGTTCGGAACCGGCTAAAATAAGCAGGTCCCTTCTAATATTGTCCAAAATTTAAGACGCACAACAGTAATGGTAAAAAAAAAAAAAAAAAATGAAAACACAAGTTAATTTTCCAAAATAATATACACATGTATGTTGCACACTTCAATAGAAAGAAGTGAATTTTTACCTATCCGCTTTAGTATATGGTATATTTGTTGCTTTTCATGTGCTGTTGTATATTTCTTCTTGATAACACCTTTAGTCCATGCATAATTGTGCACACGTACGCAATCCAAACACTTGCAAAAATATCCCACACAATATGTGAATGGATACACATATTTTTAGATAACAGTGAAGCTCATAATATGAAAAAATAGTTGTGCAGATTCGTATTAGTATATACTATTGATTCCATGCAATCGAGCAATACAATAAATAGTTGCCACCACCAACTGTGTGCCAACATATGCAACTGTCTTCTTATGTATAGGTGGCATTATTAACGTAATAAAAATTATTTTAGCCCCTTGAGGCAAACAAATTAACCATTTATTTGGCTTTCTTTATTTTTTTTTCCTATAGAGAAGCAACTTACATGCGCACACATAATAATATTAATACTAATAACAATAATAATAATAATATACTTTGTAATATATACACACATATATGCACATATTGTACGATGTGCATAGGTAGATGCTGCATAACAAGCAACTTTGCCATAATATGTTCTAAACACAACATATAATCACTGTAAATTGACTAAGTAAGTATATGTAACTAACCAACCAACGTCAATGTTATTGATGTGTAGTGTTATTGACGACAATGCAGCGGTACATTGTGTATACGGCATTACCCACATACGACTACTCCTTATATACCTACGATATAGCAAATATACTCACTCGTCCGCACGTATGTGTATGGTACCTATAGTTAGTTAACTCATGACTCACATGTGTTGTTACATTATAATAACGGTGCTCTATCGATACGTGAGCCTGCGTTAGAAGAACGTTTATGCGATATTTAACAGCATTACTGCTCATTGTGGGCTTCACATGAATTCATTCAGTGAGAATATTATGCGTTGAATCGCCCATATACAAAACAATTTTGTCATTTTATTTGGTTTTATTTTTGCTTGTTCCTCAGTAAGTTAATCGTATGTGTTTTGTTCATTCTAAAAGTAATTCATGTAGGTTTTAAATATATTTTCTTATATAATATTTATACACATGTTTATAGGCACATGTATGTGATGTTATATAATGCGCAAGAAGACATGATAGACATCTAAATATACACATTGAAGTGGATCACAATGAAAAAAGGTGATAAGTCTGCCAATCATGACAGTATTAAGAGGTGATCAACGTATTTCCTCGAATAAAGTCTTGGGCATATAAAATTCTTTTCGTTTACTTGTTCCTACGAATCCTACCGAACCAAAAGATTAACTTTAGACTTGCTAAATAAAATTATATTTTATTTCTATGGAACCCGTCCTAATACAATTGTATGCATATTCAATTTTGCTCGCATTAAATTCATTCATTCAATACTTGAACGAATGCAATTTATATCAACGGATGTTGATTATAGTTTTTTTTTTTTTTTCTTAATTATATTATATATTTTCCATTTTCCACCACAACGCACCACATGCATGCTTGAAAGTATGGATACACCCCAATCAGATGCACTCCACTTACATACATACACACATTGCTGTTGTGATTATTATGCAAAATACTATCGAACTCCATCAATTCAATTTAATCGCGCCTAACATTGTTTGTACCCAATGTGCAAAATGTATCAATGTGTGTGTATGTGAGTGTGTGATATTTTTCAACACCTTAATTAGGCAATTTAAGTAGTAGGTTTTTGTTTAGTGCAAAGATATTGTGTGGGCAAGCAACGAATTAAATGAGCACTTATCTATGCATTGTGATTTAATAAATTACCTTAAATGTACTAAATGTTAATAAATTGAGGTTTTACAAAAATACTACTACAATACATAGTATTCAATATCAATTTTTAGGTACATTATGAATTATCAATATTAACGTTTAAATCATAAAAAATTTATAAACACAAGAGTAAAATTACTTACTCCAGCATTGAATAGGAATAAAAATGAAAGTCAAAAAGAAAGAAAAAATCTAAATGAATCACTTTAGAATTTTCATTCCAATTAAATTCCAGCTAAAGAAGCTGATTCTCCAAACAGAAAATAACAACATCAGCAAAAAAGTGCAAATTCACTTTTGCTGCTTTTGCTTTGTTAGTTAAAAATAAGCAAACGAAGAGTGCTTAACAACAACAACAACAACAACAACAACAACAACAACAATATTATATATTGTATATCTGGCACAAGTACCTTTCATTTTCACGCACGATTAGCACCTTTAACTTTTCTGAAAATATGGACACCTACTCGAATCATTTCGGGCAACTTATTGGTGCTTGTGTCGCCAACTTTGACAATGCATCATTAAGAAACTTTATTATTATTATTATTATTATTATTATTTACACTCATTATTGTTATACAGGGTGAATCAGAATGATATTCTTGATGAAATTCGTTAACTGTGACATCAACACTTTGCAGAAGAAGAACAACGGTCGGACTGGGTGAGATCATTCCTTTAGGTCGGAACAAAAAGTCTACGGTACTCGAGATTTATTTCAGTCACTTAAAAAATTGCAAAATTGCAGTAATTGCAAAATAACACTTTTTTGTCTGAAAGAAGACACTGAAAAGTAAATTTTTTTTATATTTTTTCGAAACTTTACAAAAACTAAAACAAAACAAAAATATCTTAATAAATTCAAAACGTCTTCGATTTATCTTTATTTGTTTTAGTTTAAAGAACATCTTTGCAGTGTCCTGATTCACCACGGTGAGCATGTTGTCGACTGCACTTTGCATATGAACATTATAATCTATAATATAATCTACCTATTGTGTAATCGACTTCTAATGAATTTTAAGTAAAGCATTGAGTGAAATGTATTGTATTGCCCTGTATTGTTGTTGTTGTTCATTTTTGTTTTCTTCCACCAACTTCGATACAATTTAAGAGAAATGAAAAGAAAAAAAAATATTTTTACATATATATAACTTGTTACCTTCTTAATCAGAAGCGTATTTTTTGCTTTGTTGTAAATAATGACTGAAAGATGATGAAAAAGGAGGGTGGATACAAGTGTGCCTGTATGATTGTATACATATTAAATTGGCTAAAAATAATTCAATTTACACAGGAAGCACATTTTTAACTCTTTACACAATAACGTGTTGTTTTCAATTGTATTGTTATTGTGAGCCCCTCGATATTTTTCTCAAAACAAATATATACATATAAATTCACAGCAAATACATATGTATTCAGACACGATTACATATTTACATCCTATATGTTTTTTAATAATTGTGATACAGGTATTTGAACATTTTAAATAATTTCAAACAGATTCTTTTGAAATTAATGTGAACACAAACTCAAGTTTGGTTTTACTTTTGTTTTTGTCTTGACACTTTTTGTTCGTTAACTTCATACCAGCCCCTTTTCGTGTTTTCTATAAAATATGTTTGCCGGTAGCAATAATATAAGTAGTATTGTTGTAACAATAGTAGTAGCAGAAACAAACAACATTGTTGCATGCTGCTTAACATTTAAGAAGCAATGATTTATATTTATTAGCGATTTTAATCAAAAATGCATTTAATACAATTTAAATCGATTTTTGCAAAAAGAAAAAGAAAAGCTAAAACCACAAAAAACAATTCGAATCGTTCATTTGATATATCATGGTTTATAACATACTTACTTACTATACGTAGTACTACATAGTATAATAGCTATGAATGAGCTTTAGTTGAAAAAAGTAAATTATCAGATTTTTCATAGACATTGTGTGAAAACTGTGAAAATGTTTATGCAAAGAAAATTCATAAAAATTATTTACGATTTTACCCAAAATATGTACACTTACTGATCAACAATTTTTCGTCTTCGTTTGTTGTGGTACATTATTATAACTATAGTTTGCTAAAACTTTCACTCTAGACTGAGAATTCTGCTGCTCATGGTATGAATGTTAATATTTTCTATCATAATACAGCTAAAATATTGTAGAATTTGGTTTCACTTTTAACACTTTTCAGATCATGTAATAGAAGCACTGTAAAACTCGTTTCCCATTTTTGTATACTTTGTTGGTAAAATGTTTTTTTTTTCCTAAATTTTCTGATTATAGTATTTGGATGGTGCCAGATTTGGACTATAAGGTGGATGCACCAAATCTTCAAAACCAAACTCTCAGAGTTTCTGGCGAATCACTATGAATGTTTGTTGCATGTGACCTATTTATACTTCGCACTCACCATCAGTTTAAGAAATGGATGAATATTTGATTATGTTTGTTTGTGTTAAGTCGTGAGGAACCCGAATATCGAGCTTCTTTTTGGAAGGAGCTGTATGCAGATGCTTTAAAATTACTTTGTGGCCGATCTATAGCACCTCTGTATTGCTACGACTGTCAACATAACGGTCTACTTGGATCATTTTACACAACTTTATCAAGAAGGGCCTAGGTGCTAGGTTGATTGAGAAACACAACTCTGTAATGAGGCGTTTTCTTGCCTATACAATGGAACTTAGTACTCAGTGAAGTACTACTAGCATATGTCGATGAGGAGTGGTTTAAAAATGTCAGTGAAAAACTCATAGCCACCTTAAATATCACATAGGCGTCTGTTACCAAATACGCATTAAAACCTTGATGGTAAAACTGTTATACAAATATTTCAATTCCACACAAAATGCATAGCCAAAAGCACACTCCAACATAATTGAAATAAATTCGAATTCAATTGAAAAAATATGATAACTTAAATTAAATATATAATTTATCGTTAAGTAATAATCATAAAACAAATATGTAGAGTAAAAATTGCATTATTTGATGGTTCAAAATTCAATTTAGAAAAAAACAAGAAACAAAATATATTGATATTATTTATTTATTTGCAATAAATTGAAACTAGTTTTACAGGTTACTCAAACCGAGAAGAAAAAATTATCACAAAAATATATTCAGGTGAAGGTGTTGTGAATTTTGTGACAAACATATGTATAGAGGTATATCGGTATAAATAATTTTTATTTACTTACATACGTTTATTTGCTTCTTTTGCAAAACATTTTTCATTAAAAATATACAATATTTCTTGTAATCGTAAGAATTTTACTTGATATTATGTATATTTGCATTTTTTCCATATTTTATTTTTATCATGCGCTATAAACAAAATTTGTTAAAAATAAAACATCAAAGACGAAGAAGAAAACAACAACAACAACAACAACGACTGCAACAAAGCATACAAACACTGTAATACAAAATGCATGCAAAGTACTTACTAAACTGACGCATGTAAAATGCAAATGAGTATCTGAGCCATGTTAATGTTTTGAATAATTTTATATATATACATACGTATGTAGAGGTACATATAATATATACGATATATATGGATATGAACATATGTATGGTACTTGTTTGAACATATTTATTCCTGGGCTCAGATGGTAATACAGAAGAGTGCAGCAAATTGTACACTCATACACCACTTACTTAACAGAGTTATGTGAATCTGTAACGTATCAAGTTTAAAGTTGCAACAGAAATACATATACCTATGCATGTGAGTTTATATTTGTCTTGAATATGACAATAATGACGACTATGATAGTAATAATAATAATAATAATAATAATAATAATAATAATAACAATAAACATTTCAATCCAACATTTAGCTCATAAAATATTCATAAATAAAATTGACTATTTGATTTTTATTATTATTGATTTTATATGTATGAATCAAGTTAGAGTAGCGAAAATATGATCATATTGGAATACATCCATATGTATATGAATGCAAATGAATATGTAAAAATCTACTCAACAAATGTAAATGAGTATCATAAGACAAAGTTTGTATACCAAAATTTTACGAAAAATTATAGAATAATTTTATTAAAATTAAACAACTATAGGACATTACTTCTATTTATTAATGATCTCTTAAAATGTGCATGTTTTTAATATCTATAATGCATATAAATTGTCATAGATGCGAATAATATTCTCGTTTTTAAATTGTATGCAACTTGTGTCTGCCATTATATGGCAACATGTATATACCCACTTCTATGAGTAGTTGAATCGATTATGTGTCCGAGTAATCGTACATGCGAGTAAGACATACTCGTACGTACTAACTTATGTACCATGATGCCACAACCGCATTGAATAATTTTTTTTTATCTTTATTCTTCGGAAAAACATATTTTATTTATTTTTTATCTATTTATTTATAGTAATTGCTTTTTTACATTATGAATTGTTATGATCTCGCAACGATATGATATGATATGATTTTATTAAGTATAATGCAATACCATAATGATGATAAAAGTTTATAGTGCAAGTCAGTCATCTATATACATTTGTATTGTGCACATATTAATTTACTTTTTTTTATACATTTATTTACTCATTCATTGAATTGCTCAACCACCCACTTGTTTTTTATTCGCTTTTTGTGTTAATCCAGAGTTTCTTCATCAGACAGTGTGCTTTGATACTATTTGATGCAACATACCGAATGTAGTGTACCTCAATCATTTTCCAAAATATACTCCTTTCTTTAATTTTTAAGAAAATTAATTTTAGAAGAAGGGCAAAATAGGATTTTAGAAGTTTCACTGTAGTCGTTGTACAGTTGTACAAACGTTTAATCATATTATTGACTCAAGATAAAAAGTAGAATCTTGTGTATCAGCGTAGCAAAGTGGGAAGAAGTGCAAGTAGATGCATCAAAATATCTCTGGGATATCATCATAGGTATAGTATTGCACTATTGTGCTATTTATAGTATGCTCGTATTATCGTAACATTATATAATCTAGTCAGTAATATAGTCAATATTCGATTAATCAGAATTTGTACTAATATCGAATTTTTTGAATTTAGGAATATAAATTTCAAAGTGACTCTTTCTTTTTGAGAATATTTAATTCATTTTATACTAATTAAGCAACATTGAGATTAATCGAATAATTTCAATTTTGAATAATCGAAATCATGATTATTCGAATAACTTCAACATTCGTTTCATCATTCATACGAGTTTTGATTTCTCGTCTAATCGCACGTCGGATAAATATTGTCGCATTGTTAGGATGATTTGTCAAGGCTCATTTATCAAAATAGCACTTTGATAGACGACCTTTTTGCACCGATTTGGAAAACAGTATAATTCCCTGGTCGTAGAATGAATGTTATTTTATGAGCGCAGTTACATAAGTCACAACCTGTTTAGAATTAGAAAGCCCTCCGTAATAATAACTACCTGTTATTATTATTAATTGTGATATTCAAAAAACCAGCAATAACAACAAAAAATCCAATTAAAATCCTTTTAACAATCACAATAGGCCAGTGATAATAATAATTAATAAGCTTCAATTTTCAAATTCACATTGTTTTATTATTATCTCTCCTGTTCCTTTTCTTTAGGGTCTTTAGGTTCATTGCAACTCAAATGGTTTGGGATACACTGATGTATTTATTTACATTTTACATATTAACAAACTTACACTGTAGTATGATTGCATGTTCCCATACAAACTCTATGCTCATGTCAATGCAATATTCATTCATTGACTTCCGCGTGACAATTTGATGCAAGTTCATTAATTAACGTTTTACAACGCATATACACATGCATCTCCGTAACAAATGCACAATCGCATGTATGAACAACAGCAAAAATAACTATAACAACAACAAGCATAGCAACGACGATTACGAGCCTATTGCAATTAATCAATGACTTGTGCCAATACATATAATTATACGTACGAGTATTTGCAGATGTATCCACGTTTCAATATACATATATTTCATATATTTACACATTGTGAGTATTAGGGAAAATAAATAGAGTCGAATATGTTGATCCTTGAAAAACATGAATACAACTTCAAAGATATGAGAATGTGTGTTGTACCATGCACAAAAGTTTACACAGCTACTCGCATGCACTATGAGATAATAACGATGATATTATTATTGCGTACATACCGCACGAATGAATGTAAATTTTAATATATTCTAAAATTATTGGATTAGTACAATAGTTTACTAGTACAATTTTTTGTATTTTTGCGCAATTGATGAAATTTACTATCGTTTTTGTATTGGCCCACAAAAAATGTCACCAAAGATACGAATAACAAAAGCAATTAAACCATGAGCATGTACAATGTCCGTTTGCATCATCTAATGTAAAGAGGACATTGCAACATATCCCCAGCTTATGCAACATGCTGCATTAATATATGTAGAAAAGAAGCTACCAGCACACTTAACATTTTATTTTACAATATTATTTTCTTCCTTTTCTTCTTCTATTTCCAAGCACTTGAGAGTGACTATAGTGCTAACGAAATAAGTACATATATACTTATATATATTAAAGAACGCCTACATAGTAAATATAAAGATTGCACATAAGTGCTGAGAAAAACTATCCAACAATATTAGCAACATCAATAGTGAGTATGTTCATACGTGTAGTACATAAAACTAAACGAAGATGGTGAATTAAGCGATGATGTGACAAGAACAAGCTTAATGTGCTACAAAGAAACAAGCAAACCATCTGCACTGACGCATTTACTTACTCATTCATTGTTAGAAACTAGCGGAACGGCTACGCAATTATGGCAATCTACCTTACAATACTTGTACGCATGTATGTTTTCGGACATGTTCAAGTCCGTAAATCGTTTGTAATTGCAATTGTAGATGTGTACACTTAGAGCCGCAATGATTTATTTACACATATAAATTTCCACTTTAAATTAACAATTAATTAAATATGTAATTTTCAATAAACATAAATTTGTCGAAATCAAGAGATACCTAACAACAACAGCATTCGTACGAATGCAATGAAATGCATTGCTATAATGATGCATTTCTACATACATACATATGTTAGTAAGTGTCATAGTCAAGTTGTCAAAAGTATTGAAGCATCAATTATACTGACACCAAGTAACGATTCTTTTTTTATTACCTATGTATGTACGTACATTCTTGCCGATTCAAATTTCCCATAAACAATAAGTAACAATTACATATAAGTAAGTATTGTATTTACTAAAATAACAAATTATTATTAAATGATTAATTTATCAATCAAAGTGCAAATAGAAGTTAATGAGTGTTGCGGACGATCGCATGTAAATCAAGATGAACTAAGTAAACACTCACGCTGCAATCATTGCATGCAAATATTTTTAAATTTTCTTTGTTTTTTTTTTTTTTTTGAAAACTTGAATAATTAATATAACTAACTATAATCAATTTAATAACAAAGCGGCATTAATTTTATTAATATATGTCGGAGAATATAAATAGATAAATCATTAGTGTAATTACTTTGCCATGAAATTGATGGTACTTTACTTCTCTATATAGTAGAGAGATGACCGATGGGATGAGAAATTTTGCATATAAAGTTCAATGAATTAGATGAGCCGTTTTGTTCCCAAATGGTGTAGATGCTTGGCCTGGCAGAAAAATTGGGCTGTATTGTTTTTGAGCTTTACAAATACTTATATTGATAAAATTTTGACAATTCTAAAGCAATATATATATTTTTGTTTGCAACTATTATTTACAGATAAAAAGATCACAGTACATTGCATTCAGTGTTATAAATAACTAACTTTTTGGCAAAACTAGATTGACACTTTCAAAAAAATCCAAAGTGTGTTTAGATCTAAGTAAATGGATTTCAATTAGTCTAACTTTGGATTTTGTCATATACGAATTGTGAAAATTGTCTATGACTTGTGGCCATATTCCTTTAAACATTAAAGTGGAAATTCTCAAATAGTCTCTTTACCATCTCCACTACATAATTTCTATATAGAGATTCAACGAAAATTTTACCACTCATTTACCAAAGTAAAAATAGTTGGTTGGATAATTTCCTATTTGCTTCAAGCAACTCAATCTACTCTCCACCGATGACTCCTGCTTGGATGAGACAATAGTTCGAAATTAATCAGTACCCTATATTGCCAAGCTCGTATAGTTTACGCTAAAGACGTGGCCGTAATATATATAGACGTTATATGCGTATGTTGTCGTTTTAAAATTTTGTATGGGAATTTTTTAGGAGAGTCAGAATTTTCCTTCTTTGGTCCATTCCTATAGCGATTCAGTATATGAAACCATGCAATCCTTTCTTCTATGATATAGGGTTTAGCAATCTTATGGAGAAAATTAAAATTTCCATTTTCGTGGAATATATTAACCCTCTATCTCCCCCATATATTTAATTTTTGTGAAAATCCATAAAAATCACCCATTATACTAGTTAAAGGCATACGAAAAAACATGTTGCTTACTGCTACTAGTCTTTCGATATGCTACTAGTCATATCGAAAGTCTTTTCTAAAATTAACTTTATTTCTTCTCTCAGTTATTAAAAAAATGTAATTTTAACAGAAACTTAAGCTGATGCCAGCGTCTTCGGATTAATACTGTGTGTACGTTAATAATCAGAAGCCCCTGGCAAAAGGCTGACATAATTTTCAGTTCACATTAACTTTAATTCAGTGCTCGTGTGTAAGGTATGTACATATATGTATCTAAACGTATATCCCTAATAATCAGTAATGGTTTTAATGGCAATAATAATAAAAAATTCTGTCAATTAATCTATCAATTGAGTGTTTGTTTTGAATAATTTTCACAAATAAAAAATACAAAAAAGTAGAAAAATCGTAAAATATGATATTGTAACAATAACAATTCAGAAATATTCGTAATCTATCCGTACGTAAAATCAAACGCCCGCCTGTAAGCAATTAGCATATGTGCACGATTTTTTTCATAACAACAAATAACAATTACAATAAAGAAAACATGTGTAATACATAACACAAATAATAATATAGGTAATACTGGTACATATGCTTATACACACACACACACACAAGCACACACATTTAATTTATGTAAAGGAGAAAAAAAGTACAAATAAATGCATACATACGAGCATATAAGTGTTGTTGCATGATAGCTTGCAGCCAAATTGTGCAAAAATTAACAATATATAATAACAACAACAATAACAAGAATACAAAAAATTATTGAAAATATCAAAAATATTGCACTGCAAATGCAGCTATTTAACAATAACAACAACAACTACAGTAGTGGGTGACAATGAATCAGCTAACAATCGTGTTTGCAAGTTATGTGACCTATGACCCCGCCATTCCATAAAAATGTAAAAAGGCAAAACCAAAAAAAAAAAAAACAAAATCCAAGTGTGAAGCAGCAATATGAACGCATGCGCACATCAAAATCAGCCAATCGATTGGTCGATTGGTTTCGGTTACGTGACCGATCCGACTTGATGGAGGCAGAAAACAAGCATGTGTATGTGGACGTATGTAGTACGTCAGTTCGAAGATTTGATTTAGAAAACGAGTTTAGAGTATATGCGTTCAAAATATAAGAAAAAAATTACCAAAAAGAAATAACACACACACACACACGCACACACACACACACACACACACACCAATAAATAATTTATTTTAATTTTTTTGACTCTTTTCTTGTTCATATACATAATTTTTGTGATAGCATAATGTAATATAACGTTGACATCTATTCGAATGTACGTGTGTATATATGTAGTTGTTAATTTATGCTTTGCATTGGTAATCGAACAAAGAAACAATAAGAATCGAACAACAATAACAACAACGATAATACCAAATCAATAAAATTATGTAAATTAAATTTCTTTTCATTCAGAAATTGACGCTAATCGTCGAGAATCAATGGTATGAGTATGTAAATACAAAATACGTGGATATGTTGTCGAAGCAGCAAATTTCATTCACAAAAAAAAACCATAATGAAAAAACATGAAAAATCTATACGCACATAGGCTCACACACACACACACACACACGCATGTACCTATATATACAAAATGTGTGTAAGTGTGGCATTCATGTTAAGAATTTACGCATTGGCAGCCTGCTGCGTCATATGTATATTGTACATAAAGTTGGCATGTGGCATTGTACATAGTGATAGTATATGATAGTAGGTATGGGATATTTGTAGTGGTTATAATGGGTGACGATGATGATGATGACGACAACGACGACGACCACGGTAATTTCGATGGTACTGCTGCTGCTGTCGGTCACTAAGGTGCGCCAATATTAGTTAGTCAAATATAAAACAAGAAACTCATATACATATGTATAACAACGTGATCTGAATGTATGTACGAGTATGTGTGTAGAAGAGATGAAAATAAAGCATCAAGTTGCTGAAGAAGCGTGTCTTAGTCGCTACTAACCACAATGTCATATTCATTGTGTTAAAGAAATAACCATAAAACTGGTTCTGGTTCTACTTAGAAGTGGTGTGGTGTTGTATGCTGCCGTCGCATGGAGATGTTGAAGCGCTGAGACTGTTGTGTCCAAGCAAACACACAGGAAGAAACGGTTTACTTATCCGTATCGTTTAACACACCATTTATTTAGATTTCGTGTGTAAGTAATTGTATGTTTAAGCATGTGTGTTTATGTATATAAATGGAGCAAGTGCGTTCGATTCGATACGCGATACCATCTATAGTAAAGTGTTTAACTTTTTCTTCAACATTTTCCTGTTTCCATTTTCTTCTTCTTTATTATTGGTATTATTTTGCTTCCTATGTATGTTTAAATGTATTTTTAATGGGTCAAGGCTTTTAGAATCGCGGCCATATATAAAATATATGGACTTACAGATACATAATTATCGATTCTAGCTAAGTAATGTATGTAAGGAAAACGGAGTTGGGTATGATTGCAATATGCTAGACGCAACACCTACATATGTTGTTGTAAACAATTTCTCCTTAGCTGGGAAACGTAACTTGATAGTATGCTAACATACAAACCTATGAAAACGGCCACTATATCGGTATTTGTGTTCCGATTTATTATTAGTAGAGAACGAGATATATGACGGCAAACCAGAAGTCAGTATGTTGCAAGCCGAATACCTTCATCGTTGATCTGTGAAAACATGATGCCTAGTGTTGACATCTCATCCACCTTACGATTCCAAGGAATGTCATAATGATTTGATATCTCGTTAAGAGATAATCGGCATTTAATACCCGCCTGGCTATCGATATAAACCTAAAACTCATTGGTGGATTCTACATTACACATATGTTAACTTGCCTTACCATATTACTGTCAAAAAATCGGAACACGCTATTGGAGATTTCCGATTGTGCAAATAGCTAGGAATGAATTAAGTTACGGTCATCAACTTTAGTGTATGTGGATTGATATATCAAAATTGTCAAATTTTCAATATATCAATGTTGATGTCAGAAAATCCAGAAAATTAAATAATTATTTTTAAAACAAATATGTGGCACTTATATAGGCCCCAAAGGACACAGTGGCCGAGCTTCTTTTCCAGCACTGTTGTGCGTGTTAAATTTTGGACAGTATTTGACGGGACATACTTATATCACCCAGTTCCGAAAGGGAGAACGCTTGAACCAACACTTTTTCTGAACTTTGTCACAGAGCTCTTTTAGGAGCTTTTTTATAGCAAATTGTTACTACCGGAGGAATTGCCAACTGCTTTTCGACGATAGGTGGGTACCATTCCAAAGAAAAATATTTTCGTTATGAAAGACCTACAGATCAGAAGGCCAATGCAATAACCACTGAGCTACGGCACCCATTGTGAAAGAGGTGGGCAGGACAAGAACGAGGGCACTCAGTCAAACAAGTATTGTACCCAAACGACACCCATTACGGCATTAAAAAAATACACACTCATTTATTTAAGTGAACTTTTCTTTGAAATGAAACAAGCGAAATAGCTAATTGCTAATTTCAAGCCTGTTAACAGCTTCAAATCAGGAAATTATTGAAACATAAACAAAATGCAGCAAGTGTAAATAAAACTGTTTTTAATTAAATGAATACATATATTTATAAAAGATTCCACAGAATTGTTTATTTTTTGTTTTGATTTCGTTTCAAAACTTCACCAGCCTTGTTATTGAAAGTAACTGAAAGGAAATTATTTATAATCTTAGATCAATATCTAAAACACAATTTCAAACTTTTATATAATTTTAACTTAAATTTAGTGTACATTTAATGGTGTCTATTTACTAGCTCTGTTGGTAAATATCTATTCAATCTTCTTGTTTGCGAAACTTCTAACACTGGTCTGCCCAAAAGCCAATAGAGTTGTCTGAATCGATTGTTAATTTCTAGTATTTTTTGAGTGATATGGTCCTTCCAGAGCAGTTTAGCGTCTATGGTCATTCTTAGATATTTAGCTTTTGTGTCGATTTTGATTGGTTCGCTGTTTATGAGGGGGTGATTATTGCCCAGCTTCCATTTTTTACATTTCTGAGTATTCGTCTTGCTCTTTGACATAGAAGTGCCTATCACAGATAGAGCTACGCCTCCGTTCGTAGGAACTTTCTGGGAGCTGGTGTTTCAACTTGTGTAGTAACCCTTTGTGCCATACACAAGTTAAAATTTGACCGGTTAAAATTTTAACCGTTTTATTTTACATGGTCTTTCATCTAAGGCAACCATAATTGATATGTAGGTCAGTTTTGAATGTAAAAATTATTATGCGAGATATAAATAACACACGCCCATCAATTTATATAGCTTCATACAAAACCACGGAATAAGTTTATGTTTGAGACGCCATAACTTAAATAGTTATTCCGTTAAGACAACCATAATTCTCACAAAGTTTAATGTTGTCATTCGTAATGGACTTCCGTAACGAAGTTCCCTTACAAAATCGCAGAATTATCTTAAAGTTTAAAATTCTAATAAGATAACCATATTGCAGACGTAGAGTAGTAATGCGCAAAAAAAAAAAAATTCCGCAAAAAATTGGTGAGCCACGCCCTCTACTTTATGTAGCTCACAAACAACATTGTGAAAAATATTTCACATTGAATCGTCATAACTTGCGTACTCTTTCGTCTGGACAAGTATATTTCACATGTAAATTAAATAAATTGAATAAAAGAATTCAAAATTACACCAATTCCTTCTGCACTAATTCTAGTGGTACTTTCTAGAGATGAAAAATATATAGAGTTAAAAAGAGATACAAATGGTATCAAAAAGGAAGAAAATAGAACACACAATATATAAAAATCTCCTTACAGTCGGCTGGGGCCGACCAAACTATACCCTGCATATGTAGATTTATATATAAAAAGTTTACTCGAATATCCAACTTTTCTTTTATTTCCACTTTTCGAGAAACAATTTTTGCATATACTACTAATTTACACCCGAAATATGATTGACTTTGACGAAGTAAAAGGATTTTAAGATAATTCCGAGGCTTAGTATGGGAGCTATATAAAAGTGGGCGTGGCTTACCACTTTCTAGTAAATCCAATTAATTTTTCAACGTTAATCCACACCTTAAATTTGGTGTCCTACGTTGAATAGTTTCTAAGTTATGGTGGTTAACATTTTTGTTTAATTTCCTCAACTTTGTATGGGAGCCCCAATAAGAAGTGGGCGTGGTACGCTGATTTTTCGCCAGATTATTTCCGACTACGATATTAATTTAAGTGTCAATTATGGTTATTGTAGACATAAGATTGCCTAAGTTACAGCTGTTTCAATTTAAAATTTGTATGGGGGCTACAATAAACACTGGGCGTGGTGCGCCCATTTTCTGTGAGCCTAGTTGCTCGTACAATACTAATCCATACCCTAAGTCTCGTTGTCCTAGGCTAAATGGTTTGTAAGCTATGGAGCTTAAAATTTTAGTTTAATTCACTCGACTTTGCATGGGAGACCCATGAAGGAGTGGGCGTGGCACACTGATTTTCTGCCAGATTTTTGCCGACTACGATATTGATTTAAGTGTCAATTATGGTTATTCTAGACAGAAGATTGCCGAAGTTACAGCTGTTTCAATTTAAAATTTGTATGGGGGCTACGATAAACACTGAGCGTGGTGCGCCCATTTTCTGTGAGCCTAGTTGCTCGTACAATACTAATCCACATCTTAAATCTCGTTATTCTACGCTGAATAGTTTGCAAGTTATAACCGGTAACATTTTTTTAATTTCCGCAACTTTGTATGGGAGACCCAAAAAGGAGTGGGCGTGGCACATTGATTTTCTGTCATATTATTTCTGACTATCGTGTTAATCTAATTGTCAATTATGGTTATTCTAGACAGAAGATTGTAGAAGTTACAGCAGTTTCAATTTAAAAGAATTACAGACACTTTGTATGGGAGCTACGCTAGAAAGTAGGCGTGACTCATCCACTTTTGGTGAGGTTATATAGTAGTATAATATAACTCTATGTGCAAAATATTGTTGTCCCAAGTGGTATATTGTGTGAGTTATAGCAAGTTAAAGATTTTGAAAATTTCGAGGTTAGTCGCTTTGAATGCTTGGTGTGGGCGTGGTTATTAACCGATCATGCCCAATATCAATCCCCTCCGTACCCTTGGATCATAGGTTACTTGTGCCAAATTTCATCGAAATAGCTCAATATTTACTCAAGTTATCGTGCGAACCAGCCAGGTGACAGACAGACGGACGGACGGACGGACGGACGGACGGACGGACGGACGGACGGACATCGTTAAATCGAAAATTTAATCGACGCTGATCACGAATATATATCCATGTCTATATCTCCGGAGATTCCTTCAAGTGGACACAAACATCTGACCGAAATGAATATACCATGCATATTGCATTATGCAGGGTATAAAAATTATGCATATATAGAAACCAATATAGGCTATATGCACACAGCATGTACATATACATACAATATAAGAGTATAAACCTAAAACCAACAAAAACAAAGTACATCAACGAATTATTATGAAAACAGGATTTTCGAAAAGATACAGGCAGCAATGGCTACAACCAAATAATCATAATAATAACAAAACAAACTATTTTTTAATAAAAAAAAATTAATTAAAAAATGAACGAAAAAAATCGAAATGAAATCGAGAAAAAGATGAAAAATGTCACAAATTGCGGTCATTCGTCATGCGCATATACTAACAACAATAACAACAATAGAACAAGTATAAATGTAGGTAATACATAGAAGCATTAACAATAATAACGATAAAAGCACACACTTATAGTGAAAATGAAATGAAAGAAAAATAGAGAGAGAGAGAGAGAGAGAGAGAGAAGAATGTATAATATATTGTATATATAACACAAAAACAAAGAAAAAACCATTGCAGTGCGGTGGAGCATTACTAATGACTCGAAATACTGTGCGTCTATGTAGCTAGTAAGTACTGTGGAATGTGATAAATGGATAGATAAATGGCAGTAGGAAAATTATACTAGTGGGGGTAATCAGTACAGTTGAGTACAGAAGCAATGCGAGTACTAGTAGTATGTGGTGAATATACGTATAATTGTTCGACTATGTAAGCTTTAATATTACGTACTCATACATATATGTATTATTGCTGTTGTATTTGTTGCAATTAAAAGTCGCGTATTGTTGTTATTATTTTTTTTTTTACATTTATCTTCTACTTTTGCTTTGTATCACTGCTTTTTTTTTTTGTATTTCTTTGTTTTCTGTTATACATTGCGTTTAGTAATGAAATTTGATTCGCTGCCACTGTTGATGTTACAACAAAGCTACTATATAGTATTATAGTAATGGAGTAAAACATTTTGTTTCATTTTTAATACTACATACATACTATATATCCACATTTGTCTAGATATGGTATACACTAGTGTACAAAATTATACAAATACATATGAAGCTACTAGCATATGTAGCATATAAAGCGCATGCTTAAAATATGCCATGTTGTAGCTGTTGTTGTTTTTGTTTTTATATTGTAATATACACAAATGTTGAATACGCCATTTTGTGACTAAGGGTGCTGCTGCTATTGGTGGGTGGTGATTGGCGGTGGGTTCTTATCACAACGAAATGTTATTGAACGAAATGAACTCAAAAAATATGTTCTCCCCAATCTTGTATATCTCTTTTGGAACAAGCGATATTTTAGTATTTATATATTATTGGGTGCAGTAGCTCAGTGGTTAGTGTGTTGGCCTTCTGACCTGTAGGTCGTGGTTCAATCCCCGGCTGATGCATAACAAATTTAATATCGAAAAGATTTTTCTTTCGTACGGTACCCACATGTCGGCAAGCAATTGGCAATTCTTCCGGCAGCAACAATTTGCCATGAAACAGCTTCTAAAAGAACTCTGTGACAAAGCTCAGAAAAGTGATGTCACAAGGGTTCTGCCGTTCGGAACCGGCTAAAATAAGTAGGTCCCTTCTAATACTGTCCAAAATTTAACACGCACAACAGTAATGGAAGAGAAGCTCGGCCAATGAGCCCTTCGGGGCTTTAGGTGCACGTATTTATTTTTATTTTTTTTTTTATATTATTTTTAATTTAATTTAAAAACATTTTGGAAAATTCAACTATGGTAATAATAATGCTTAGATGCCCTATAATCGGCTAAATAGATAGGCACACTTTCGAGAAAACGTCATTTTATGCTATATGAAGACGTGGTTTTCATCACCTGACTACAATGTCTACAATGAATCATACGAAAGCATTATTTTGTATAAGAACTAGAGGTAACTCTCATCCGATGGAATACAATCTCAAATGCATCAATTTTTTAGCGAACATAATATTATATACTAAGGTTCAGCCTAATAACTATTTTAGTGTGTAAAATGTAAAGACATACAAACAGAATGAAACTTTTGTATGGGAGGTAGATGTAGCTTGAATCTATTTGTGTCCATTCTCATTCAAATCAATTAATTGATAAATACAAATACAATAATTTGTACCTGCTTAAAATGTGAAAATATACATTTGAAAATAGCCGTTTTCATAAAAAATACAAAATTTTTTTAATTACTATTAAATTTTCAACCATCCAACAGAATTCAACTTTTGCGTGCACAAATGATCAATTCCTATATATTCTAAAAGTAGGGCTACAGATAAAATACCCCGCTTTTCTAGACTAATTCGTTCACGTTTTTTCAACGTAAAATCATTTTTAATTAATATTACGCATATGAGAAAAGAAGGAAACGAACAAAAAATTTAAAAAAATCTCGATACATATATAATCCTGCTTCCCTACAATATCATTTTTGATACTATGCATGGTAACTTCTGTTCCTCGTGTCGCACAGCGCTGCGTTCGAATCGTTACCGAAAGTTTCATGTACTTTCAGAATACAATAAATAAAAGTACAATAAGTAATCGGATTTTTAATTTGAGTCTAAATATTTTCTTCTCTGATTTTCTTCAATAGCGAATTAGAGACTCATTTGAAGCAGTAGGGAAGTAGGGTCAAACTTGGGCGTCCACAAATTTATTGGAGATCGGTTTCACGTATGGTGTTCCCACACCAAAAACTTGTGAATTCACTGAAATACTTCAACTACACCACGAATTGCATCCTCACGTTCCTTGAAAGCCAAATTTCGCATATTGTCCTTGTTTTTTGTTTCCATACGAGAAATGGTGGCTCTTAAACAAAAGATTGCATTCCAATAAAAACGTCGAAATGCAAGCCCATGCATTTTTACGAAAATCTCCTAAACTGAAGGACTAAAAAAACTTAAAAATAATGGGATAGCTGGGGCTTGGGCATTATGTTAAATAAACATCTTTTCGATTGATTTAATGTACACTTTACACAGCCCCAAATTTAGGCTTACTCGTATTTTGGACTAATGCGCATCACTCAAATTCAAATCTAGAAAGTCATTAGAATAACGGGATTAGAATCAGGACTAATGATAACTGAATTAATCGTGATTCAATTAAATATCGTAAAGTTTTTAAGCACTTTTAAAAATAATAATTAATTAATAAAACAATCTTCAAATGCATTTTGTATTTCGTTTTGTTTTCGTTTACTTTAGCTCAAACTTGTAGTTTATTTAGTAAAAATAAAAAAAAAAAAAAACGTTAATAGTTAATTAATTTTCATATTCGAAATTAAGTCATTAAATAATTACTCTTGTATATAGTCATTTTTCTCTCTCTCTCTCTCCCTCTTGGTCATTTTTTATGCATTATGTGATTAATTGTGATATGCGGTATAATTACAAATATTCCTCTTTTTATCTTATTTTACATACGTACAGTATTTTTTAAAAAACAATTTCACAACAACAAGTACTTGATACAAGACCATTGTGACATACTTACCGCACCTACAATTGTAACTATATATACCTATGCGTATAGCATATATGTATGTATACGTATAATATGTACACAATACATACTAACAATATTATGTAGGTACCCCCATATGACCCAATAACCAAAAACAAAGCGATGGAAAAAACACGTTAATAACATTTTTTTGCTACTTTAAAGGAATTCTACATTTACAGCAGTAGAAATAGCAACAACAGCAGCAGCAGCAGCAATAGTACAAAAGCCCAATATCAATACTGGAAGCTGATTGTTCACACATAACATACATAAATACGAGTATACATGAAGTTTTGGCCATGCAATTGTTTTCAAAATAGGGTCATACGTTGGGGTCACCACCAACAGTAATCGTAGCGGCAATAATTTGGCTTGTCTGGCCAGCTGAACAAGTTTTTCGTTTTTATTTTTTTTCTTTGCTTTGTTGATGGAATGATCGAATGACGAATCATTGTATGTAGTCTTAGATTCAATTCTATTTATTTATTTAAATTTTTACTTATATATAAGGTACCTAATATTCCAGAAGAAACAATGAAGTAATTAATCTCTTTGTTTGTGTCTTGAAATTGAAATGAAACTAGATGTGTTCGTAATACTATCTGGAATACTTTCGTTTGAATAGTGGAATTGTTCATTAAAATAGCAATACAATAATCAACATAATACAAATAGAAACGCATAATTTACATATGAAATTGTGTGAAACGCAAACAGAAGCCAACTATGGTAACGTATACAGTAGAGTAAATAATCGATATTGGTCTTATATCCAATTTCAAATTGATATTTGTTTGCAAAGGAAGTACATTTTATCCATGAATATATTTTTTATTTATTTTTAAAATTCAACACTATGCAACTAGTATATAACCACTAAAAATGTAAAATTTTCATATTGATACCAACGTTTCATTCGATCTCTTTCCTCTCTTTATAAGCCCTTCATACGTTTCTGATTAATTAGCATACCCTTTACCCTTTTTCAATATTGAATATAATAATTAACTTGCCATCTCAACAAATACATATGCTGTCATATGTGTATTGAAGCCTATAAATACGATATTTTCAGCACCAAAAAATATAAACGTTAGGTACAACGGAAATAGGGTAACGAATAAAGAGCTCTGTAAAGAATGATAAGAATTGATCATGTTCATAGGTACTCATATACACATTATAGATATAGAAAAATTGATTTCCGATCATGCGTATTATTTTGCCATCGTCACAATGGCCCTATACTCTGTACTTGTACAGAACAATACGTAAGTACGTACAATAATGATTATGTGCATTGAACCTTGAAATGATATGCGCTGGACGACTTGTTGTTGTTGTTTTTTTCAATTCTTCATTCTGATTCTAAATTTATACGAATAATTGCGCATTTACGCTATTTACGTAAGTACCTACTGGACGACAGGATTTGCGGGCAATTAATTTATTATAAAAAAAATAAACAAATAAAAACAACAAAACATAGGCATAAACAAAAATTGACTGAATCAAATCAACAGTTTAATGTGATTGTTAATGTGAAAAAAGGGTCTATTAACATCAAGGGAAATTAATATAATTATATCGTAGCTCATTCATGTTTGTCAAACTTTAATGGGACTTTTGTCTATTGTTTTTCTAAGATATTCTATATACATATAATTATCGATGACATAAGCATTGATCTTTTTCTCGTCAATTAATTTTATCCATACTTGCTGTTTTGTTGTTTACAAATAACCCTCCCAATGGTCCGAAAAGAGAGCAGCTCCATAAGCGAACTCAAAGTGAATACATTAAACACGTGTAAATAAAAAATATATAGAAACACTATTCCTGTATTTGAAAAATAATGTGATCAAATACGCACACAATTTATGGATTTAATGAAATTCATAACAACTCATTTTTAGAAAACTTTCATCAAAAAGATCAACCGAGATGCTTTTATACCATTTATACATGCGATTTTAAAATACCAGGAAGCTGACAAGGAAGGGGGAGCGTTCATTGCTGATTGGAGGCTTCCTCGGGGAGCGCTGGGTACTCTTGATTGATTTAGGACTTAAACTCATCACCTAGAGAAAAATGCTCACCGATCATAAAACCACAAATGCCGGAACTAGCCTACGAGCAGCTAAAATATAGCTACATACATATATGCCGTAGCTCAGTGGTTAATGCTTCGAAAATATTTTTTTCTTCAATTCGCAATTCTTCCGGCAGTAACACGCCGTGGAAAAGTTTCTAAAAGAGCTCCGTGACAAAGCTCAGAAAAAATGATGTCACGAGTGTTCGTCGATCGGAACCGACTAATACAATCCAAAATTTAGCACGCACAACAGTACTGGAAGAGAAACTTGGCCAAAGTGCCCCATATTTTTTATGGGTTTGTTCTAAATACAAAAAATTTGTTAGTTCCCAACCTACTGAAAAGTCTAACTACTTTTCACAATAATCAATTAATTAATATTTTTAAAATATACATAAAAACCGGCTTTCAGAAATTGCATTCGTTATATAATTGAATCGCAAGTGATTAACTTTTGGTGACACCTGTAATCAAGTAAGATCAGCAAAAGTCTTTGGTAAGATTATATTTTTCAGAATTTTTCATTTTTGAAGAGTCTATCTTAGAACCACTTCAAAATCTGCGTTACCCACCTCAAGTGTAACAGTAATAACATATGATACTCTTGAAACAAATTGTGATCGGCGATGACAATTTGGCTGCCTGCTGCATTAGTATTCAAAGAGAGTAATCATGGAATAGTGATAAAAATTATGCTCAAGCGATATATAAAATCGATATTCATCAGACTAATGTTTTTTTTTTTTCACTGAATGGTGGGGATTGCAAAGATGTTGTGTTTTTTGAGCTTCTACTGTAGAACTAGAATATTAATTTGAAGTTGTATTGTCCTCAATTGAATGATTTAAATAATAAAGGGTTTTCCATTAGGGACATAACAATTTCGTATCTTTATATGAACGCCCCCTAAATCTTTTTTAATCAACTGTCAATGTCAAAACGTTAGTTAAAGTTAACATTTTCATCATGGTAAAGTTCACGAACCAGCAACGTTTGAAAATTATTAAAAATTACTACCGAAATTCTGAGTCGGTGGTCGCAACTTTAAGAGCGAAAAATCATCTTCAGCTATGAAGCCCATTTCTGTCTCAATAGCTTTGTCAATAAGCAAAATATGCATTATTGGTCAGCAACAAACCCACAAGTGCTTCTTGAGACACCGTTGCACCCGCAAAAAGTTACTGTTTGGTGCGGTTTTCATGCCGGAGGTGTGATTGGGCCGTATTTTTTCGTGGATGAAAACGACCGTCATGTTACCGTCAATGGAGAGCGCTATCGTGCTATGTTGGAAGATTATTTGTGGCCAGAATTGGATGAACTTGACATCAGTGATATGTGGTTTCAACAAGACGGTGCCACTAGCCACACAGCACACGTCACAATCGATTTATTGCAAGGCAAATTCGGTGAACGTGTTATCTCGAGAAATGGTCCGGTCGAATGTCCGCCTCGTTCATGCGATCTAACACCATTGGATTTCTTTTTATGGGGCTTTATCAAGTCACTGGTCTATGCCAACAAGCCAGCAACTTTAGACGAGCTCAAAGACAACATCCAACGCGAAATTGCCAACGTTCCGGTCGAAATGTGTGCTAGAGTGATGGAAAATTGGGTTCAAAGAATCGACTGCTGTAAACGGGCTCGTAGTAACAAACGTCTTTTAAACGTAATGGTAGTGGAGTTAAATTCATGTTGAAAAACATATTCCATTGCAACAAAATTGTCAGTATATTTCAAAATATCAAAACAAAAGCAAAAATTTTTAATAAATCCAAACACACTAAAAATAACGCTCAATGGTCAAGAATTAAATAAGAAAAAATTAAATTCATAAAACGTAATTGATATCGTTTTATAAATAGAGTAGGTGAAATGTTGTTCTTATCTTTGGAATCAATAAATACTAGATTTAACTTGAATTTTCTCACCTCTCTATACGATGTTATTATAAAGTATCATACCTTTTTCACACATTTTCATCCAAATCTAAACTAATAAAATATGGTATGACGAGATCAAGGCTGTATACATAATCACTCAACACGCAAATGCACACATAGCGGATCAGTCTCTGCCTTGAATGTATCAAAAATATCCCTTAATAAACAGATATAGTCTTCTACATACACATATAACCAATATTTGGAATTTCATGCAGATTTGAATTTCTCAAAATCAAATAATTGATCTTAATGCGGCGTCAAATGAATACTATTTATTGCTGGTTGAATGAGAATTAAGAGAAAAAGAAAAACAAAATTTTAAATCTGCTAAAAGCGCAATGCGATGTCGATTTTGTACATGTATTTCTGTGTGTGTGTGTGTGTGTGTGTGTGTATGCAATATAATATAAATAGTAAATCCAATCAAATCTAAACCTAAATCAACAAAAGCTGTAAAATTGAAATATGTGAAATTAGACAGTCAGCATCGACAATAACAACACCCGTCGGAACAGCAGTTAGACCAACTCGAACGAATGTGTTTTTGTCAACGTGACAAAAGTGCACAGTGTTCCTTTGTTGGACAAAAATGATAAAACAAAAAATAAATGTAATAACCTAACGAATTAAAAGGAGAAGCGACAAATAGAAGTTGTGTTTAGTCCAGTTTAGTATCTTTGCCTTACCTGGATCTGTGATATTTAATAGAACTTAATAAATTTTAACGTAAAATCTGATTTTAATCAAATAATTCCGTGCACCAAATATGATTGATATGGCATCACATTTACTATTTAACATATCAGCACAGCTTATGTGAAAAGGCGACACTGTTGGATATACACAGCAGAATTATTCATATGTGCCATAGTGTACTACATATGTGTGACTGGGCCAACATTAAGATTAAACATAATTTCATGATATCGCGATCATTTTTGGATATTTTGCATGCTATGTACATGTGCATGGTGAATTATGAATTTGTATATACATATTATTGTTATTTATTTCATTTAATTTTATTTGTACCTACTTTTATTATTATTAATATTATTGTTGTTATTACAATATGGAATTCATAATTTGTTTTCATTCACTAGCAAGCTATGCATATTTGTAGCACAATGATTTGTTAAATTTTTCATTTATTTAAATTTGTTCATTTTGTTGTGCTACCTCCATGAATACTCACTCTCTCGCTCACGTGCTAATACTATGTGTCGGTGTTTCTAAACAAATTTGGTATTTTTAATAAAAAAAATATTATTATTACTATTACTGTTGTAGTAGTATTTTAGTTTTATATTCACGTACTCCTTGTGACCTCTAAAATATTATTCAATGTATTAATTTTATTTATAGCGCAAGATCATTGAGTAAAAAGTGATCTTTATAAGATTTGCAATAATTGTTAAAAAATATTTTCATTTTCGCATTGCTTTGATGTTTATACATTTCATTATTTTTTTACCCATTGTAAAATCTTAAAATAATAAAGCTTTTTAAATATATTTCAAATTATAAATAAATTTTTTTATGGTCACAATGATGATTTGACGGAAAAAGATTACTTCAATGGTTTTATATTATATTATACACTATCTCATAGAGAAAATTGAAATCTTTAATTAATTTATATCACGCTGTGTGGCGTTAAAATTTTATATCTATCTATTATTCTTCTCTCTCTCTCTCTCTTCTTAACCATAACGTTTAAACTAATTTTAATGAGTTTTTAATTTTTCATATTACTTGCAAATTTATATACATTTAGATAATTGAAATATGTATTGACCAAAAAAAATTTCAAATTGATTTTATGTATTATGAATAGTCAGGTATGTAGCATACAATATGACGACCTCAATTCAACACTTGTATTTTCTTTCGCATTATCATCAAATGAAATTGAAAGTGTTCCACGTAGAAATCGCTGTGTGCAAAACACTTATATACTAAGTTGTCGAAAAAGTAAAAACTCATTTCTGAAGTATTTTTCAAGACCCACTTATTAGTATGTATATGGAAGAAAATTAAATCAATGTTATCGGTATTTTTTATATATGTGGCCTAATTCTATTTTTAGAAAGAATGAAATAAGTGGCAGTAGTTAAAGTTCAATGGGCAAAGTGCACGAGGCAAGATTTCCTATCTAATTTGCGGGTACTTTTAGCGAGTTGATTCGATTTATGAGTTCTAGCCGTTTTTCCCCAAGATATGTACTCAAATCACGTAGTTGAAAACCTCCGAATTAAATCTCGGGACACCCTTCCAATCCCACCATTTAGAGAACATAACATATATAATATTATATTGTAATAATATATGGCTGAAGTATACAGTTCGGTTTAATATAAAAAACGAACAACGCGGTCAAATCATTCTTATTTTTTTTAAATCATATCATATTTGTCAAAATATACAGCATTAGCGTCAATTACTATGGCGCTAGATAGTGTAAAAATATGTTTAATCCATCTATTACAAAATACGTAATGATTTTTCCGACAACCAAATACTACATAATCCATGAAATAATTATATGTAAATAAAGTAAATATACATTGGTATCACATAATAACAACTAGCGTATTAATTTGTCCTACTAGATATTATATCTATTACTATTACTATTATTAATGTTATTGGTGCTAATGATCGATGAATTTTAGGAAGTTATTAACTACCTACTTTTATTGAAATTACTGAAAATTTGTGTGAAATATTTTAATTACATTTGGGTGTATTTTTCAAAAAGTTAATTAATATTGTGTTTGTGTAAAATACAAGATGTAATGAAAAGGTCTATAGGTTAACACAATATCTAGCATGGGACAGTCTATTTTTATCGAGGTCTTTTCATTTGAATAATTTATAATCTGGACATATTTATGACATAGTTTATTTTCAAATTTTTTTTTTTCCAATATTAGGTCATTTTCAATCAAAACTACCAAAACTTCAAATTAAATTAAATAATAATAATAAATTAAATAATCTACTGTCAATTCAATTGTTTAAGGACCAATGAACTCTTTTTTTTTTTTTCTTTTGTCATTTGCCATTTGATCCTAAGGTCTGTGACCGAAACTAAGAAGTAATGTTCTTCTGTTCGGGATCGAACAGAAGAACAGAATGAAATCTTAATATCCAGCAAAGGTTCTGCATAGTACAAACTATTCATTTATATTATTTTAAAAATGCGCACCCAAATGGTCAGATCAATCTGTCAAATAGTTTTGTTGTGATAGCCATTAGCAACAAACACATATGAATATTTTTTGTTTTTAATGTAAAAAGCAAATTCGTGTGCTCTTTAAACACTATTTTCTATCCGAAAAGCCTTCACGCAAACAAAAAAAAACTTGAAAGATTTAATGGGCACTGTTACCAATTGATTTGAACTAGCCACAACTGGTATACTCGATTTCTGTAAAGCTATGCCATCACAATTGAGGTCACCACTTTAGAAATTTTCACAAAATACCGCTTAATAGGTGGGGGTGTGATGATATACGAAGTCGCAGACACTGCAAGCTTATCATATAAATCTATAGTTTCAGTTTTGCTTTAACATCTGGATATGAAAAAGTTTACTGAAATTATGGCGCCCAGTTAGCTCAGAACCAGTAAGAAACACAGCTGTTTGACAACTTCAGAATGAGTCGTGGATTCATCACAACACACGAGGGACGAAGGAGCAAATGAACTTATCGTGGCAAATTGAAGCCAAACAAGTCCATTTAGGTCTGTGAGCCAACAAGGTCATGGCGATATTTTTATTGGAAGGCGCGCGGTTTCACTCACATCGGATATTTTGAAAGGACTGTTGGATAAATTTGATGACGATTGAAGCAAACATGACCGCATTTGCCGACGAAAAATAAATTAAATTAAAATTCCACCAAAACCATTCACAGCAACATAAGTCCGAAGTAGCCGACTTACCATTGAGTAATTCTTGTTTCCAAACATGAAGAAATGGATCGGCGGCAAGAGGTTTGCATCAAATGAAACACATCGATGAAACAAATGTTTATTTTGATCGCCTCAACAAATCGTATTACTTAGCATCAAATATTGTAGAAACGTTGAAGGATACTATGCTGAAAAATACAACGCTTTTATACCCTGTATAATGTAATATGCAAGATATATTCATTTCGGTCAGATGTTTGTAACCACTTGAAGAAATCTCCGAAGATACAGAAAATTATATATATTCGTGATCAGCGTCGCTTAAAATTTCGATGTAATGATGTCCGTCCGTCCGTCCGTCTGTCTGTCACCTGGCTGGTTCGCACGATAACTTGAGCTTTTTCGACGTAATTTGGCATAAGTAACCTATGATCCAAGGGTACAGAGAGGATTGATATTGACGCTTAGATTAATATCGTGGTCGGAAATAATCCGGCAAAAAATCAGAGTGCCACGCCCACTTCTTATTGGTGCGCCCGTACAAAGTCGAGGAAATTAAAAAAAAAATGTTAACCGCTATAACTTTTCAATTCGAACGATTCAGCCTAGGACAACCAGAGTTTAGGTTTGGATTAGTATTGTAAGAGCAACTATACTCACAGGTACTGGACCAGCCATGCCTACTGTTTATAGTAGCCCCCATACAAAATGACCGAATTTCTTTTAAATTGAAATAGCTCTAACTTATGCATCCCTCTGTCTAGAACAATCATAATTAACACTTAGGTTAATATGATAGTTAGAAATAATCTGGCAAAAATCGACATGCCACGCCCACTTCTTAATGGGGCTACTATACCAAGGACAACCAAATTTAAGGTGTGGATTAATATTGCAAAATTACTTAGATTTACAAGAAAGAGGTAAGTTACGACTACTTTTTATACAGCTCCCATACTAAGCCTCGGAATTTTCTTGAAAATCTCCTTTAAACTATCCCTTTTAAAATCCCCATAACTTACAAAGTACTTTGTCAAAGTCAATCATATTTCGGGTGTAGATTAGTATTATATGCAAATTGTTCCTCAAGTAGGCGAACCACGCCTACTTCTTAATGAAGCTCCCATACAAAGTAGTGGAAATAAAAGAAAAAGATGGAATTCGAGCAAACTTTTTATATATGTATATATCTACATATGCAGGGTATAATTGGCCCCTGGTCGGCCCCAGCCAACTGTAACGTCATTTTTTGTCGAATAGGAAGTTTCGTATTTCAATTTTAGTGATATATTGATCCATCTTCATATCACAAAGACGTTCAAAGCGAAACATGGAAATATTTGTTAGCAGTTTGAGTAGGAAATTAGGGAAATAACACCAACAGACAGACAGACCGCAGTAGTCATTCTGATATGAATTTCACTCTTATAATAACCCTTACTATAAGCATGTACTTGCTGGATCTCTAATTTAACAACAAAAGTTAGCACACAAGAACGACGAATTGAGTGATTGAGTAAAGTCGAAAAAGTCCATCATATACATACGTATACACACACACATATATTATCTTATCTGTGTCACAAATGGCTAGCCAAATATTGACAACAGAAACAATTACATACACCGCTATATATTACCACTACTACGACAATAAAATGTTAAACAAAAATGACAAATACACGAAAATTTTATATTGAACAATTGTAAAGAAGCGAGATACTGACGGAATTCTTAGAAAAAATTGCGTAAACTTAAAGACTCAAAAATATATATATATAAATAGGCGAATTTTTCTCGATATTTTTTATTTTTTTATAACAAAAAATATTATCATAAAATCATAAAATTAAATGGTAATATAACATAAATTAATAGATACACTGGAATGAAATGGAACGGAACTTTCCTTTTAGGTAATAAATTTTCAAAATATAAAAAAATATGAATATCACGAGCGCAATCATGGTATTGGCACATATGCATACATACATACATAAAATATTTAATGTTATAATGACGTTTTCAAATAAAGAATAATTATGCCATTATAAAGGTAATAAATTGAAATTGAAAACACCTCAGATAAAGTAACATATTTAGATATATATACGTATACATTTACATATACAAAGCAAGCATATTTACTTAATGAAAATTAATAAATTATTGTCTTTAAAGACATATACATAAATAAATAAATTGTAAAAAAAAAATACAAATTTATGCAATAAATATTATATTATTATCTCTCACCCTTCATGGATAGTCATATAAAAAAATTGTATGCATAAATAAATCCACCCACCCATACTTTAGATCCGCTATTTGACAAACACTTTCCCACCATCAATACCATAGCCGCTACTCCATATACTAATACTATAGTAAATAATGAAATGAAGCTGGTTGGTTCAACTTTTCTTTTTCAACCAAATTTGTATAGTATGAAAAATTCTATGAATAGTCAGCACAACAATAACAACAACTACATCAATTACAATGAGATTTTTATGATTTTATTCCTTTTTAATCATTCATACGCAATGATCATATTATGTCCATGATTGGTCGTTTGATGAATGATTAGCAATTTGATTAGTCCATACGTTAAACTACAATGATTTACTCACACATAGTAGTAAGCTTATTAATTAATTGTATACATTTAATTCCTTGTTGTATGTACCTATCAGTTATGCAGATTGAACTAATAAAACAATTAGTTTTTACAATATTAATTTTATTTGTGTTCAATTGGAACACACCCATCTATCGAAGTGATATTTTATTATTTTGTTCTGATTGAATCTACTGTGCAGAAATGTATCATAATTGATATGCATATTGTTTCTTCTGGAATAATCAATGCAATGAAAAATGTATTTATTCAGTTCTGACACTGCCAAGGAGGGTGGTACGTTCAAAGATAAATGAATATTGGTCCATTTAGTAATACTCTAGAATTATGCATAACAAACTTATTGATAATAAAAAGAATTTTAATGCAGCCATTTATACGATGAATACGCGGTGTAAATTAATCGTAATCCTTTTGTTTTTTTCCCTCACACTCACCATCTGTGAGGGTCTCGTATTGTATTGTATTCACTTCATTGTACAACCTACTTTGAAATTGTTATTCTTTTGAGCATTTTCATCTATGCCATCTATTTGTTTGTAGTTCAATATATAAACACTGTGCAAATGAAATAAAAAAAGTCTCGTGCCCAACATATGGATAATGAAATATGACTGATATGCATAACTAAGTGGTATTTAAATGTGGGTGCCGTAGCTCAGTGGTTAGTGTGTTCGCCTTCTGATCTGTAGGTCGTGGGTTCAATCCCCGGCTGATGCATAACAAATTTAATATCGAAAAGATTTTTCTTTCGAATGGTACCCACCTGTCGGCAAGCAATTGGCAATTCTTCCGACAGTAACAACTTGCCATGAAAAAGCTTCTTAAAGAACTCTGTGACAAAGCTCAGAAAAAGTGATGTCACAAGTGTTCTGCCGTTCGGAACCGGCTAAAATAAGTAGGTCCCTTCTAATACTGTCCAAATTTAAGACGCACAACAGTAATGGAAGAGAAGCTCGGCCAATGAGTCCTTTGGGGCTTTAAGTGCCACATATTTATTTTTATTTAAATGCCATGGCCCTTAACCCCAAGCTAATTATTCAAAGTGGCACACAACATTTGTATGAAAAGACATTTAAGCGCCAATTTTCGCGGTGGCACGTAATAATACTAGATCGATTACTAGTTATTACATATTATCTATTTGAATCATATATATATGTTATATCTATATATATAAATATATGTTATATCTTTCACTTTTTCGAACGTAGCACAGTTTACTTAGCCCCTCCTCAATATATTGTATCTTATATGCAAAAATATTTATAAGTGACCTATATATTTTATTGAAAAACAATCAATAAATATTTATGTACTTAGTTACTCACTTCTGCTTTCTTTACATACACAATTGCTAATATGCTAAATGTAGGCCAATATTTTATGAACGATAGATTTTGTATTTATTGGCGGCAGCTACAAAGACCTCAATATAATCACACAACCTTTGTCAACTATGCACATATTATTACTTAAAATATTACAAAATATAATGAACAATAAAAAAATTAAATGTATGGCTTTTAGAAAAAATTGTTCTAAATTCTATAGTACCTACATACATATATGTATATAAAGTAGTACATACATAAGTACTCGCTCCCAATATATTTGCAAAGCACATGCGTGAGTTCTATTATATTTTAATGCATTTCGAAACAAAAACAATAAAAAATAAACATTGTATGTACTCGTTCTAAATTCCTGGGTTTAGCCTCAATTTATTCATCAAATTTGAAACGGAAAATGACAATATTCAATATTATCATTGGAAAGTTAAAAAGTATGAGTCAACGAACATCGAAATTGGGCCAGTTTAATTGTGATTAACAAAATAATAATGTGGGACATACAATAGACAGGACTTACTATTATAATTCTATTATTTTCCGCGCTGACTTTTTAACAATAAAACCAAAATATTCTTGTAAATGGAGCACTCAACGAAATTTCTACATGCTTAATTGGCTCTTTTTCTAGAACAATATGATGTTTTAATTCTCACTTCAAAAAATGCTGCATCATTTCAAAGTCCTCATCGATCACAATTCGTTGCATTATTGATATGTTGTAAGAGAGATCTGCTTAACTTTTATTGACTCATTTGGCTGTTGACTATTAAATTAAGTATCATATGTGCTTTACAAGGCAAATAAATATGGTTCATTCATGAGAAAAAAAAATGTGTCCACGATATTTATGTATTGTATTTGGTTCACTTGTCAGCGAACGGTATACACTTCCCACTAAATATGCTGATTCGGAAGCAAGGTGGGTAGTTATATATTTGAGCTACAGGATCACAAACTAAGTACAGTTTCATTACTGCTCAGCCTATTGCATGGGGTGGTCTATATCTGCTTTTTTGACATTTTAATCTATACAAATAATAGACACAATTTGTCAAACTGAATTAAATATTATATGTATTTGTTCAATTTGACCACTACAATATAAATTTTGTATTTTAAAGTATAATTAATATCTTAGTTGAATTGTATCATTAATTGAACCATCAAATCGAAATGATGGAATATCCTCCGTGCCCCAATTAAGTCTCACTTGTCTAAATCAAGCACGAGGGAGAAAGAGGAAGTTGAACGTCCATCCATCATACTCCTTGTGAGCTCCACTGGCGCTGAGGCTTACTATTGTGTTTGAGACGACGTATATGTGTATTGTTTCAGTTAGAATAAGATTTCAAATGTCAGCTATCAGTCTTAATTCAGTTTTTCATCCACACTCAACACTGAATAGATTCTTAGAAGCAGTAACCGATTTTGAACTTTTAAACCTAAAAAACATATTTATGGAGCAAAATAACAACAACAGCAACAACTACTACTACAACAAAAACAACAATAAATACTAGAAATACAATACTGTGTATCAACATCCGTTAACGTTGTACAAGATAAGCCTCATTGTTCGTGTGATTAGAAAACGAAAAATGCTTCGAAAGACAAATGACTCTAAAGCAAAGATTACAAAGAAAAGATGTCGAAAACTTTACTTCGGTAATACCGAAGCTTAGATACCCTATATTATGCTAGAGAGGCAGACATCCGATACTCGCCGGTAGCATCCATTTTCAAACATACTCTGAAGTTAATATACATAATCGTGTGTGCTGAGCTTCAGTCTTACAGTTTTACATTTTCGTGCCCAAGGTACATTCGGGAATATACTATTGTATGAGAGGTAGTCGTGGTTGTCATCCGATAATGTCGATTTTCAAAGTCATGCATTCATTAGAAAATGTTATAGTATGTACTAAGTTTCAGCTCGATAATTTTATATTTCCGTGCACAAAGGTGAAAACATAAATATGAAGCATATGATTTTATGGGAGGTTCGCATGATTCATATTAGATTCAGCCTATTTTCGAATACGAGTCTTCTGTTAGTAAATGCAATAATTTAGAATAAGTTTAAATATCATAACTTTACAGTGTGATTCATAATAAATGACAGTCTTTTTTATATTACCACAGAGCTTTATATTCAAAGCAGTGGAAAGCACAAGCGGTTGCATTTAATTTTGGTGGTGGCAAAAAAAGTGGAGGGTGGAAAAATGCATACAGATTTTCCGTTGGTACACTGGAAATGACATGGTATTTTTGGACGAAAAGACGCTCCTTCTACAAGGCAGTCACAATCAACAGAGTGCCTGGATCTATTAAGTTAGCATTAGGGACATTCTTGAAGATAAATTGTTTATATCATTTCAGAAAGAGGGAGCTTACGATTGTTTTTTATTGATTCTGGGGTCTAAATAAATATGCATTTTTATATTGAGAAGGTTCTAGGAAGTCAGGTACATAGTCATGTACTTCCCTGTGTCCGAAAATTATACAGCAATGAATATTTTCGTTTTCAGCAACATTCTACCCCGTATCATCAGGCAAATTCGGAAAATTTGAATTCGGAGACGATAGGTCTAACTATTGCCCAGTTCAAAGTTCGTCTGGTACAGATTTGGAACAAGATAGATTGGGATATGGTGCATCCATTCACCAACATGCTTTTGTATGGAATGTAAGCGTGGTTTTACACACTAAGTTTTAATCTCTAATCGAGAACTCTTTATCTTCGCGGGCAATGTTTGAAAATATTGTATCTATTGAACTACATACTATTCATTTCGATTTTGTTCTTTAATATATTATATATATATATATATATATATATATATATATATATATATACACATATATATATATATATATATATATATATATATATATATATATATTTATATATATATATATATACATATATATATATATATATATATATATACATATATATATATATACATATATATATATATATATATATACATATATATATATATATATATATATATATATATCTTTGCCATACCTGTGACCTCTCCATATGCGTATTACAGTATTTAACTGTAGGGTATACTATTAATAATAGTTCATATCCAAAATATGCCCAAATTAACAAAATTAAGAAATTATTGTCTTGTACTTATATATTTAAATATATAAGTACAAGAATATGTAACATTTCCACTCATATTCATATTGTTTGCAAATAAACAAGTTGACTTATTTTCAATATTTACACAACAAAACGAATATAATAAAAATTAATCGCAAGAAATTTGCCATATGGACATATACTTATGCTTATACATACATAAGTACTTATCCATAGATAACTATATCGGTATTTCAAAAGAGTAGACCGCTTGTTGATGCCACAAAATTATAAGAACTCAACTCACAGTCATCACCATCAAATACACATACACACAGCACAAAGTCACAAGCATACACACACACACACACACAAGTTATAAGGGAAACCCAAACACAAACACTCATAAATAGTAATACAGCTGGTCAAACCAACTGGCTGATTAGTTGGCTTGGTTGACTGGCATGCAGCCAAGCATTCTCATTATGTGTTCATGTGTTTACATGTGCATGCTTACATATATATGTATGACTGGGCGTCAAGTATACTTTTGTGCCTATAGAGGTGATAACAACATTTACAAATCGTTTTCTACATGGTACGTACCTACTCGAGAATAACAACACCAAACAATAATTTACAATAAAGTGAAATGTGATAAACACTTGAGAAATATTACACAACACAATGCGTATTCGTGTGTGTGTGTGTGTGTGTGTGTGAGAAATCATCATCACCATCACCCTTAGAGTCGTAGTGTTGAAGTTAGTATTATAATTATTATTATTTGTTTGTTAAATCGTTTTTTAGTTGTACTATTGAATACACTCGCTCGTGCGATTATCATACGATAATCATATGAAAACTTATCAATAGGTACTACAAATGTGCATACACATGTGTATATATGGAGGTACATATGCATCCTATACAAAATCATATATGGTATTGTATGAGTAAATATGCGTTAATAATTAAGCAAACATATTAAATATACATTATGGTGATGATTTTTATTATTATTATTATTATTTACTATATATTGCATGTATCTGAAGGAAAAAACTTTCTTTTAACTTTTTATTCTTTCTTCTATTTTTTATTTCTCATCAAAATAAAAAAAATCAGTGTATGTCGATGTGTATGTGTATTGTGGTTTTTGCCGCAATAAAAATCTTTATTACTATTTTACTTCGATACCCATAATATAAGAAATTATTATCAACTTATTTGATTCTTGTCATTTTATTGGTTTTTGGCCAAGTTCTACGCGTGTTTGTCATCATAAGCAATTGTATGTGATTTTTATTTACATATTTATGTGCTATGAAAATAAGACATAAGCAAATATTTGTTTAAATTAATCCATTCATTTGGTAAAATTGCACTTGCATTATTTTATCATCAAACCAATTGACTAACAAATAAAGCACATACCTTACACGTGCTATACTTCCTATAGGTACATACTGTACTCGAACATTGAGTCATAATTATTGTTTTCATTTTTATTCTTATTTACATATTATATTAATGATGCTGACAATGATGATCATCATGATTGTCAACTTATAAATGTGTATTAAAAGAATTATATACATATTTAAAATCAAACGTCAATGCAATTAATTGATCATACTTCCTTTACACTTGCCCCTGTTTATTTCTGTTTGTTAATAATAATAAATGAGATTTTCTTTATAAATAAATACATTTACCACACAATATACACTACATATTATGTATGCAAATAAATTACAAAAGCTGACCAGACGTTGCGTATTATTAAACGTGTTTGCCACTATCGTAACAATTCAGAAAACAATGTATTTTTGAATTTTTCACTTTGTCTTTAAACAATAATCTTATATCGTATAAATGTTGGGGGCAATTTATTCACCTTAAGTGTGTGGAAGCGTTTTTAAGAGCACCAACCCTATTATTTAACTAGGTCCTGAAGATTAACATTTCTGAATTTTTTAATATACCAACAAGTCAAAAACCTTATAATTTTTGCTGCTGAAGATCATGTGTAAAACTTCCGTAAAACAAATGTTTGAAATATATAATGCATTTATGTTCCTCTATTAAGGTTTTGTTTTCGTGTGCCCCCTTAATCATGATAAACACATTACAAAATTCTAAAGAGGATTGTTTCATAATTACCCCGAAATGAGCAAAAATGTTTATGTGTTCAGCACAGTAAAATGTTTTTCGAATATATTAAATATCCCACTCTTATGGGTGTATTTACCCTGTACAAGATACTCAAACTAATGTTATCATTATAGTAAATCTCTGATGAAAGCGTTGGAAACAGAGCTTCTGTTACTTCTCTTTTTACAAATATATATAATTTCACAAATATGTGAGACCTTCCAACTTAGGCGTGGCAGATATTTTAAATAATAATACATATTTGTGTTGATGAGAAATTAAAGATTAAATTTCATTTTCCTTCTACGCGTTTCGACACTTTTCATGTAATTCTTAATAAAACAGACACCCTGAGGATGAGGACCTGAGTTAATCTTTAATTTCTCATCAACAAAAACGCCCAACAAATCCCACAAAGGCAAACACAACAATTAATTCAAGAATTTGTCTTAACTATACACAATAAAAATCTTTGATGAAGTAAGAACCAACCCAGTTATACTTCCTACTATATTTCATACAGGCACCTCTTTTACACTTTGTAATTTTAGCATAGGTTATAGAAATTTTAACTATTTAAGTATTTAAGTATCACAGCTTATGAAAACATGTATACCTCTTAGAAAGTTTTTAATTTTTATCAACATAAATTTAAAAATGTTTTTCTTATATTCGAAATTTTGAAAAACTTCTTACATACATATTTCCTTTGTATTGGAAAAAGTAAAACCTGCATATTTAAAAATTTTCGTTTCGACATTAATGCAAAAATTTTTTTCTAAAATGTCGAAAATCCAAATCCATGCTATTTTCGCTCGACTTCTTGCTTTGACTGCAACTTCTGGTATACTTCAATTGTAATATTTTTATAGTAGCAGTAATATAGAGGAGCCATGGAAAAATCAAATACAATATTTTATACCCACTTCTTATGTCACGTATTTTGACATTATCGCAAACATACTATCGAACGAACATATGTACTTTGCGATTTATATTATAATAATATAAAAATTCCGTAAAAGCCTAACCTCCTTATAAAAATATTACTCCCTATAAACGATAGCATTTGAAAAGAAATTTAACTTTCATAGTGAAGAATGAAGAAAGAAAATTATCCAAGACTACATGCAGGTTCAGAATGTAATTAAGTACCAAATCATAGTTTACTCAAATTACTAGAGGGTGGCCAATAGATCTTAAGGGTCGCGGTATAGGAGAAGAATATTCTCAACTATTTTCCTCCTATTCCTATTTCGAACTTTCGTTATTTTTAATTTCCAAAGTACTTTGCTATCAACAACATGTAACAAAAATATATATGGTAAATATACAGACTGGACTACATTCCGAGAAATAATAGAAACCAAATTGAGCATAAGCGTCTCACTAAAAAATAAAAATGAAATTGACTCAGCTATAGCATATTTTAATGATAACATCTTACACGCAACATCCGACACAACACCAACGCACAGATGCAAAACCAACAACTATATAGCTTCACTATATAGCGAAACTACGTAAAAAATGGCAAACTACAAAGTCACCCCGGGACAAAGCTAAATTAAATCAGATAACAAAAGAATTGAAAATGATCCTAAAAAATGACAAAGATAAAAAATTCGAAAAATATATTACTAACATTATCAACTAAGTGGGTGCCGTAGCTCAGTGGTTAGTGTGTTCGCCTTCTGATCTGTAGGTCGTGGTTCAATCCCCGGCTGATGCATAACCAATTTAATATCGATAAGATTTTTCTTTCGAATGGTACCCACCTGTCGGCAAGAAATTGGCAATTCTTCCGACAGTAGCAATTTGCCATGAAAAGGCTTCTAAAAGAACTCTGTGACAAAGCTCGGAAAAAGTGATGTCACAAGTGTTCTGCCGTTCGGAACCGGCTAAAATAAGTAGATCCCTTCTGATACTGTCCAAAATTGAAACGCACAACAGTAATGGAAGAGAAGCTCGGCTAATGAGCCCTTTGGGGCTTTAAGTGCCACATATTTATTTATTTATTTTTTTTTTAACATTACCAACTACTAGCTGTGGAGAGCAACGAAGAGTGTAAATAACTCAATTGTGTACCAATCCGCACTCAAAAATGCAGAAAATAAATGGGCCAGAACTCAATCTGAAAAGGCGAATGTTCTCTCTGCGCATTTTAAAAACACGTCCATGAATAAATTAAACAACGCAGACATAATTTTGCCCAATTTGACAAATGACTTAAATGACCTAATAAATAAAAGAACAACGAATGAAATTAAGCTAATTATCGAAAACAATGTTAAAATAAAAAAATCTCCTGGTAATGATCGTATAACTGGAAAAATACTAAAGGAACTAAATGAAAAAGCTCTTAACTATTTCAGAAACCTCTTCAATGCAGCCGTGAAAATAAAATATTTCCCAGTCGCATGGAAAGTTGCTGAAATAATAGCAGTTCCAAGACCGCATAAAAATCTAACTGAAGCTACGTCATACAGACCCACAAGCCTGTTGCCTGTTAGTCTAAACTATTCGAGAGGATTTAGACGAAAGCATTCCACTATTGAACAAGTACACAGAGTAGCGAATAAAATCTCATGCGAAATTGATAAGAAAAACTTTTGCATAGCAGTATACTTATATGTTGCAAAGGCATTCAACAGTGTATGACACAAAGGGTTATTACATAAGTTAAAATATTAGCTCCCAGAAAGTTACTGTGAACTGATGCGTAGCTATATCAGTGACAGGCACTTCTATGTCAAGCAACAACACGAATACTCAGAAATGCAAAAAATGGAAGCTGGGGTCCCCCCAGACAGCAACATAGCCGTGGCTTTACCTAAACTACAAACGCAACTAGATAGCACACTATTATGGTTCAAAAATTGGGGAATTGAAATTAATAGCAGCAAGACAGTCCAAGTAACTTATACGAACAGACAACATGGCAATAATCACCTCTTCATAAACAGCGAACCAATCAAAATCGTCACAAAAGCTAAATATCTAGGAATGATCATAGACGCTAAACTGCTCTGGAAGACTAGAAATTAACAATCGATTCAGACAACTTTATTGGTTTTTGGGCAGAAATCAATTATCATGCCAAGTTGAACGTACGGTATTGAAATGTGGGGCACTGCAGCAAAATGTAACATAAAGATAATTCAAGGAATTCAATCCAAAATTCTTCGCACCATCACCAATGTTGGGTAGTACATCTCAAACGAAGACATCCACCGAGATTTGAAGATTTGAACATTGATTCTATTGAAGAAGTAATCCAAAAACGTAGTCTCAAGCACATTCACCGCCTACAAGAACACACAAATACAGAACTGAGAAAAATTCCAGTCTTAGAAGCTTAGAATTAGTAAATAGATATCTTTAAATGTAAACTAAATTTAAGTTAAATTAAAAGTTTGAAATTGTAGTCTTAGATATTGATTTAAGATTTCTAATATTTCCTAAATGTTAAAATAATTACTTAGTGTCAATAGACATGTGTAATATAAATGGGAATTAATAAAAAAAAAACGTTCGTCTCTTTTTACAATATTATAAAGAATTAGGTAGTTAACAAATTGAACTGGAACAGCAAATTTAAAAAAAAAACAACTTCAAATTTGTACAATATAAATTTATAAAAATATACTAGGTATGAGTAGCAAATTCCCACAATTAATAACTATCTGCAGGGGTCTAGTTATGAAAGACATTTTCATAACTCACAGTGGTTTAATGGTATGTAACACATAGAACCTTTTTCTTATACCGATGCACTGAAGTTATTGTAAAATAATTTGTTTTTAGAAAATACTAAATGGTGATAACGACTCACCTGCATTACCCAATAATTTGTTGATGGCACAAATTGATCGCCAATTATGATATCAGTATGCATTTATTAAATTATTAAGATATTCTCTTTTTTAATTTTATTTCATACATTTATTCGTACTATGCAGATAGTAATCACACTCACTACTATTTTATTGAATATTTAACATTTATTTCTTTATGTAATAGGTAGAACGCACTGGACATTATGTTGGGCAAATAAATTCTAGCTGCATTTGAATTTAAGGAACATGGCACTCGTATAAATATTCCAGGGCGAAGAACAAAATTAATGAGGAAAAATAAAACAAACACAACCGTTAAAGCATCATTTTCTGTTGCTTTTGTTTTAATTAAATATAGGTATTATTATTTTAATTAGATTTTAACTTTTTTGCCATATTTTCCACTAACTCTTTCTTTTTCTTTTTCATTGGCGTTTTAATTTGTTGATTTTTTTTTTTTTCTTCTTTCAAGTGTCGAAGTGTTTACTTGATGATAGGCACATTTTTAAGGCTTTTGTTAATTTTTTGGAATTCATCGTGAGTGGTGTTTATAATCAATTTGACGCATAACTTTTAATTATAGGTCACATAGTGTTATTACCGACGGTATAACATAGTCTCCTCTGTCACTTTTTGTTTTCGTTTTCAAGTTGAACATGTTTTCCTTCTTGTCAGTTGTTATTTACACATTTTTGCAATTTCAATTTCATTTTCATCCTATTTTTCATTCTTCTTCTTTTATTTGCATTAAGTCACTTTACAAAAGCGTCGGTTTATGGTCACATACTACTTGTATTGATCGAATTTTTTGTTTGCGTAAATATGCCTCACCGCTTAGAGATACACAAATACAATATTAACAAACAACGGCAACAAACAGCACACATCGCAATATATCTATGTATGGTAGTAGTAAGTACGAGTATTAATTGTAATAATCACACAACGGCGGCCACAAAACATACACTCATACACATGCTGCAAATATAGAAGGCATGCAACACGGACTCACAAGCGGAACAAGTGAAGAAGAAGAAGACTACGTTAAGGGAAATCAACGAAAAATATATGCAGAAAAAAATAACCGGAGCAGGAAACGTAGTATGTGTATGAATTTTCGTTTTATTTGTTGTGAGCGATGAGAACGAACCGTAAAAATGTTGTAGTGTTTCTTCGCTGTCGGTAACCGAGTTCAGACTGATTGGATAAGCGAAGGTACAGCACAGACGAACCTTGTTGTTGTTTTCACTCAATGCCTTTCTTGTTTGCCGTATTGTTTTTTATTACTGCCGTGTTTTTATTTTATTTATTTTTATTATTATTTTTTTGTTGACGTTGTTACACACTTCGTCACTACGCTACTGCTATGATTGTTGTTGTCATTGTTAATGACGATCTGTATGGATGTGTGTGTGTGGCGCGTAAGTGGAGTTTGTTACTTCTTCTTCTTCTTCTTCTTTTGCTTTTATCGTTTTAACCAGGTGATATGTTGACTGTTGAATACGCTGAGCATATTGAGTATTGAGCAAAAGCCATAAGCAATAACCAGCCTCCGAGAATTGTGAGTAACACGATCGATAACTCTTATACGTAACATTGTTACCACATTTTTATTCTTCATTCAGTCAATAACGAAATAAAAAAATTCAAAATACTCATTTGAGTTAAAGAGTTGAGGCAATTGCAGTCAACTTTGAGTAATATTTATCAAATAAATATATATAAGAGATTTTCGTTTGTGTTATGTTTACCTTTTGGTCGGGTTTTACGATGAGCATTGAATAAAGGTAGTATAAACAAATACAAATCCATAATTCTCTTCCAGTATTGATGTACGTGTTAAATTTGGGTATATATTAGTCTATTCCGAACAGCAGACGTATTGTGGCATCACTTTTTAGGAGCTTTGTGTAAGAAGTCTTTTGCAAGTTATTAAGTTATTATCGCAAGAATTGTCAATTGCTTGTCGACCAATCGATTTCGTTGGAAAGAACAACATTTTGAAATATAAAATATAATAAATGATTTAAGAATATTATCGACTTCTTACTTGAAATACTTGTGTAATTTTTTCACATTTTATGTGTTAAGCTATATTATTTTCATCTTTAGGTTAGTCCAGAACGTTTTGATTGGTTTCAATTCTAGTACATTTGTCGGATAAAAATTCTCCGGCATAAATCCCAAATTCAAAATTGAAACTCAAAGATTTTGTTACCTCTATCTTCAGGGCTGGACCCCTGTAAGGTAAATGTTATTGGCTTCTTAGCTGCATACCACTCAGTATATTTTACAGGACGAATTGGCATCCCCTGAATCACTTGTAGATTTTCTCTTCCCCAAATATGGCACTTCAACATATTCGCGTAACCAACAAGCCAAAAGTGAGACTTCGGCTTGTCAATGAACAATTTTTTATTTTTACTATTTTAGTATTTTTACAATGTTCATGAGAAAGATGGTTATTAAATATTTTGTAAACTAATTTTCAATTTAATAATATTCATTTTTGTTAACAATTATGTTTGACTGCTGTCAATTTTTTTCCAAGGACTTTCCTTTTCTTTTTATGTTTTCGTGATTCTCTAAAACTTTAAACGTATCCGATGTGGACGATTTTTTTAACCAATTTCTCGGCATATATAGAAGTGTTCATTTGACTTTTTCTTTGGATCCTCTTCATAAAATTTACATATAAATTTCGGTAGATGCGCTTCGGTCATATGCAGATGTTTGTAATCACTTGAATGAATCTCCGAAGATATAGAAAATTATATATATTCGTGATTAGCGTCGCTTAAATTTTCGATTTAACAATGTCCGTCTGTCTGTCATACAGACGGACTGGTGACTGGTGGTTCGCACGATAACTTGCGCAAATATTGAGCTATTTTGACTAAATTTGGTATAAGTAACCTATGATCCATGGGTACGGAGAGGTTTGATATTGGGCATGATCGGCCAATAGTTACGCCCACACCAAGCATTCAAAGCGACTAACCTCGGAATTTTCAAAATCTTTAACATGCTATAATTCACTTACTATACCATCTGAGACAACAATATTTGGCACGTAGAGTTACATTATACTGCTACATAACTTTGCCAGAACTGGGCAAACCACGCCTATATTTTATAATAGCTCCCATATAACCTCCTGAGACCCCCGGTATCACCAGTGATACCTTTAGTTGACCATTTTTTCCCCCACCATTTATCGGAATCTTACAGTTATTCGTCGTTCAACTGTTAGCGCGAGCTTTCTTTTGTTTTTTCATTCTCCGTTCAACAGTTACTTGTTAAAATTTGGATCATTCGCGAGCAGTGCAAGTTTGACAATTTTGCGTAAACCGACATGGCGAAGTCGCGTAAAAGTAAATATTACTTTTTGTTATTATCTTAGTGTTTTTATACTATAATCTTAAAAAATACATTGTAATTTTACTTTTAATACAAATATTTCATAGAAAAGTTTAATAATTATTTCTACATTCAACGTTTTTCTACGAGTATCATACGTGATACCTCGGGCATTTTGGTCTTATATTTGGTTTCTTTTACAGGTAAGCTATCTGAAATAGATATCATAAAAGAGCTCAATTATGATGAGTCAGATATGGAAGAAGAAGACAGTGATGGCGAAAGTGACCTCCTAGCATGCCTAGAGGAAGAAATTGGTGAGCAAATCCCACTTGATAATGAAGAAGATTTTTATGAATCGGACGATGAACCTCTCTCATCTAGCGTACAACCCCAATCGTCCCGAAACATACTTTCACGGTGGAAAAACAGCGAAAACTTCGATTTTACTCCACATGAAGACGATCTGGACGTCGCATTCGATCCTAGTGTAATTGTTAAGAGTTCTTCAGAGTACTTTGATCATTATATTGATGACCGTTTATTTGAAATTATGGCCGAATGTACAAATGTTTGCAGCGTATCAAGGACGGGAAAATGTCTGAATACGACGTCTGATGAACTTAGACAGTTCTTTGGATGTTCAATGGCAATGAGTGTGCTTGGTCTTCCACGAATTAGAATGTACTGGGCATTGGGAACAAAAGTCGACTACATAGCAAACACAATTACTCGTAATCGGTATTTTCAACTTAGATCAAATTTAAAGGTTACAAATGATGAACTAATTACTCAAAACGCCAGACAGAATGACAAGTTTTGGAAAGTACGTCCTATTGTTTCTGCCGTAGAAAAAGGTTGTCGTGAAAATAAAAGGGATAATTGCGTCGCTATTGACGAGCAAATTATTCCTTTCACTGGAAAATGCAAACAAAAACAAGTTGTTAAAGGCAAACCAAACCCAGTAGGCATAAAAGTTTTTCTAATGGCCAATCCTAATGGTATTCCGCTTGATTTATATTTATATCAGGGGAAGGACACAACAATTGAATCAGCACTGTATCCATCACCTGAAAAACTTGATCTTGGCGGGCGTTTCGTGTTAAAACTAGTGGATACGTTGCCTACAGGTTCTTCCATTTTTATTGACCGATACTTTACATCTATTCCATAACATAAAATCTGATTAATGTGCCATTTTTAGATGTAAATTGAAAGATAAAATAAAATGAATAATAACTTTGTTTTAAACTAATGCAGTCCCAAGGTATCACCTGTGATACCATCCCTTATGCCAAAAGGGGGAGGATTTTTTTTCTCTTGCGTTTTATTAATAATATGTAGTACCTAGCTAAAAAAAGTAGCAATCTTAATTGTGGGTTATATACTTTAGTCTTGGGTCTCAGGAGGATAAAGCATCTGTACTTCTTTTAAATTGAAACAGCTGTAACTTCGACAATCTTCTGTCTAGGACAACCATAATTGACACATACTTTAGTATCATAAAAAAAAATAAATATGTGGCACTTAAATCAACAAAGGGCTCATTGGCCGGGCTTCTCTTCCATTACTGTTGTGCGTCTTAAATTTTGGACAATATTAGAATTAGTATCATAGTCGGAAATAATGTGGCATAAAACCAGTATGCCACAACCACTTCTTAATGGGGCTCAAATACTAAATCGAGGAAATCTTAAAATCTTAACAACCACCTTCAAATTATCCCCTTTGAAACCCTCATAACTCATAAGCCACACGTACTTCTTAGTGTACATTTGTAATTTCCGATTTATATAAATTAAAAATATGTTTCTTTACATCACGCAGAGCAATAAAATTGATACTTTTTAACTTCTGCAGCCTATCCAATTACTGGTTGTATCCTGAATAACTCAAAATTATCCAACTTGTAAAATAATTTATAGATTTAGATATAGTTAATCTGTGTTTAAACTGTCACTTTTTTATTGCATTTTGTAAAATCTCAGTTGCAAAAAAAAAAAAAAAATTATATGATATGTCATCAATAAATCATAAATAGATAATTCCATCAGACAACGTAATAGTTTTCTACATTCTAAAATTCCGCAAAAAAGTATTTTTTTTTTTTGTAAATATAATTTAGTATATTTCAGAAGAATTTTTACTGTTGCCTATTTGCATTATATAACCTCAGAATAAAGAATATATATAGAATAAATAATATTCAACACCGGAGTTAAGACAGCCCATTGTATGTATGATTACTCTTATGTTACTAAATATTAGAACATTATGTCGAAGAAAAACTCATTACGGTACTGTATATGGGCTTCTAAATTTCTTGATCCCACTGAAGGTGAATATTTCCAATTGTTTTTCATTGTTACAGCTGGGGCAGTAGTCTGGTGCTGTATTTACTTCTGCTTAGCGCGCTAGTAGTGATGTTTTGATTTGTCCAGAAGAAGGTGGTTAGATGTATACGATCTGTATACATCTGCTAGATATCAACTTTTTTTTAATGCCATTAACAAACACTTCAAATAAACAAAATATATTCCACATTCCCGTTTTGCCAAGCATTTCGTTGTATCATTGAGGCTGCCACTTTCTGATTATGAATATTTGATAGTTATGATTTTACATGAAAAATAGTAAGTGTATACAAAGAGATTTTTATTCTCTATCATTGTTTATTAATATGTGGTTAAATTGCATTGCATTGTACGAATTTCTGCTCTGTGAAGTCCATAAAGTCCAAAAAACCTCAACCCATTCAGCTTAAAAATAAATATGTGGCGCCCAGAAGGGCTCTTTGACCGAGCTTCTCTCCCATTACTGCTGTGCGTGTTCAATTTAGGACAGTATTAGAAGGTACCTACTTATTGTAGCCCGAGTCGAACCGCAGAACTCTTGTGAGATCACTTTTACTTAGCTTTGTCCCAGAATCCTTTTAGAAGCATTTCCATGGAAAATTGTTACTACCAGAAGAATTGTCAATTGCATGCCGATAGATAGGTACCGATCTTTTCGATAATAAGGTTATGCTTGAACCGAGGATTGAATCCACGACCTACAGATCAGAAGACCAACGCACTAACTACTGAGCTACAACACCCACCATTCAGTTTCCTCAAGTGAAAACCTACTTCTGTGGCTATATGCTTATATAAACCTCAAATTATAGGGCAACGTAGAGCCTATATTTCAGAACTGATTATACATTTAAAAGAAATTCACAAGCAAAACTAGTATGACAATGTCATACTTTTAACCCGACACAATTGTCATAAGGAGAAAAAGGTTACGCTAGTGTGGATACTACCTCTAAAATATTGCAACTGGTTCAACTTGCATGTAAGTCCACGAAAATCTACTAGAATCAACAGTTTCCATGCTAAACTGATCGTAGAAAACATATTCCAAGACCGCACCAAACCAATACCATTTTAATAAATGAAATATATAATTTATATGTTCATTCAAACAAAACATTTTATTTTCGAATATATGTGAAAAAAATAAATCAACAGATCTTATTAAATGATATTATATTTTCTTCTATGGTAGTATTTAATAGCATGTGCGATACATATATAGTAGCAGTAAAAACTGATGACTTAGAAATGAAGAACATACCAAATATTATATAAATAATTTGAATTTATGTTCGGTAATATCTAAAAAGGCGATAAATTGATTGAACTCAGAGAATATGTAACATCTGAACTCACACAAAATATAACGAATTTATTAAAGTCACCCTCCAGCCTTATCTATCATTTGCTCCACTCAACCACCCAGCAAAGATTTGTATGTAACATTGGTATAACAAAATTCCATTAAAAATGAACGAAGGTATAAAAAACACGCTAAATTAAATTGAGAAAACATGCCAGGTAAAATCGCATGTATAATATATATATATAGATATATATATATATATATATATATATATATATATATATATATATGTATATATATATAGATATATATATATATATATATATATATATACATATATATATATATGTATATAAATATATATATATATGTATATATATATGTATATATATATATATATATATATATATATATATATATATATATATGTATATATATATCTATATATATATATATATATATATATATATATATATATATATATACAGAAAGATAGAAATATGCTACGTATACATATGCTTGTTAGCGAGCGCGCAAGACGCAAATGAAGAACAAAGTAATAAAAGTCAATACAGGTGTGGCCAAATGTGGCGACGAACCAATCAGAGTGTCTAAACATTGCACGTGTGTGAGAGTAGTGAGTAGTGAGCAGTTAGCGTTTACTTTTATTTTCTGTCTGTCACATTTACCTGCAATAAGCATGTGAACGAATGAGCCAACGAACGATTTGAAGTGAGTACGACAGAGAAGTAAAACGGGCATACAACAACAAAACACACACACACACACACACATATTACATATGAATAGTGTAATACAAATACTATTGTTATACCTACATACGTATTTAGTACATGTGTACGTATGAATATAGAATAACATAAACAGTAGCATATACACGAACAGAATGAGCAGACAAAATAAAAAGCAATGGTGGAAAAATCCATAAAGATATTGGATAGAGAAGACTGGATGGGTGTTTGCATACATAAAGAGTTAATATACGCAGGCAGACAGCTAAGCAGAGCAAGCAGGCAGGTGAATGATTTTCACAGACATATGTATATATGTATATAATATATATGTGTGATATATTTCACATGTACATAGTCGACAACTTACGTACTCTTTCATAAACGAGTACATTACGTACAATATAACGTCATACTATTAATGTCTCGAATATGATGTTGGTAATATTTAGATTGAATACCTACATAGTAGGTACGTAATTACAATGTATTATCACGCACATGTATGCATGTATGTGTGAAAGTTTGTGTAACTGAGCGCTACTATGTTACTTGTTTGTTACCTTAGATAATTCTGTTATTGAATGGAAGTAGTTAAATGTCAAAAGTGACATTGCTACCTGTCTTACAAGCACTTAGGTATGTACACATTAATACAAATATATGTACATATGTATATGCTCATGTCAACTTACTGATGCAGGACTATTCATTTTTTTTTTTTCTTTCTATACATACATATAACTACATAAAAGCGAAAAGTATTGTATAAGTGTGCGAAATTTTCGATATACTATAAATACCCAGCACATTTTTTCTGAATTTCACATTTACTATCCGCATGTAAATGCCAAAGGTGTAAAAATTTTTTCAGGATAAATAGCAAAGGGCTTTTGCTTTGCACATGTAAAATGCAGTTCGTAAAGAGCATGAACTTCTGGGACGATTATATGTAATAATTAAAACTACTTCTTTCACAATTATGATAGACTTTTGCTGGGTATTCCACGAAATCTATCCTAATAAATATATTTTTTACAAACAAAATGAAATTCCTGTTGATTTTATTAATAACATTGCAGCAATAATATTATTTCAGTCGAAAGAACAGACATGGAGAAATTAGTTTCCGACTAGACTTTCATACTCTTTCATACTCATACGCTTCAATTTTTATATTCATTTCTAATTAATGGACAAAGTAAATGGTACTACCAAGAGAAGTGGGTGGACATTTTTTATTCGACCGTTGAGTAGGAGACAACATTAATTAATGGACTGAATAGAATTCGATTGCGAATTGCGTCATAATTTTCTTCGAATTAAGTATTTTTTGCACAGAAAATATCCCGCTTCAATTATGTATCAAGATCAACTAAGAAGTGCGTTTTTGGCATTTTTTAAGAGGATGAGATTTTTAATAATAAATAAAAATACAGTATATTTTATAAAATTGCTATTTAAATATAATTTCCGACATATGGCCGCTTAACCCGCTCAAAGTGTATTATAGCCTAGACAGACGGCAGCGTTAATCCGGATTACCGGCGTACTTAATCCAAATAAAATAATAACCTGACAGACGGCAGTATTGCGGATTAACTAAACGGCCGATTGCTGTTTTATTAGGTATGCTCATTTACATTACTATCACTATCAATTTCTGTCATCTGTCACTCTCGATATGAGAAAATCTGCAAGAAGTACGTTAACTGAAAACTATCAGAAACTTGTAAATTGACATTCACAGTTCGTAATTGATAGCTGGATTTATTTGTTTGCCAACGCTTTTCATGTTGAAAACTGTTAACAATTGTTGAAAGTTTTTTGTTAGCGAACACACTTAATATTTTGTAAAATGGATCAAGAAAAATTCACAATAGAAAATTTTCAGCAATGTTGCCATCGCAAATTGCCCTAATCCTCTTTTATTTTGAGAATTACCTCATAGAGTTAATGCGGATTAGCTGCAGTTAATGCCCGGAATTAGGCTGCCGTCTGTCTAGGCTATTACAATCTGTCAGTCAAATTTTTGTTTATAATTTGTTCAAATAAACTTATTGCTATCTCTGTGTTCCATCGTTCAATGTTGGCTTTCATTTCACCAATGGCTGCTGATTCATTCGCTTACAACAATGGCTTAACATAAAAAGAAAAAAATGGCCTTACAGTCGGCTGGGGCCGACCAAATTATACCCTGCATATGTAGAGGTATATATAAAAAGTTTGCTCATATATCCATCCTTTTCTTCCACTACTTTGTATAGGAGCTACATTAAGAACCAGGCTACCTCACCAAATTTTGAGGAATAATTTCTGCCTATAATACTAAACTACCTAGGTTGCAATGGGTTGACCTAGGCGTATTATTTAGTATGTTTCTCTTGTATTAAATTTGGTTGCCCTACGCTGAATAGTTTGTAAGTTATAGCGGTTTAAACTTTTTTTAATTTTCCAAATTTTGTATGGAAGCCCCATTAAGAAGTGGGTGTGGCATGTTGATTTTTTGTCAGATTATTTTCGACTACCATATTAGCCGAAGTATGAATTATAATTGTTCTACACAGAAGGATGCAGAAGTTACAGTTTTGCGGTAAACAGTGGGCGTCGTGCGCCCATTTCCTGTGAGCCTAGTTGCTCGTACAATAATAATCCATACCTTAAATCTCGTTGTCTAACGCTAAATGGTTTGTAATGGCTTAAAAGTTTTAGTTTAATTCCCTCGACTTTGTATGGGAGACCCATGAAGGAGTGGGCGTGGCACACTGATTTTCTGCCAGATTATTACCGACTACGATATTAATTTAAGTGTCAATTATGGTTATTCTAGACAGAAGATTGCCGAAGTTACAGCTGTTTCAATTTAAAATTTGTATGGGGGCTACGAAAAACAGTGGGCGTGGTGCGCCCATTATTGTATGAGCCTAGTTGCTCGTACAATACTAATCCACACCTTAAATCTCGTTATTCTACGTTGAATAGTTTGCAAGTTATAACCGGTAACATTTTTTTTAGTTTCCGCAACTTTGTATGGCAGACCCAAAAACGAGTGGGCGTGGCACTCTGCCATGTTAATCTAAGTATCAATTATAGTTATTCTAGACAGAAGATTGTAGAAGTTAAAGCAGTTTCAATTTAAAAGAAGTACAGACACTTTGTATGGGAGCTACGCTAAAAAGTGGGCGTGGCTCAACCGTTTTTGGCGACGTTATAAAAAAAAAAAAAAATTGACCGATCATGCCCAATATCAATCCCCTCCGTACTCTTGGATCATAGGTTACTTGTACCAGATTTCGTCGAAATAGCTCAATATTTACTCAAGTTATCGTGCGAACCAGCCAGGTGACAGACAGACGGACGGGCGGACATCGTTAAATCGAAAATTTAAGCGACGCTGATCACGAATATATATCTATGTCTATATCTCCGGAGATTCCTTCAAGTGGACACAAACATCTGACCGAAATGAATATACCATGCATATTGCATTATGCAGGGTATAATAAAGGTGTGAAATGGAAGGAAACCGTCCAAGTATGTAGGTGTTATATTCGAGCGTGCTGGTAAACGACGCTGAAGAGGCAGACCTATGCTCCGGCGGTAGGACCAAATACTGGAGAACTTGACGGAGCTTGGAATTTCTAACTGGCGCCAGCTAGCTAACAAAAGAGATAGCTGACGAAGCATGCTAAATTCGGCGTAAATCGATTTTCAATTGTAATTGTCACACAAGTTACTAAGTAGAGAATGAAAAAGTTATTAAATAATACTTATTCGGTATAAAACATGCCGCGTTTAAGTTTGTACTACTGTGTGTAACACTTGCTGTCCATCACCTTATCGCACAAACACACTAAGATACACAAATGATTAATCACAACACAATATCGAATAACATTTTTCTTTTGCTTTCCTGCATACTATGTGTATAGTATATGTATGGACCTCCTTGACTCTTAATTTCTGATCATTACGCATTGATCCCAAAATACATACTCGTATATGGCACTCATTAGTTTCGATTGCTTTCTCAATATATTTTTCATTAAAGTGGTATTGCCCATATCACTCCTATCATGCCAAAGAATATACACATATTACTGTGTTATTGAGAAGATGATGATAACTTGTAAGATGATTTTCGTTTTATAAATTTAAAGTGTCGCTTTGAAGAAGAGTGTTGGTTATTGATTTCTTCTTGTGTTTTCATGCTTCCTTCTTCTGTGAAATTGATTAAAGTATGTATGTGTGTATACACTTTGATTGATTCCAATTTGGTTTGAAAAGAATATTTAAAAAAAAACAGATAAAGGGACATTTTTATATACGCTTCATAATATGATTCTTCGATAAAAATTTTAATGTTGGAACTATATATATTGATTTTTTTAGTGTCTTTGTGACGTGATTACAAGGCAATTTTGCTCATGGTCATATAGTAATATAAAACTGAGATAAATTCAATTTCAGTTCCTAGAATATCACCTTTGAGTGTAAATATGATTTTGATCTTCTCTTCCCAATGATACTCCCCAAATAATTCACATGGACGAAGCATAGAATTTGGTTGTTTTATTTTTCGATTTTTTGTTTATTTAAGTGTCATCAAGGGAATCGTTCTCATATTTGGTCGTTTTTATATTTCATTTACTTTTTTTTTTATAAAACAAAGAAAAAAACCCACACGCATGCATATCCAGCATATACGCACACTCGTATATACGTATAAGCGTGTACATAATTTACAATATTTTATTGCAATAATTGTCAAAACATTTTCAAATGAGACGGTAAGCGCTTTATTGCTCATTGTTGTTACTATGCGGTTGTTTTATACACATATGGATAATATTTTATGTTAACATTTCACATGTATTTCCATCATAATCGTTTGTATGCGCATTTAAATTTACTTAAATTAGACATTAACCTACATGAATGGCATCAAAAGCGTCAACGAATGTCACATTTGGCCATTACTGTAAGAGTCTACTATTAAACTGTGTGCATATGTACAATTACATACACACATATATGAGTATGCGAGTTTAAATGGATTTTATATGGAAATTCCATGCTAATTAAAAGTAAATTTCAACGCTAACCGATTTGCACACGCACAATAGCACAAATATATGATATCGTTTTACACACAGTTGGGATATCAACTGGTATTGTAATAAAAATGAGCCAAGTCAGATTGTATGTACAGTGTATTATTTTCGCTATAGAAATGATTGGCTAATGACGACTCGATGAAATTATATAGCTTAATGGTGTGGCAGAAATCAAGAGTGCCAGCCTTTAGCTTATGCATTCAATTATACAGCGAACGAATTACTACGATATGAAGCTTAAGTTTTTTGTTCCGCATTTAGTCTGGGTTTTAATTGTAGGGGGAGCTCTTGTCGATTATGGAACTCTCAACCTGATTTTCTAGATTTTCTTTAAGGAGGAATATTTTTACGTTCGTATTAACTCAGAATTGTCACAGTTCTCCGTAAATGATGACTAACTTCTTGTCTTCTAACCACCTAAATTGGGTGCTGTGGTACTGGGATATTACGAAGACTGTGTGACTGTGAGACGGATAAAGTTGCTACGGAAAGTTGCATTTATATTTGACATTTATTACATGACGTAAATAAAAGCAACCACAATATGCTTCTAGTAGTTGGTTAGTTGAAGTGGTGACTCATCCATGAGTCCAAATAGAGCTTACTCACCGTTTTGTTACAACATCCTCACTTCCACCTGTTCGTTAGGTTGTTTGTGTGGCCAGCACGGTTAAGTCCAGTTCGTGCTGTTTAGAAGGTTGTTTATATTTATTTCCGCCAACTCCTCAATGCTATTGATGACTGGTTTACCTATGGTGTTCATTCTCTGCTTCCAAAGGGCAGGGCATATACAAAGGAAGTGAAAGACCGTTTCCTTTTCTTCCACTTGGTTACAACTGTGACACAAATCATTGTGGGACATCCCCATTTTGGCCGCCTGTTCTCCGATGAGCCAGAAGCCAGTAATGACTGACGTCAGTCTAGAGACGTCTTTTCGGTTCCTGTTTATCAGTAGTGTTGTTTGTTTGGGATTTGTTTATACTTTTCCATCTACAATCCGCTATTTGTAGATATTTTGTATTGATAGCTCTTTTAGCTACACTCAGCGGTATGAACACCAGTTCTGTAACTGAACCTCTTGCATTGCAGATCCGCTTCTTGTCAGTTCGTCGTTTTTTTCGTTTCCTTCTATGTTCCAGTGTCCTGGAAGCCAGATTAATGGAACGTTGTGCCATTATTGCTTATTACTGCTGAGTTCAAGCCCTGAATTGCAGCTTGGCTGTCCGATAGTATAGCTATATTGAGATTGAATCTGAAGTCTGCGATTAGTATCCTACAAGCTTCCCTGATTGCAAACACTTCCTCCTGGAATACGCTAGACAGGTTGGGGAGGCGCACAGACTTCACTTTCAACCTCTCGGAATATATTCCTGCCCCTACGCCACAATCCATTTTGGAGCCGTCCGTGTAGATTATGGTGTCGAAGCTGTTCAACAGACATCCCTTTGTCCAATACTTCCTCAAAGGAAAACCTATTGTGAAGTTTCTATTGAAATTCATCTTCGGGATGATGTAATCTGTCCTGTCAGATGCATATTGCGTTTCCCTTGTTAGTGTACATGCATGTCTGTAGGTTTCCTTCTTCCAGTAACTCGCTTTCTTTAGCCTCACTGCCGTCATGGTTGCCGTTTTCTTAATATATAGATCAATAGGGAGCATGTGTGTCGAAACGTTAAGAGCATTCCCGGGACACGACTTTATAGCTCCGACTACCGCTGCACATGCTGACCTTTGTATACTGCTAAGTTTATTAATGGTGTAGGCCTTATCCAAGGCTTTCCACCAAACAACCGAGTCATACGATAAAATTGGACATACAACCGCTTTGTACATCCATAAAGTAAGTTTTGGTTGGAAACCCCATTTCCTTCCAATTACTCTTTTGCAGGTAGTAGTACAAAGTCTCTGTCGCATTTATGGATTTGCACAAACGACGAAAGAAATTATGAATACCAGCACTCTCTCCCTCTCCCATTCTTTTTCTGACCTGTCTCTTTCATTCCTATTCTCTGAAAAAAACTCATTAATATGGATTTGTACTTCTTGCAACAACAGACCTATTAAGTTACCTATAAAACTGAAAATAACTGACCATGAAATCCCTGGTAGCAAAGTATCCTGTGTTTTTTGGAATTCTTTTCAAATAAAAATGTTGCATCAAATTTCTCGATCTAAAAATTGGCAACTTTCTACAATTTTTATACATTCCGCCCCAGAGAGTAAAACATATCTACTGCTGCCATTAATATTTCCCAAAAGTGCTCCTAAAATCGAGAATTAACCATAATAACCCTGAAATCGGTTGTAGGGCGACCCTAACTAATTTTTTCAACTCAATATTTTCCTACATTTATTTACACCCTATCTCCTAGTTCATATTTTTATAATTTAAATAAAAAATAAATAAATATGTGGCACTTAAAGCCCCAAAGGGCTCATTGGCCGAGCTTCTCTTCCATTACTGTTGTGCGTCTTAAATTTGGACAGTATTAGAAGTGACCTACTTATTTTAACTTTTTCTGAGCTTTGTCACAGAGTTCTTTTAGAAGCTTTTTCATGGCAAGTTGTTACTGTCGGAAGAATTGCCAATTGCTTGCCGACAGGTGGGTACCATTCGAAAGAAAAATCTTATCGATATTAAATTTGTTATGCATCAGCCGAGGATTGAACCACGACCTACAGATCAGAAGGCGAACACACTAACCACTGAGCTACGGCACCCAATTTAATTTAAAGAAACCATTAATTTTATAGGGGACAACTTAGCATCAGTTTCTTACTGCATAAACATCATTTAATTTTTCAAAATAATTGGTAATTCTTCCGACGGCAAAATATTGCCACATTGAAAGTATCCAAACTCAAAACTCAAACGGCCACTCCAGGGACAGTCTTCGTTGAAAATTTTTCCGATGCAAACGAACAAGCTCATCTCAAAAGCTTTTTGAATTTATGAGCTTATTTTAACACAAAATATATTTTACACAATAAATAACATATCTTAATAAATTTGTAATGCACGCGAGCATAATCCAATATGCATTTTATATGGGTTAATATAAACACGTAATAATGGTAATTTTTGTTGTTTTAATTTTATTTTTATATTTTGAAAAAAAAACGACAAACAAAATTATACAAACAGCGAAAAAAAATACAAACCATTAATGAGCTGAAGATGAAATGGGTGTGAACCTGTGTTATAGACGTGTGTTCATTTATTCATACATAGATTTGTGTTATATAAAATATATTTTGAGCTATGTGTATTTACATGTAGTATACCTTAATATTGTAATAGCTCTTGATTTATTTTGTTGGCACTTAAAGTGCAGAGCAATGAATAATCTTTGCAGATGCCACCAACGCAATGAATTAATCAAAATACGTACATACTATGGTTATAAGTAATGATGAGGAATATTGAAGCGTGTACTTAAGGTGTTCAATGTAACAAAGCACAACCATAATAGCTGTAGTATGAATGAGGGAATGAATGAACATGACATCAGATCGTACGCACGTACAGGCTCATCGTTAGACATGTGCTATACAAAATCATATTCGTCTATAAGCTGGCAGTTTCTTGGTAAAAGAAATCTTTTTTTCTTAATTTATTAAACATTTCTAATAAGCTTGTGGCAAACAATTTTTAACAGACTACCACTAAAATACCAACAACAGCACCTATGAGCATGACGACGACGATGATGATGATGATGATGAGATGATACATATAAACATGACCATTTTTTTTCTGAATGAGTTTCAAGTTATATGCTGAGTTGTTAATGACAACAACAACAATATTTGGTTTTGCCAATGATGGTGATGATGGTACTTATTTATTATGATATGTACCTAACGTTAAATATGATGTTTCGATTTCAATTGTAATCAAATTAATTTATGATTAATTTTAACTTGTTACACTCACACACATACACACACACGAAGGTAAATAAATGAACATATACACATATATACATATATGAATGAAATCTGGTGGCTGGCTGGTGGTTGAAGGCTGCTGGCATGGAGAAAGTCGTGACAACCTACGCTAATTAGGTGGAGCAAATTTTTAAACAAATATGATACATGTATGTATATAGTACAAAATAAATGGAAATTGAAATTGAAATTAAATTAATTATATTTACACTACGTAAATGCCTACATATTTTTGAACCGTTGTATAGATGCAGCATAGTGGCCAAGAGAGGCAGAGAGATATTCGGAATGAGTGTGCAATAATGAAAATTTAATTGGCCATAATTTATGATTCTAGCAGATTATGCAAATTAATCAAAGAGACATCATGATATTGTTATAATACAATACACTTGCATACAGGTACTTGCATACTTATGTACGTATATGGGTTGGCTTACATGTAGATACATACAATATGCTCGTACCATAAAACCATTTATAATATGATTAATTGTGCTAATTTGATGTTTAAAAAATATTTTATGCAATTCAAATGTACTTAAGTTAATTTATTTATAAAACATTATTCTTTAATGGCTCATAAATAATATTTATATACAATTTGGCGAATTATTTCAATATAATTAATAATATCTAAAAACACGAAAATTATTAATTAAATGTGTAAATGTAATAATACGTATCTACATATTGGTAACAAAATAATATCGATAAATAAAAATTCTTTGTAATATGTACAACAAGATTAGAAAATAGATGATTTACATTAATCTTTGTTCAACAATAGATATAAAATATCTATACCTACATCTATTTTTTTTTTTTTTTTTTTTTTTTTAGCTTATTTTTTTTTTATTGAATCTTTCTTAAATATAAGAAACTAACAATAAGTATTAAAATCTTACAAACTAAATAAAACTATGTGATATCCCCTACGTTCCATCACAATTTGGTGAGTCGCGAGATGTAGCAATTTTACAGCATATTCAGTGTGTCTTTTCTTTTTAATCGACGATGCCCCTTGCTCAGCAACAATTGCCTAGCAAGGGGATTCGGATGATTGTGTAATTTTTGAATGTAGCTTCTGCAGGACATTGCAACTTCCTCAGAAATTGTGGATACATTTAAATCTCGATGGATGTTAACGTTCCTCATATACCAAGGCGCGTTTACAATAATTCGCAGACACTTGGATTGTATTCGCTGCAATTTTTCGATATTAGAGGGAGATGCGGTGCCCCAAAACTGAATACCATAAGTCCAGATTGGTTTCAGGATTGCTTTATATAATAGCACTTTGTATTCAAGATTCAACTTTGATCTTTTGTGTAACAGCCACCATAACTGATTCATTTTAAGCTTGATCTGAGTTTTCTTTGCCTCTATGTGATTTTTCCATGTCAGCCTTCTGTCGAGGTGAATACCCAAGTACTTTGTTGAGGAACATTGTGGAACTGATTGGCCATTAATTTTAAGTGGGGGACATGTATCTAGCCTTAGCGTGAAGGTTACATGTACGCTCTTTGATTCATTGACTTTTATACGCCATTTTGCTAGCCAGATTTCGAGAGAATCGACATGAGTCTGCAGGAGTTTAGTAGCTTCTATGGGGTTAGAGCGAGAGCACAATATTGCCGTATCATCAGCAAAGGTCGATATGAATGTATAGTTATTGTTGGGCATATCTGAAGTGTATAAGAGATACAGTAAGGGACCCAAAACGCTTCCTTGAGGAACGCCAGCGTGAATATCCAATGGATTTGTTGTGTAATCCTTGTGATGTACGAGAAATTGTCTTTTCGTGAGGTAGCTACTAAGCAATGAGGAGACATTTGCAGGCAGTAATAGTTTGAGTTTGTAAATAAGGCCATCGTGCCATACTTTATCGAAAGCTTGAGTGATATCAAGAAAGACAGCTGAGCAATACTTTTTTTCTTCAAAAGTGTTCCTTATCAGAGTTACAATGCGGTGGACTTGTTCTATTGTGCCGTGCTGTTTTCTAAATCCAAACTGATGTTGAGGAATCAGTTGGTTGAGATTAATAAATGGAGTTATATTCATGACAAGTAGCTTTTCGAATACTTTAGAAAGTAGAGGCAGGAGGCTGATAGGTCTGTACGATGCAACTTTTGTAGGGTCTTTTCCTGGTTTTGCTATCATAATAATTTTTGAAGTTTTCCAGCATTTGGGAAAGTGTTTAATACGAAGGATAGCATTGAAAATGTGCATCAGATGAATTACTGAAGCCGGAGGTAGCTCTTTTATCATTTTACCGGTAATTTTATCTGGACCAGGTGATTTTTTTGGGTTTAAATCTTTATAAATTGCTTTGAATATGTCCTTTTTTTTAATTTTGAGCGTTATTGAGCAAGGTTGAGAAGTTAATATTGGTAATGAGGACTGTGAAGAGGGTGGATTGGGTGTAAACACACTTTTTAGGTGGTTTGCAAAAGCCAAACCCTTCTCACAGTTGCTTCTAGCCCAATTACCGTCACTCAAACGGATGGGGGAATCAGTGAGAATTGGCCGATTTGATTTTTTTGCTGATTTCCACAAAGAGTAGTCTGACGCTTCACCAGGTGTTAATTTCGCTATGTGCTCTTCTAACTCTTTGTTGTTTTTATTTTTTAAGGCTTGCTTTAACTTTCGAGTGCAGTGCTGTAGCTGTGTTTTCAGATTCGGTGATCTGAATTCTTGCCATTGTCTTCGGAGTCTTCTTTTCTGTCTTACTAGCAATTCAATATCGGCTGGTGTGTATGGGCTATAGTTTGATTGCTTGCATACCTACATCTATGACAATTAAAAGTAGCTCCAAACACGCTACTCTGCGTGAATATATGTTTCATGTAAAAACCCATTACGCAAACGCATTCCAAATATCCATACACAAATATAGATTCGCACACACATATGTATGACTGTACATCTGTGTCGTATAGCAATTGGAAAATTTTTCATTAACTAATTGAACTGTTCTTGTTTACTTACTCACTCACTCACTCACTCGCTCGCTCACTGACAATACGATAACACCATTTCTCACATTTGGAAGTAAATATACGGTCATTGAAAATATAATGGTAAATCACTCTCCCTAATCCCCCAAAAAAGTGTTTGAAGAAAAAGTACATGAGCCATATTATTACATTGTAGCTATATGCTATAATATATGGCACATGGGTTACTCATACACACATATAAGCACCCGGCAACTGTAATAGTTTTAACCGAAAAACAAAATCGCCACCAATGAACATTTTTATGGCAACTAATGACCAACTCCACCGTCCCAATCCACCTTTAACTGCGTGTATACACGTTGATGGACTTTACAGGATATAAAATATTATGTAGTTAAAAGTGTGATGATTTTTTGTAATATCGCAAATTCATATGTATGTATGTAGTATGAATGTTTAACCCTATTATTGCTGATATATTCACATATCTTCTTGTTTTGAGTGGAGTGATCTTCCAATACAATGTCTGCAGATATTTTTAGCAGAATATGTTACCGCCTGTTTCAGAAAGATGATCAGCGAAGGTCGATATAATCGATAAGAAGAAAAAACAATTTTAATGCAACTTTGATTAGGTATTTAAAACAAATTCTACTGGATTAAAAGTCACCACTGGAAGCACCAGGCCAATATTCTTACACTTGGCATTGGGCTGTCATTATTACTTACTTCGTACTTCGATCTCATCTAGAAAAGATGCAAAGAGTGCCTGATACACCAATATCAGGGGAACGTGGGGAAAACCTCCAATTGGCACTTGGCAAGTGGATTTTTTGTTTGTAATAGTTGTATTAATCTTCAATCTTATTATGTAGAAAATAATACGAGCTGCTGACCTACGACATAATGGCGCTATCTTCAACAAAAGTGTCATTCTGTTGGCGTATGCCGACGATATTGGCATAATCGGCATGACCACGCGAGCAGTCAGTGCAGCATTCTCAGAGTTGGAAAGAGAGTCGCGTCGGATGGGTCTTACGGTGAACGAGGGCAAGACGAAGTATATAGTGTCAACAAACAAAGAGTCCCGGCGTCTTGGACAGCACGTCACTGTTGACAACTACGCTTTTGAAGTAGTAAGGGACTTTGTCTATCTTGGAACCAGCATTAACAGCAGTAATGACGTCAGCTTGGAGATCATGCGTAGGATAACTCTTGCAAACAGGTGCTACTTTGGGCTAAGTAAGCAATTGAGAAGTCGAGCCCTCTCTCGAAGAACGAAAACTACACTCTACAAGTCTCTCATCATGCCTGTCCTAACATATGGCGCTGAAGCCTGGACAATTTCCACCACGGATGAGCGAATGCTTGCAGTTTTCGAGAGAAAAGTCCTACGCAAGATCTTTGGACCTATTTTCGTTGGTGACGAGTACCGAATAAGGTACAACCATGAGCTGTACGAGCTGTATGCCGATACTGACATAGTAAAGCGCATCAAAATCCAGCGGCTGCGCTGGCTAGGTCATGTCTGTCGAGCGAATGGAAGAACACGCTCCAGCTAAGAAGGTGTTATATTCGGAACCCGCTGGAGGACGATGCAGAAGAGGAAGACCAAACCTCCGGTGGAAAGACCAAGTACTGGAGAACCTGACGGCGCTTGGGTTTTCTAACTGGCGCCAGCTAGCGAAGAACAGAGATGGCTGGCGGGGCATGTTATTTTCGGCCTAAATCGATATTCGGTTGTTATGGCCACATAAGTAAATAAGTAAGTAATAGTTGTATTAATGTTCTTTAGGTTTAATATTAAACATTTAAATACTAGTATTGCACTTAGAGATTTGTGTACTTGGTAAACGAGTGACAGTCAATTTACTGTGAGACCTAAAGTTCCGCCTCATCTACTACCATGTAGCATGTCAGTATTCTAAATAACATCAACATGAAGGAGTTTTGCACTACATTCGCCATTTAGAAAAGTGCCTAAGCAAATACCATCCATATTAAATAAGAATCGCACAAGAACAAGTACTAGATTAAACAAACGAGATATTTCTATCATGCTGGAACTGGTTTTAAGTCACTGTTCCATAGACCCTTATGCGGTTGGGATATTTTTAAATCATCTAACAACAATACTTTTTGAAAGTAGATGCAAGTATGAAAACGAGCTGGACAGAATCGCACACTTTCAGTTTTTTCCATAGGGGCTCCTACATAATTCGTAAAGAACTACTAATTACTAACGGAGAGGTTTGAAAAAACGAAATATTTATCTTTACAAAAAAATACAGTTGAATTGACGCAGTGATTATTGTTGTTTAAAGCTCTTGTGGTATCAGAATTTTTTAAAAAATTGCGAATCTAATCTAGAAAAATGTACAAAAAATGAAGACTAGATCATATATGGATTTTCTTTTTATGTTTGGTGCATTGGGACACTCTACAATATGAACCATAAAGGTGAAATAAACCATATAGAAAAGGGAAAAGTGAATAACATTAAAAACCGACATTAACACAATACACGCACATTCAAACTTATCTACAAATAGTCCTTTTATCATACCTACACATAACCACATGCATGCATAACATTTGGTTGAAAATACTATAATTTACGAGCGAACACGTTTTATAAACACATTACAGTATCTTCTGTTTTATATTACAACAAAACAACAAACAGCAATAGCACCATTGTAATAATGTTAAATTTGCATATCTGACAGTAAATATCAGTTAACATCTCTCCGAACTCACTGTCCGTTCATCCTTTCAACTAATCATTCTGGCAAGCAGTCAAAAAGGCAAATATTTAGACCTCAGTCAACTAGTCATTTATCCACCTACACACGCATATATTGGTCATTTGACTTATGTATGTATGTGTGTTTATAATCTATTATATTGTATATATCTATACATATATGCAAGGATGTATAAGCAAGCTCTGTTTGTTAGTTCGCCAGTTCATTAGTTCGTTATTTGATTAGTTAGTTAGTGGTTGTTTAATGGTTATCTAGTGGTAGTGGTGGTAATGGCAGTAGCATGCTATGAACTACTCCTATGTATGAATTTGCTGTATAGTTACAATACCTATGATGATGAAAAAATGGTGGTTGGCTGGCTGACTCTGTGGTTTGTTGAAGAACAAAATGACAGAAGCTACAAAAAATCATTAAAATGTAAATTGTTAGTGACACGCAACGGTGTAAAAGCTTTCAATGAGTATACATACATACATTCATAATAACAACATTATGAGGAATTATTTAAATTTCATTAATGCTACTGTTATTGCTAAATTCCGAAAATAAAATAGTCGAAAAAAATTATAATACATATTTCACATAGTTTTTCCAGCGAAAACATTCCAAAATATTTCAAATAAATATACGAATACCTCACCAAAAAACACAACCACAACGAAATGTATAAAAACGAAGTTAAATGAATAATGAAGTCTATTAAGCATTTGACAGATGAGTTGTGCGGTGTGATATATGTGATCATGTGATTGATCATCATGACAAGAGGTAGGTAACAACGTTAAGAGATTTGCTCGAGCAGACGACAAATGAACGAATCTTGCATACGCTGTTTTAAAGATATGTTATGGTTGTTGTTCTTATTGTTGCTGATACACACAAACCAAAATACATATAAACAATCAAAATCATAATAATTATAAGAATAATAATAATAATAATGAAAATCAAGTAAAACGAAGGCGACATCTCGACGACAATCAAACGTGCGACAGTAGCACTTTGTGGCTTTCTTTCATGTTTTACTATGATCATACGAGTACACACAGAAATATGTAAAATACCATGTATTCATATACAAGTATGATTTTTTATTATAGTTGTTTTGGTATTTCGGCATTTTTCTCTTTTGCGATTCATCTGATTGTTTGGTTCCATTTGATTAATCTAAATGACAATGTGTTGCTGTTGGAGTTAGATTACGTATATTTGTTGTTTCTTTTTCTTCTTCTTCTTCTCATCATTCCTTATTGTAGGTAGAAATGTTTGAAAATTTTCATGAAGTTTTATTAATTAGACTGTTTGAAATACTATAACAATGTAAAGAAAGTATGACGAAATGAATATCACAAAACAAAAGCGTCTACTGAACGATAAGGTGATTACACAAATTGGAGAATACAGTAGGGATTTCTTAATTTACTCAGATTCATGGATTCATCTCCAACCACCCAAAATCCATGTGACCGCGAAACAATTATTTAATGCAATTATAATTTCAATTTAGTGTAAATAGGAAACAATTCCGAAATTCTATTAAAGGTAACCGGTAAGAATATTTCCACAAAATGTTGGTGAAAAAAAATTGATGGCGATATATGGAGAACTATGGGATTACTAATCGATTTTCATGTGCTTTCAAGCTAATTTTGTAGGGAAGCCCACTAAGGCATGAAGATATCTAGCAAGTACGTTCGAAAGGTATGTTTCACAGAAAAAATTATTGAAGGTGGGTCACACATTTCACCTCAATAGAGGCGCGTTGGAAAAGGTGGAGTTGAATTTGATGTTGCGCAAATATATTTTAACGGATTTTCGACAGGGGTCATTAGTAGTATTAAATTTTATCGGATAATGTGACAACTACCTTTATGTTGAAGCATCATCATTAGGCTATTGCAATCAGTATGTGTCATTCTTTTGAACTGTTAATCACATATTATTTAACTCGGACTACAACAACTCTTGTGCCTACAAAACCCCACTCACGGGAAGCTTAATATTTGGGAGTGACTCGACTTTCCATCTCATTGGGTTTAAAAAACATGAGTATGATCCAGAAAATGAGAATGGAGAAATTGAATATCAGCCAATCGACCAAAGCCGAATATTCATAGTTCCATGATTATGCTGTGTACTTTGTGGGATCTGAAGGGTACGGTGTATTATATGCTACTAAAACCGGATGAAACCAATTATGGAGAGCTCTACCAACAATGACTTATCGAACTTGAAGTATGGATTGAACCAAAAATAGCGGGAAACTGCCACCAAACACGAGTCATTTATTTTCCATCATGATAATGCTCGGGCACATGTCGCGCAACCCGTTAAAACCTACTTGAATAATAGCGGATGAGAAGTCTTATACCACCCAGCGCATATATCCCAGGCATTGCCCCTGGCAAAATTAGCATTTGCTTCGATCTATGCAGAATGCCTTGTCCGGAATACCCTTCACTCCAATCGAGGGTATCAAAAATTGGGTCGATACATTCTTGGCCTCAAAAGAAGAGCGAGTCTATTGGGATGGAATACTTGCGATACTTCAAAGATGGGAATTAGTTGGCCGATGGAAAATATTTTGAATAAAATATGTTTTACCAGCTGTTTCAAATAAAACTTTAAAATATACATAGGTTAGGTTATGCGGCGCCCCCCAAAGGAGGTTGCACTTGGGCTAAAAATTGGCCCATTGTGTTATCATGCATCACTGATGCTTACTATCCTGTTCCCTCTGTTAAGCGGAACCATTGGGATTTCCTTATGAATAGAGCAATGTCGGGTGCCGTAGCTCAGTGGTTAGTGTGTTCGCCTTCTGATCTTTCTGTAGGTTCAATACCCGGCTGATGCATAACAAATTTAATATTGAAAAGATTTTTCTTTCGAACGGTACCCACCTGTCGGCAAGCAATTGGCAATTCTACCGACAGTAACAACTTGCCATGAAAATTCTTCTAAAAAAACTCTGTGACAATACTCAGCAAAAGTGATGTCACAAGTATTCTGCCGTTCGGAACCGGCTAAAATAAGTAGGTCCATTCTAATACTGTCCAAAATTTAAGACGCACAACATTAATGGAAGAGAAGCTCGACCAATGAGCCCTTTGGGGCTTTAAGTGCCACATATTTATTAATTTTTTTTGTTTTAGAGCAATGTCCCTGACATCCATGGGTGCAAGGTCAGTGGTATCTGTAAAAAAGGCACTCCCTAGTAGAGTGTGCCTTCTGCGTGCCAAGGCGGGGCATCTACAGAGGAAGTCGTGAACACTCTCATCCTCTTCCTCGTCCTGACAGCTGCGACAAAAATCGTTGGGCAGTAAACCAAGCCTTGAAGCATACCTACCCACAAGCCAGTGGTCCGTGAGCACGGCAACTACATTACTGATAGTTTTCCTACTCATTGACAACAGTGAACGAGTAAAATATACTTGAAAATATACTTAAGTCGTAAAATATATTACGGACTCTCATTCATTTTTTCTCCTCAATATATTTTCCAAACATCCTTTACGTAATTGAAACAAATATATATAGTAGGGCTATAATTATTTCAAATTCTGAAACTTGCAACTCTCCATTACTTTTTATTAAAATATTGGTAAATATTAGGAATATAGAAAACTTCATAGAATATATTTTTCATACAATAAAATGGGCCTACATTTATTTGTTTTTACATTGAATTCCCCCAAGAAAACAATTCGTACGTAAAACCACGATAACACATGCTTCAATTAAGTAATTCTGATGTTGAGTTTAAAAATACAAAATTAATTGAGATTTAATAAAACCAAAATATATTTTTTTAATATAGAAACCTTTCTCAACAAATGTATTTTTCCACGACATAAATGCTGCAGTTTAAAATCAATAGCATATAAAAACATAACAAACGTGTACGATCCTATACATACATATCAAATAGCCAAAACACTTTGAACTCCATAACCCCTAACGATAAAAACATATTTTTATATTTAAGAACGTACCCTAATTTATTTATCATAGGTAAGAAAATAAAGTAGCCGTAGCTCAGTGGTTAGTGTATCGGCCTTCAGATCTCTGTAAATCGTGGGTTCATTCCCCGGGTGAAGCATAATAAATTTAATGTCGAAAAGATGTTTCTTTCGAATGGTACCCACCTCTCGGCAAGCAGTAACAGTTTGTAACGGAAAAGCTTTTAAAAGAACTCGGTGACAAAGCTCAGAAAAAGTAATGTCACAAGAGTTACACGCACAACAGTAATGGAAGAGACGCTCAGTCAAAGAACCATTCCGGGCTTCAAGTTTCACATATTAATTTTTTTTTTTTTAAGAAAATAAAAGATAGATTCAAGATTCAAGACACGCATACTTGGCATGTGAGTGCTGTTGACACACCGGTTGTTTTGCAACACATGCAATGAAATCGAGTATTTTGCTGCTTTTCATCCAATTTATAGCACCGCGAACACAGTGATAGAATTGCAAAAGAAATGGCATGGACCAGCTACCTGCGAAAAAACGTTGAACAATTGTTTATAGATTTTCAATATCTCATACAACGTCATTCGTTGCACACGTTGTTCCATGTGAGAGACCACCAGCTGTTCTGCAAATTCCATAAGGAAGACGGATCTTCGTTCGGTCCTCTTGACATGCCCCGATTTGTCGTGAACGACAACAGAGCAAACGTCCATCGGTTTGTGCCCTTTTACACATGTACCCGGAAACCATCTGATCCATAGTTGTCACTACGGATTATACATATTGTAGTACAGATTTTGAAATGTCTTCTTCGATAGCTCCAATGAGTCGACGGCGGAATTGCAATGTTTGGGCAAGATGAGAACTACAACATATTCTTTTTTTGGCTCCTATAAACATAACGCGCTGTTGTTACTGTTGTAACCAAGTAAATGCTGAGTACATCTCGTTTTGGAGCCAACGTCTTCTTCGGCGTGTAGCCTTTGTTTTTCCGTATGGTTCCTACATACGCCAACCATTTTGTCATCAAAGTTTTATACCCCGAGCCATTGAGCCATTGAGTTTGAGCCATTTAGTTTGTAAGCGATTTGATTTTATGTTTATTGTGTTCACCGTAGCAGCTTCTAGGAAGCCATGGACGTATTGGTCTCTGGCAACTAAAACATAAAAGTGCAGAGACCTGACTGAGACCTGGCTGAACCTCCTGGGGTTAATAATGCAAGCTGCTTTTTCTGTTTTGTAACTGAAATATCGAAAAAAACAGAAAAATAAGCATGTGTGTGCACATTAAACCTGTCAAATTTTGGGAATATGATTATATAAGGTGTAGTAAAAAGAAATTCATTATTTTTCCAATAGATGGCTTTAGTAATCTGTATCCCGCGTTGTATAAGTGGGATCGGGTTACGCTAGATGGCATTAGAAAGATAGGATTTCGCATTAAACAAACTTTTCAGGCAGTTTTGTGATTGCTTGACTCAGTATTGCTTGAGCACGCGTCAGAGATGGACACGAGTAAAGAGAAAATACGCCATATTTTACAGTTTTTCTTCGATAAAGGCGAAAACGCAAGCCAGACGGCTGAAAATGTAAATAGTGTTTATGGTCGTGATACTGTAACAGCCAATCACGTGCAATTTTGGTTTCGTCGATTCCGTTCCGGTAATTTTGATGTCAAAGATGCAAGGCCAATTGTTGAAAATATCGATAAAATAATGGAAATCGTCGAATCTGTCCGTCATGTCATATTTGACCTAAATCGGATCATTCTAACTATGCTAAATAAAACCCTCAATTTAATGCAAAAATAATGGATTTCTTTATACTAGACCTTATATTACGAAAATCTTTGTGGACTTTGTAGGTCCAGTCGTTCTAACATACATTTAAATAAAATATTCTTGTTTTTGCAAGGTGAACATTGAAACTGAAAAGAATTATAGATTTCCAACACAACTAGTATAATTTCTGTACATATCTAATATACCTATATATAAGTACACAGTTTTAATAAAAAAGTTCTATACGTAGGCTTTGTTGAAATAGAGTACAACATACTTAGTACAATATGTGTACATAGGTATGAGATAATTCTTTTGTTTTATTTTCCCATCACAAAAGTCAAACAATATTCATATAAGTAAACAACATGGAGAAAAAAAAGCACACACACACACGCAGAGTTGCACGTGAAAGAAAGACAATATGAACATGGGGAAATGTGAAAATGCATAATATGTTTGTATGTACATACGATAAAAGTGTGAGCCATACGCACTATTCATGAAACATTAAAATACATACTATTCATATATACACATACACATACAAATTTGTATGTAAGTGTATCTTAAAAAATAGAAAAAAATTCATAGTAACATGTAAACACTTTTTTTTACTATTCATACATATTTTGGTTTTACTGTTTTAACTTCAATATTAACGCGTGCATCCATACATATGTATGTACTTATGTAGTTGGATGGACAATAAATAGAACATGAACGGAAGAGACAACCATTAAGCATTACTGTATGTCTTTTTCACTATTTTTTCGCTTTTACTCATTTCTCATTTACGCTATAAAAAAAAACGAACAAAAAAATTGAAATGTTGTGATCAATGAATTGTCACAGACATTATTAGACAATGCCGTTTTCGTTAAGGGAGATAGGAGAGAATCTATTTCAATAATGCATTATAGTATTGGTCTATTAATAGCAGAGCTGTTAAAGTCTGAATTTATTTTCCCTTTTCATTCTTTTATATAAATTTTCAAAAGCTGAATTCCCTTTTTACTAACATTCAGTGTATGAAGAAATCAAGCTGATAAAAGTGAATGAATATTAGCAAGCCTAGCCTAGCAAGCTCAATTATTTCATAAAAAAAAAATATATATATATTTTAGGCATCAGCCGAATCAAACCATTTATATGGGTCCCTTTTCGACCCTCAAATCGTGTGTTAATTATTTGTTTGGTTGCAAAATTCTTCTACTTCCTTCCTCATGATAACACCACACGTTATTTCAAGCATGTCTTAGTAGGGTATGTTCCACATTTCGAGTGTGGACATCCCAGTGTGGACATCCTCCGACTTGCCAATGCAGGACACTGGAACACTATGTGCGCCGCTGTCTCTGCCTCTTCCATGCATAATCTGCTAATGTCAGCATCCTAAACGTAAGCAAATAAAAAAATTGTAGCAAAATATCACTCAAAATGGAATCAATTTATAAAGTAGCAGCTATAGCTAATACTGAATTTTACTTTATATGTTTGAATATTTTATTTCTTGTTAAACTCCTTCAAATTTGATAGCACCTGACGTTACTGATTCACTCAAGCAATCGGTGTTTCATTTACTCTTTTGTGCTAACACTCAATAGACTTATACGTTTATCTATAAATTCATACTTGTGTATATTGTGGCTAAACGAATGAAGATCGAATGAATTAATGTTGAAAAAACTTTTGCAATAATGTCGAAACGAAACTGTATAAAACGGTTTACATAATACAAAACCAAGAATTTATACATATTTCTACAGCATTTAAGCCAATCATTAAAAGTTGATTTATATATGTAAGTGTATCAAATTCATAGTTCCAGTATAAACAGATAGTAAAATGATTCGAAACTATCTAGCAATTCAAAACATTTGCTTCTTACTTTCATAAATCACATCGGAAGAGTATTAACACTCATGAAGCGAATGACTTCAAGCATATCTCTGTATTTGTTTTATAGATATGTATGTATATCTACAATGCATTTCCTGTGTGCGTTAATAGTGAATTTCTTTTCCGCTACATTGTTTTCATGGAATGTGTGTCACTAAACTATTGAAGCTTGAAATTATTTTCTACTATTATCGTTTAAATAATCAGTAATAGTTACAGGTTAAAATCAACACACATATCTATTGGCATTAAGGCATAATGATGTCCAAATCTGATGGTTAGTCAATGATGATGAGCTTTCCTCGTCAATATTGCACGCCATTAGTGTTTGAAGGTACCACAACTGTTTTAGAATTATCTCCTATAGATTTAGCGACTGCAATTGATTAATCAATTATTCGATTAATCAAAATTTCGATAAATCAAATAAGAAATTATTCGAATAATTATGATTTTGAATTTTCAAGAATAAGAATAAAATTATTTGAATAAAATATTGAACATATTTAAAATATTTTTTCCAATACAAAGAAGACAAGATAGTTTCCATAGCAACGAATATGAGAACGCGTTTCAAATTTGTATTTCTAAATAAATTTTCAAAAACAATGAAAAATATTTTGATTAATTAAAATTCTAATTAATCGAATAATTCGTATTTTGATTAATCAGAATTTTAATTAATCGGAAAATTGTTTAATCAGGATTTTGATTAATCAGATTGTTCGACTAAACGATTAATCGAACAGCCGTAATAGTAACTTTAACAAAGCTTTTAAAAAAATGAAATAATCAATTAATCGTATAAAAAAGTTTTCGGAAAAAAATATAGTAGGTTTATCAGATTGTTCGATAAAATATTATCCACACATATATAAAATATGAAAATAAATAAATAAATAATATGAAGTTTGTAAAAAATTTGGTAAAAGCAAATTATTTTGAAATATGGGAAACGTTTTCAGCTCTCCTATTTACCAAGAATATTGGAAGAAAGATCCAATATTTTATTTAAAAAAATAAAATTAAAAACAATTATTAACCAAAATAACTGCATGTTTGTCATCGATTCTACCAAAAGGACAGGTACAAGTATATCACTTACGCAACAAATGGTATTATCGCCTCTTCAAAGAAAACTTTTCTACGTTACTTTGGATGATGATGAGGAAATGGACTGACGATACCACAATTTCATATTAAAAGCAAAGTTTAATTCCTAGCAATACAATCGAAATATTTTGAACCGTGCTTGTTCGGCAGTCTATTTATTCCTGATGATCGGCATCACTTTTCACGAAAAACACTATAAATGTTGAAGTGCACAAAAAGATTTGTCTTAAAAATTGCTCATTCCTTTCTATAATAACTAAACTATACTTATCGTAACGCGCTGGAGGACGTTGACAAAAAAGAAGAACCAACCACAAATGAAGGGCCCAAGACTTGGAGAATTTACCATTAATTTGGAACTAGCGTCAGCGAGCGGAGAACAGGTCAGCCACGATAATTTTATTCAATGTCCTACAATTTTTACATGGACTCCATTCGTTATTAGGTTTAGGTACCATGTAAAGAGGACTTGAGCAGCTACTGTTGAAAAACCGACAGATGCCCATTTGCATCATTTATTCACACTCCTGCTTCGAAATTTTTAGTCTTTCGGGAGGTAATCTTTGTGGTTTAGTGCACACAGTTGGTCCATTTGTTTCTTTATGATGCGTTATAGAATTTTAGGTCGTTTAAGCGTGCGCGTCGTAACGTCAACGTACCCCGATAACAGGTTACCTTCAGTAGTAAATGGTAGCACGTAATTTCCAATGGATATAGGTACACTAGTTGTCTCAAATTTAGTTATGTTAATAATAAATTAAATTAAATTACCAATATAAAATTGAAAATCATTCTATTTATTTTAAAGAATATTTTTTGAATAACTTGAAAATGAAAATTTTCAATATATAAAAACAAGATCATAATGATCTTCAAACATAAATTTTTAACAAGTATATAAATACCAAGTTGGTTAAACAGTAAATAACAATAATTTTGAAATAACACCACATGTGACATCAGCAATAATAGACTACTATAAAATTTGTCGTCGTAGACCTAAACTACAATTAAAATCTTTCTCACAATACGTACGAATTTTAGTGCTATTACCAGCAAAAAGAAGCAACGAGTGAGGTTTCCCATTTTTCTGCAGTTCTGTGGCCGAAAAAACAGAGATGTCTGCGCCTAAGTCTATTGGAACCTGAACTTCGAGTCTTGATCTTCAATGAACAGGAAACAGGCGGTTGCTGGTTTTCCGGCTTTATAAATTTGCAAGGTTGGTGGCTTTTCTTGACACGAACTCCAAATTTGTCAAGATACAAATAATACGGTTTCTCGGATATTGAGCGATCACGTCTAGAATTTACGCGATTTCGATTACGGCTTCGTGATCATTGGTATCAATTTCCTTACCGCTAGACAAACGACACATTTCTCTTAATAAAACTGATGGGACTTTATCGCCTGCCCCTACCTGCACAAGCAGTTGGCGTAAGCGAATTAACAAATACGCCTAGAAGTCAATCCCTATGGTGGATCTTCAACGATACTGCTGACATGGTTCTGTTATTATTCCTGACTTAACAAATTACAGCTACAATTAACAGAACCATAGTTTTGGATTGTGTCTCCAAAAAGATGGTACATGTACTGCCACGCGAGAAATTTTCGAAGAATGAGAACGAAATTCTTCATATAAAGCTGGCCAGCTGTTGCTCAATAAAAACGGGTCGCCAATGTCGCTTGCTATATATAAAAATTAAAAAGCCTCTTTACAAGCGAGCAAACTTCTTTTTCTATTATTTTTTTTTTTTTTTTCTATTATTTTCTATTATTTTTCTATTTTTTCATGTTAAATGAAAATCAAAGTTAAGTGGTTTGTTTTTTATAAATTAAATTAATATCGTAATGAAAAGCAAAGTAGTTTTGCGACATCGCCACATTATAATGAATAAAAAAATTGACAAAAATTTGATGGAAAATTATTGTAAAGGGTTATCCATTTCGCGGTTTCAAAAGTATAGGGCTAGAATTCGACATCTGTCAAACTGAGTTGTTAAAACAATTTTTTTCTTTTTCAGTTCAAAGTCTGACATTCTGAAAATGGATCGCTTAACTATCGCACAACGCATTAAAATTGTAAAAACCTACTACAAAAATGGTGATTCTGCCACAGCCACATATGGTGCTTTAAGAGGAGATTATGGTTTACATAATCGTCCAACTACGCAAGCAATTGGCAAAATTGTGAAGAAATATGAAGAGACTGGATCGGTTACAAATATTGTAAGGCCTGTGCATCATTGTTTCGCTCGTACCACCGAAAATATCGCTGCTGTAAGAGAAAGAGTTGCCGAAGACCCGAATGTGTCGATTCCTCGTCGTTCTCAGGAATTAGGACTGTCTTACGGCACATTATGGCGTATTTTGCATTTGGATCTACACCTACATCCATATAAAATCCAGCTCACACAACAACTGAAGCCAGCTGACCATTCACAACGTCGTAGATACGTCGAATGGGTGCTTGAACAACAGGCGGTGGACGGCGATTTTTCGAACAAAATTTTCTTCAGCGACGAAGCACATTTCTCACTCGGTGGGTATGTTAACAAACAAAATGGTCGTATTTGGGGTTCTGAGAATCCTCAAGTAATTGAAGAGAGGCCACTACATCCACAAAAAGTCACTGCTTGGTGCGCTCTTTGGTCCGGAGGTGTGATTGGACCTTACTTCTTTGAAAACGACTGTCACCGTCAATTCGGAGCGTTATGGTCATATGATAACCGACTTTTTTTTGCCTGCTATTGAAGAATACGACTTAGAGAATATGTGGTTTCAACAAGACGGTGCCACATGCCACACAACTCGAGCGAATATGGCTTTATTGCAAGAGAAATTTTCTGGCCGCGTAATTTCTAGTCGTGGCGATATCAAGTGGCCACCAAGATCATGCGATTTGACACCGCTTGACTTCTTTTTGTGGGGCTACGCGAAAGACCGTGTTTATGCAGATAAACCTTTAACTCTTGAGCACCTAAAAACCAACATTCGTCACGTTATGGCTGAGATACCGCCCAATATGTGTCAAAAAGTGGTCGAAAATTACCTCACTAATACACAGTGACTACACTACCTTCAGAATGATCGGTTTTTTATAATATAATTTAATCTATAGTGTGATCACACTATAGGAAAGGATAATTACTATGCTAACATACCTACCTATGTACATTAGATTGGGTCATAAAAGAAAGCGTCTATTTGCCGTACACATTACTCTATTTACAAGCGAAGACAACATCGATGGAAAATAAATTATAAAGAGCGTAATACTTGAGATGCAACAGTTTCTAATAAAAGCCTGCTACTGTTTTAGAATTTTTCAGAGATATCCTTCCAAATACGAACGTACTGAAGCTTTTTTATTTTGGTGCTAACGACCCGGGTTAATGCACATGGACCTACGAGGGCGCTCCCAGAACTACTCGATCTAACAAAGAAAACACAACAAATTTGTTGTGTTTATAATATGAACTGTCTACCTCATCTACCATCTACCATCTGCCATCTACCGCAGACTCCACCTCTTCATTGTTTGCAAATCTATAGTTTAAAAAAAAATTTTTTTCAAATTTGGAAATAGAAAATAATCCTAAAGAGCTAAAACTGTGCGAATAAGGTGCGTGCTCAAGCAATTCAAGCTTCAACTCATTGATTTTGGCCATCGCAATAGCGGATGTATGAACTGGTGCATTGTCTTGATGAAACAACACTTTCTTTTTCGCCAAATGCGGCCTTTTTCTTTAATTTCATCACTTAAACGCTGCAACAAATTAGCATAATACTCTCCGTTGATTGTTTTTCCTTTTTGAAGATAATCAATAAATATTATCCCACGTGCATCCCAAAAAACAAACGCCATAACCTTACCTGCAGATAGAACTGTCTTCGCCTTCTTTGGACACGATTTTTCCCTTTAAGTCCACTGTTTTGAGTGCTCCTTTGCCTCAGGTGTCAAGTGGTGGACCCATGTCTTATCCACGGTTACAAATCGACGCAAAAACTCTGCTTTATTACTGTGTTCGTTTTGTTCTATTGTGAGCAAACGCGGCACCCATCTCGCACACAGCTTTTTCATCTCAAATTTTCGGTCAATATACGATGTATTGCACTTTTTGAAATGCCTGTAATTTCACCTAGCTCACGCACCTTCAGCTGGCGATTATCCAATACCATTTTGTGGTCGTAAACGAAGGAGCAGACTCCCCAGAGTAGAATCTAGTTCGGCTTTAATATTCGTTGGACTGAGATCTTTCAAATGAAAGTATTGAATTACATAAGGGTGACCAATTTTTACCACGTTTACAAATTCACTGAGGTCGTTAATTTTTGATGGTTCCAAAAAAATACTAAACATCTATCTATATGTCAGGTCGGGTAGTTCTGGCACTACCTTCGTAGTAAAGTAAAATAAAAGTATAAAAAATCTCCTTATAGTCGACCAAATTATACCCTGCATATGTAAATTTATATATAAAAATTTTACTCGAATACCCATCATTTTCTTTTATTTCCACTTTTCGAGAAGCAATTTTAGAATTTAAAGGATTTTAAGATAATTCCGAGGCTTAGTATGAGAGCTATATAAAAAGTGGGCGCGGCTTACCTCTTTCTTGTAAATCCAATTAATTTTTCAATACTAATCCACACCTTAAATTTGGTTGTCCTACTTTGAATAGTTTGTAAGTTATGGCGGTTAACATTTTTGTTTAATTTCCTCAACTTTGTATGGGAGCCCCAATAAGAAGTGGGCGTGGTACGCTGATTTTTGCCAGATTATTGCCGACTACCATGTTATTCTAAGTGCCAATTATGGTTATTCTAGACAGAATATTGCAGAAGTTACAGCAGTTTCAATTTAAAAGAAGCACAGACACTTTGTATGGGAGCTACTATAAAAAGTAGGCGTGGCTAGCCTATTTTTGGCAAGGTTATGTAGTAGTATAATGTAACTCTATGTGCCAAATATCCCAGATGGTATATTAAGTGAGTTATAGCAAGTTAAAGATTTTGAAAATTCCGAGGTTAGTCGCTTTGAATGCTTGGCGTGGGCGTGGCTATTGAGCGATCATGCTCAATATCAATCCCCTCCGTACCCTTGGATCAAAGGTTACTTATGCCAAATTTCGTTGAAATAGCTCAATATTTGCTCAAGTTATCGTGCGAACCAGACAGGTGGCAGACAGATGGACGGACGGACGGACATCGTTAAATCAAAAATTTAAGCGACGCCAATCACGAATATATATCTATATCTATATCTCCGGAGATTCCTTCAAGTGGTCACAAACATCTGATCGAAATGAATATACCTTGCATATTCCATTATGCAGGTTATAAAAATATAATACACTACATATTATTTCAATGCAATATAAAATGCTTCATATCTGTATTCGTATTATAAATGTTGTGTAGATGTGAATGTGTGTCTATATCTATGCATTTTGCAGTTTTTGTTGTAGTTGTTATTTTTATTGGCATATTTATATTTACTATTATTCATGTATTGGCATATTGAAATTATGTACTATTTAGCGATCGTTTATACACACACAACTTGCAATTAACTGAAAATAAATTCTTAATTAAAATTTTACTGGTAAAAACACACGCACACATGCTTCTACATTTATATGATATATGCATATCCAATGAAAATATATGGTTGTAAATAAATATGACAATGTACAACAAGTTGCACAAATTGCAGATTATAATCTGAGTGTATATCAGAGAGCTGCAACGGGTACATAATTTTCGTGCGCACTCGAGTATACACTCGGATTTTGTTGCAATCAAACTTTTAAGTACGAGTACAAGTATTGGCCGCTAGGAGCGAGTGCTAGACGAACATGCTGTTCGCAAAACTCGAACCAAATGCGCAAATGTTTGATATAATCGAGTGTCGAATGGACACTCGTACACACACGAACAGCTACTCGGCACACGAGCTGATTGAATGCATTCGAGTAACACTCGAGTGTGCACAAAATTTGCATATAATCTTAAATAATATATGTATGAACGGCAGTCAACCTTTTTATGAGAATTCTATCCTTAAACTGCAGTTTTCTTTTTTAATACAAAGCCTAATACAGTGTGTAAGCTAAGACCGAATGCGGCATCAACACTCGAGTACTTACTCGAGTGTTTCGTTCACAATCAGCTTGTGCACAACACAACCGAAATAAAAATACACACAAAACTCGAGTTTGCTGCATATACTCGAATATAAGCACGTCGTGATCGTTTGTTCGCATTATTTTCAGTTCGGGTGTCAAACTCGATCGAACTTGTGTTTGACGAGTGCTACGACACACTCGTATCGAATTTAAGCGAGTGTGATTGAGCAAGCTCGAACATACTCGAAGCTGTTCTCTGGTGTATATGTCCTAAGTGTACAAATACAGTAGTTGATGAAATTATTAGAACGCGAATAGAATAGTTTAACGTTTGAATGAAAAATGCATAGCATAATGTCAGTTTTATTTTATTTTATCTTATTTAATTTTTTTTTTTTTAATCCAATTTTTAATAATGGTACAGCTTCTCTTGTAAAATTCGCTATGTGACAGACAGATGTTTTGGAGAATTATGTGAATCGTGAGATTGGTAGATTTTCGAATGCTGGTGGAACAATCGAATTCCGAATACTTTTCATTTTTATTTATTTTTTTTTTCCCCCATTTTCTACCAAAATAAATGAATATTATCCAATATTTAATACAATCGGCATTTCTGTCTTCAAAATCAACGTTTTGTGAAAAATATAAAGAGTCGGAAGAATAATCTTTTGATACAACTCTTGAAAAAATCCAAAATTATGCAAACCGCTTCTTTGTTTTAAGCATTATTTATACTTGACAAAAAAAATAATAAGAGATGGAATTATGGTTAAAAATTATGATTTCCAATATGCGATTCCTAATAGCTTGACCACCCACTGTATGTGTGTATGTAAATCAAAGAGATTTAGTACAATACCGACAAAGAGATGCCGGACAAATGGATAAACAATCGCACTAGTATACAAACAAAATAATACCAATCATACAGACAAAGCAATAATTCAATTTCGTTTTCTTTTTAACAACAATTTATACATCTTAAAATTATGTTCCATATATATATATATATATATATATATATATATATATATATATATATATATATATATATATATATATATATATATATATATATATATATATATATATATATATATATATATATATATATATATATATATATATATATATATATATATATATATATATATATATATATATATATATATATATATATATATATATATATATATATATATATATATATATATATATATATATATATATATATATATATATATATATATATATATATATATATATATATATATATATATATATATATATATATATATATATATATACTTACTTACTTATGTGGCCATAACAACCGAATATCGATTTAGGCCGAAAATAACATGCTTCGCCAGCCATCTCTGTTCTTCGCTAGCTGGCGCCAGTTAGAAATCCCAAGCGCCGTCAGGTTCTCCAGTACTTGGTCTTTCCACCGGAGGTTTGGTCTTCCTCTTTTGTGTCGTCCTCCAGCGGGTTCCGAATATAACACCTTCTTAGCTGGAGCGTGTTCTTCCATTCGCTCGACATGACCTAGCCAGCGCAGCCACTGGATTTTGATGCGCTTTACTATGTCAATATCGGCATACAGCTCGTACAGCTCATCGTTGTACCCTATTCGGTACTCGCCACCAACGCAAATAGGTCCAAAGATCTTTTCCGTGGTGGAAATTGTCCAGGCTTCAGCGCCATATGTTAGGACAGGCATGATGAGAGACTTGTAGAGTGTAGTTTTCGTTCTTCGAGAGAGGGCTCGACTTCTCAATTGCTTACCCAGCCCAAAGTAACACCTGTTAGCAAGAGTTATCCTACGCATGATCTCCAAGCTGACGTCATTACTGCTGTTAATGCTGGTTCCAAGATAGACAAAGTCCCTTACTACTTCAAAAGCGTAGTTGTCAACAGTGACGTGCTGTTCAAGACGCCGGGACTCTTTGTTTGTTGACACTAGATACTTCGTCTTGCCCTCGTTCACCGTGAGACCCATCCGACGCGACTCTCTTTCCAACTCTGAGAATGCTGCACTGACTGCTCGCGTGTTCATGCCGATTATGTCAATATCGTCGGCATACGCTAACAGCATGACACTTTTGTTGAAGATAGTGCCATTATGTCGTAGATCAGCAGCTCGTATTATTTTCTCCATAATAAGATTGAAGAAGTCGCACGATAACGAATCACCTTGTCTGAAACCCCGTTCGGTATTAAACGGTGCGGAGGGGTCCTTCCCAATTTTCACTGCACATCGGGAGTTATGCAGTGTCATTCTACAAAGTCGAATGAGCTTTGCAGGAATACCGAACTCAGACATTGTTGCGTAGAGGTAATCCCTTACCGGACTGTCGAAAGCAGCTTTATAATCAACAAATAGGTGGTGTGTGTCGATCTGTTTTTCTTGGGTCTTCTCCAGGATTTGGCGCAGTGTGAAAATCTGGTCGATGGTGGATTTACCAGGTCTGAAGCCACACTGATAAGGTCCAATCAGGTCGCTGAGCATAGGCTTCAATCTTTCACACAGTACGCTCGATAGAACCTTGTACGCGATGCTCAGGAGACTTATTCCACGGTAGTTGGCGCAAATTGTGGGGTCTCCTTTTTTATGTACAGGACAGAGAACACTGAGCCTCCAACCATCAGGCATGCTTTCATCCGACCATATTCTGCTAATGAGCTGGTGCATGCGGGTGAGCAGCTCATCGCCTCCGGTCTTAAACAACTCGGCAGGCAGGCCATCAGCACCTGCAGCTTTGTTGTTCTTCAGCCTTAAAATGGCCGTTTCAACCTCGTCATAGTCGGGTGGTGGAACATCAACACCATCATCTGTAATTAGGGTTATCGGGCATTCTCCTCCACTGGCGGAATTGTTCGTAGCATCGCCATTCAGTAACGTGGAGAAGTGTTCCCTCCATAGGCTCAGTACACTCTGGACATCCGTAACCAGATTCCCATTTCCATCACGACAAGAAGAGGCTCCGGGATTTAAACCTCCACTCAGGCGCTTGATCTTTTCAAAGAATTTTCGAGTCTCATTCTTGTCGGTGCACATCTCTATCTCCTCACACTCGCGTCTTTCCAACTCCCTCTTCTTGCGCCTGAAAAGACGTCTCTCTGCACTCCTTTTCTCTCTATACCGCTCCTTAACAGCTCGCGTTACGCCTGCACGCAGGGTTTTTCTGTAGGCGGCGTCTTTCTCTGCGGTAGCGTCGCGACACTCCTGATCATACCACTCATTCCTCAGAGGCCGGTAGTAACCGATTACCTCCTCGGCAGCAGTAGTCATGGAGTGGGATATATGTGTCCACCGTGCGCATGTATCATCAAGTGGGGGAGTGTTCTGCATAAGCAGATCCGATAGTCGAGTGGAAAATGCATCTGCTGTCTCTGGTGATTGCAGCTTACTGACGTCGAGCTTTCTCTGTGTGGGACTTCTCTTGTTATTTGCGACACATAGGCGTGTGCGCACCTTAGCTGCAACAAGGTAGTGATCCGAGTCGATGTTGGCACCACGGATCGATTTTACGTCCATCACACTGGAAGCATGCCTTCCGTCAATCACCACATGATCAATTTGGTTTCTTGTACGATGATCTGGAGACAGCCATGTCGCTTTGTGGATGTCGAGATGCTGGAATCTGGTACCACCAATTACCATGTTTCGTGCTGCGGCGAAGTCGATCAGCCTCATTCCGTTATCGGAGGTGTTTTGGTGGAGGCTGAATTTTCCGACAGTTGGACCAAAGGTACCTTCCTTGCCCACCCTGGCATTAAAGTCGCCAAGCACGATTTTGATATCGTGGCGGGGGCAGCGGTCATAAGCTTCTTCGAGGCGCTGAAAGAAGCTCTCCTTGGTCACATTGTCCTTTTCATCCGTCGGAGCGTGGGCACATATAAGGCTGATGTTGAAAAATTTTGCCTTGATGCGGATTGTGGCCAGCCGTTCGTTCACAGGCGTGAACTGTGAGACAAGATGTCGCAGTCTCTTGCTGACCAAAAATCCACATCCTAATTCGTGCCTTTCAGCATGGCAACTGTAGTAGATGTCACAGGACGCTCTTTTGGAGCAGCCCTGTCCTGTCCATCGCATTTCCTGGAGAGCGGTGATGTCAGCTCTGTATTTTTCGAGGACATCAACCAGCTGGATAGAGTCACCCTCCCTATAAAGGGATCGGACATTCCAGGTGCATATCCGTAAATCATTGTCCTTTTTTCGTTTGCGGGGGTCATCAACAAAAGCGGTAGTCCTTGTCCGAGGCATTTTAGTTTTTTCATTGGGGGGGTTTTTTATGTGGCGGGTCCCAAACCCAACGCACAACCTCTAACCGAGGAGATTTTCGCCACTCACTTTAGCCGCCTCCCAGCGGGTGCCAGGAAGACGTTGCCCGGTGGTCGCCACATGGAGGGCCCCCATTAATAATAATGAAAGCGCCATCACAGAGTAAGCAGAGCAAGCTATATGACTACCCCTCATTAACAAATAAAGGTATCATCACATAGCGCTCAGATCAAACTACATGACAGCCAGTGAGTTGACTTGCGATGAGTTCAACAAGGATTGCGCTAGCCCCACCTGGTTGAGGCAGTTAGACACGTTACCTTGCGAAAACACCACCAGACCACCATATATATATATATATATATATATATATATATATATATATATATATATATATACATATATATATATATATATATATATATATATATATATATATATATATGTATATATATACATATATATATATATATATATATATATATATATATATATATATATATATATATATATATATGTATATACAGCGTGGGTAATATGCGACTAGTCTTTGTTATGTAATATCTATCTATTTTGAATTCTATTAATTATGTGTCTTTAAAATTTTAATCATTAAATAGATTATTAAAAATATACCGCCATGCTCATCAGCGTTTTCAAAATCACCCGCAACAACAGCGTCGACACAACTTACAATGGCTGCTGGTTAACTTATTTGCTCAAGTAAAAACAGATTTACGTTTGCATGTCTCTACTCGTATACACTGGTATGCTTAATACTTATTGCTGTGACAGATAGTTGTGGTCATAACGTTGACCGTCGGTGATGCTTTTATTGGATATGTTTTACATTGTAAATTACTAAATAAAAATTATGAAGACTCGCTTGTGCGCGTTGTGCTTATTTAATCTAACATCAATAAATAGGCAATATATATATATATTGAATTTATCGTTGCTGCTGTTGTTGTTGTTGTTGTTGTTGTTGTTGTTGTTGTTGTTGTTGTTGTTGTTGTTGTTCAAGTTCAGTGATCGTGGGAATTTGCTTGCAATCAAATCAAATCAAATTAAATTAACAGGCTTTTAAGTGGGGCGGTTGGATTCATTAATTGTTGATTTTCTTTCTCCTTCTCTCTCCCTCTCTCTCTCTCTCTCGCAATGGTTTCTCTTTCAATTTGTTTATTTTTTATTGCTTTCAATCGTTTACGCAAGCGTTAAACGTTATTAAATGTTTAAAAGTGCTATGCACAGTATCTATACATACAACTCAACATAAGCCGATAGTATTTTATTGTAAATTATGTAAATTGTTTGTGCGCACAAGTATGTCCAAGTATATATGATATATACATATATATATGTGTGTGCGTGTGTGTGTGCGAGTCTGTATTAACAAAACGAGATGTTATGATAAGTACGAATATTAGGTAAACGTGATATTTGTACTAGTAAATGTTAGCATGTATATTATGAAATTATAAATAACAGACGCATAACTGTTATGCTGAATAACAAATACAGGGTGATTTGTTAGCAATTTTCTTTTTGGCAACACTGTTTTTAGCAGCTCGGCTGTTTTCGTGTAACATGTTCAGTTTGGTCTATAATTTAACCATGGATCGACTTACAAACGAACAACACTTGCAGATTATTAAATTTTATTATCAAAATTCATGCTCGGTTAAGAAAGTGTGAAAATCGGAAAATTGTGTTTAGCGACGAAGATCATTTCTAGTTGAATGGATACGTACTTACTTACTTACTTATGTGGCCATAACAACCGAATATCGATTTAGGCCGAAAATAACATGCTTCGCCAGCCATCTCTGTTCTTCGCTAGCTGGCGCCAGTTAGAAATTCCAAGCGCCGTCAGGTTCTCCAGTACTTGGTCTTTCCACCGGAGGTTTGGTCTTCCTCTTCTGCGTCGTCCTCCAGCGGGTTCCGAATATAACACCTTCTTAGCTGGAGCGTGTTCTTCCATTCGCTCGACATGACCTAGCCAGCGCAGTCGCTGGATTTTGATGTGCTTTACTATGTCAATATCGGCATACAGCTCGTACAGCTCATGGTTGTACCTTATTCGGTACTCGACACCAACGCAAATAGGTCCAAAGATCTTGCGTAGGACTTTTCTCTCGAAAACTCCAAGCATTCGCTCATCCGAGGTGGAAATTGTCCAGGCTTCAGCGCCATATGTTAGGACAGGCATGATGAGAGACTTGTAGTGTGTAGTTTTCGTTCTTCGAGATAGGGTTCGTCTTCTCAATTGCTTACTCAGCCCAAAGTAACACCTGTTAGCAAGAGTTATCCTACGCATGGTCTCCAAGCTGACGTCATTACTGCTGTTAATGCTGGTTCCAAGATAGACAAAGTCCCTTACTACTTCAAAAGCGTAGTTTTCAACAGTGACGTGCTGTCCAAGACGCCGGGACTCTTTGTTTGTTGACACTGGATCCTTCGTCTTGCCCTCGTTCACCGTGAGACCCATCCGACGCGACTCTCTTTCCAACTCTGAGAATGCTGCACTGACTGCTCGCGTGTTCATGCCGATTATGTCAATATCGTCGTCATACGCTAACAGCATGACACTTTTGTTGAAGATAGTGCCATTATGTCGTAGATCAGCAGCTCGTATTATTTTCTCCATAATAAGATTGAAGAAGTCGCACGATAACGAATCACGAATGGATACGAGAACAATCAAAATTGCCGCACTTGGTGTGACAAGCAACCAGAAACATTGCAAGAACTGCCAATGCATCCCGAAAAATGTACTGTTTGGTGTGGATTATGGGCCGGTGGCATCAGTGGACCGTACTTTTTCAAAGACGACTGTAAATAGCGAGCGCTACCGTGCGATGATTACAAACTTTTTTTTGGCCAAAATGGAAGAGCTGGACTTGGTTGACATGTGGTTTCAACAAGACGGTGCCACATACGGTACGCGAAACAATGGCCCAATTGAGAGGCGAGTTCGGTGAACAGTTTATTTCACGTTTGGTGCTGGTCAATTGGCCGGCTAGATTGTGCGATTTAACGCTTTTAGACGTATGAACCATTTGTATTATATAGATCGTTCTATCGACTCAAATGAAGATTTCATATATTTCTCTAAATTTTATGTGCATTTTTTTTTTTTAATCAAATCCGTAGGCTCTCTTAAAATCGCCCTGTATTTAAGTTGTTGCTCTAATCATTTTGTTGTGGTTATTTTACGACATTTTAGTTTATTTTTAACTAATCATTTATTTAATAAAAAAGAAATTGTCATTTATATGCTGATTAAAATCACCTGGGATTAATTGATAATCTTTGTAGCTTGTAGGTAAATTCAAACAAAATCAAACCATATATTGTTGTAACGAAAAATGACAAAGTTCAATAATTACCAAAATTAACCTTGAAGTAAGTAAAAATCAACAATCAATGTTACGAATGTACCATTTAAATAATACATTTATTATCCAACTTAATAAGTGGGATAGATCAAAGTGATCTGAAATGAAAAACTAAAAAGTGAATATTGTATTGTACGGAATATCCTAGGTGGTAAACTTTAATTTAAAACTTACCATCAACAAGTTTTCGAAAGATCTGAAAATATTTTGCCAAATTTTCGAAATTCTTGAAGAGCTTGTTGAGAAAAGCTTATATTTACATATTTAATCGCACTACACTAGGTGGTCTGCCGTGGTGGCTCTTACTTTTAGTACTTATAGCTTAGCCACAATTTAGTATGAAAGATGCTATTTTCTTACGAGAATTTTACAGAAGTTAGACGAATTGGATTCAATTATGGCAGTGACGTCAAGTCAAAGTCAAATTGTACAAGCATGGGTGTAAGGAATAAACATTAGATCAGGTATAATTCTGGGCCCTTTATCAATGTGTTTTTCATTAAAATGTTCACTGGCCATGAAAAACATCTAGTGAACATATTAGCAAACAATTTAATAATAATAATACTCTCAATGTTGTTGAAGATAAATATTAATAAGCTAAAAAATCATCTGGAGAATTTTGAGAAATATAGTATATTGATGTGTATTAGGGAGAAATTCAATATACTATGAATATACACACACACAAAATTAGTTCCTATAAATGTATTAAACTGTGCATAAAGCATTAAATATGCAGTCTGAATTAAACGAACGAGCAATATGTAAAAGATTCAGGAACATTAAGGTAGGCAAACACATGTAAGTTCATACATATTGTACATACTACATTGGATATTTATCAGTGGCAGTTTATCGTCTAGATTAGTTGCAAGTTGTTGCACAATTCCATATTTATGTAGTAACCAAAAAAATATGAGCGCATACAAACGTATATATAGAAATTAGTATAAAGTCTCGCACATAAAAATATGCACAGTGTATAGGCACTTATTTCAAATAGTCACACTTGCGTTCTGGTCTCAAATCGCATTGTAAAAAGTAACGAAACGGTATTTCCATGGCTACATTGATGTTACTGCTACAATTCGATTGTGGGTAAAATCATAATGGAAAATGTTTAAATGCCGCAAGTACGCATTTCTGTGCCCACATATATACATAAATGTGTATGCACATACACATAGTATATAATTATTTGCAACACTCTCACGCACATAAGTGCATGTGGCATGCAACATGCTGCTCAACCAGCACGTTACCTCTGCTGGACATGCTGAAGTGCGACAACTCTCAATGCAATCAATAAATATTGTACGAGCAAAAAAAAACGATTAGAAACAAATTATACGAAACGGGCAATTTTTAATCAATTTTTATATTTGTGTACATAAAATTTTCTTTCATTTTATTTATTAAACATTTATAATTTTGCCTTTGCCTTCATTCGATTTGAAATAAAATTGGGAATTTGATTTTATTTAATTTTGCGACTGTGTATTGATTTGGATATGAGATGCAAATATGCGATAAAATTAAAACGAAAATACTTCAAATATTACAACAAAATTCGAAGATTCGGTGCTTTAAATGACACAGAAACTAAATTAAAGTGAATCAATAAGCTGACAAAAAATCGGCAAATACATATATCACTACTGTCAATACAACATCAACTAGTATTGCAACAATGTATCATAAAAACAACTACATATAATTCGTGTATATCGACTAAATCGTGTATATTGTACTATAACCAACCAATATATACCTAAACATATATATTTAGCTAATACTAATCGTTGTTGTTTTGTTAAAACTCCAAATTAGCTTAAACTAGCATAAATACTACATTCTATCTAGCTAACTATAGAGCAAAGAGTATAACTAGTTGTATATTATACCATCTAATGGTGTACTACATATATTGCAGTGATATTAAAAATTTGTTATTGTTGCCTTTTGATTGAACTAAACAATTTACCGCCTACTCGATCATATAGTGAGTGTATGTGCTCATATATGTGAGTATGCGTAATTGTATACTTATGAGCACATACAATGGATTTTTATATGATACATACACACTTTACCTCGTTAGTGTATTAAATTTGTGCACCCAAAAACACCGCAAACTTCATCATCAACAACATAAATAATAATAATAAGAACAACAACAATGGTTTATAAATAAGATTGATGCTGTCAACAGCATATTTATACTCCTTATTTAGTTCAATAATAAGCACATAATTGTAGTAAATGAGAACGTCAATAATAAGAGTAAGAAAATCCAAAATATATATTGGATACTTTCGTGTACAGTCAATAATAAACAGCATGTCTATTAGATGTGAACTCCTGTAATGAAGGTAGCATTGACAGTATCTAGTCAGCAAAAGTAACTGTAGTACATTAATGAAGTATGGATAAAAGTATTAAAATAAATAAAAATATTATATGAATAACGATAAATCAAAGGATCAATAGATTGAGGGCGTATGTATGTATACATGTGCTCGAGCATGTTCATATGTGCTTGCAACTGTTATTTATTTTGTTATATTTAATTGACGTTAGCGAAATGATATAAATAGAAACGTATCAATTAAATAAATGCGAAATAAAATCGAAAAATATTCTACGTATATACATAGAACAATATATGTCTGTTTTGCTCCGTATGGTTAATCAGAGTTTATGTTTGAGAACTGTGTCTTAATTATTACACAAAAATGTACACACATTCTCCTAAGCTTTGATATCACAAAACAAATTACAGACAAATGAATTAAAAAAATGGCCTTACAGTCGGCTGGGGCCGACCAAATTATACCCTGCATATGTAGAGATATATATAAAAAGTTTGCTCGTATATCCATCCTTTTCTTCCACTACTTTGTATAGGAGCTACATTAAGAACCAGGCTACCTCTCCAATTTTTGGGAATAATTTCTGCCTATAATACTAAACTACCTAGGTTGCAATGGGTTGACCTAGGCGTATTATTTAGTAAGTTATGGGTGTTTTAATGTTTAAGATAAATCCGAGATTTTGTACGGAAGCTATATAAAAAGTGGGCGTGGCTTACCTCTTTCTTGTATATCTAATTAATTTTTCAATATCAATCCACTCCTTAAATTTGGTTGTCCTACGCTGAATAGTTCGTAAGTTATAGCGGTTTAAATTTTTTTTAATTTTCCAAACTTTGTATGGAAGCCCCATTAAGAAGTGGGTGTGGCATGTTGATTTTTTGTCAGATTATTTTCGACTACCATATTAGCTGAAGTATTAATTATAATTGTTCTAGACAGAAGTATGCAGAAGTTACAGCTATTTCAATTTAAAAGAATTTTACTTATTTTGTACAGGGGCTACGATAAACAGTGGGCGTGGCGAGCCCATTTCTTGTAAGCCTAGTTGCTCGTACAATACTAATCCATACCTTAAATCTTGTTGTCCGATGCTAAATGGTTTGTAAGTTACGGAGCTTAAAATTTTAGTTTAATTCACTCGACTTTGTATGGGAGACCCATGAAGGAGTGGCCGTGGCACACTGATTTTCTGCCAGATTATTACCGACTACGATATTAATTTAAGTGTCAATTATGGTTATTCTAGACAGAAGATTGCCGAAGTTACAGCTGTTTCAATTTGGAGCTTAAAAGTTTTAGTTTAATTCCCTCGACTTTGTATGGGAGACCCATGAAGGAGTGGGCGTGGCACACTGATTTTTTGCCATATTATTACCGACTACGATATTAATTTAAGTGTCAATTATGGTTATTCTAGACAGAAGATTGCAGAAGCTACAGCTGTTTCAATTTAAAATTTGTATGGGGGCTACGATAAACAGTGGGCGTGGTGCGCCCGTTTCCTGTGAGCCTAGTTGTTCGCACAAAACTAATCCATACCTTAAATCTCGTTATTCTACGATGAATAGTTTGCAAGTTATAACCGGTAACATTTTTTTAAATTTCCGCAACTTTGTATGGCAGACCCAAAGGAGTGGGCGTGGGCCACTGATTTTCTGCCATATTATTTCAGACTACCATATTATTCTAAGTGTCAATTATGGTTATTCTGGATAGAAGATTGTAGAAGTTACAATTTAAAAGAAGTACAGACACTTTGTATGAGAGCTACGCTAAAAAGTAGGCGTGGCTCACCCTGTTTTGGCGCGGTTATATAGTAGTATAATATAACTATGTGCAAAATATTGTTGTCCGAAGTGGTATATTATGTGAGTTATAGCAAGTTAAAAATTTTAAAAATTCCGAGGTTAGTCGCTTTGAATGCTTGGTGTAGGCGTGGCTATTGACCGATCATGCCCAATATCAATCCACTCCGTACCCTTGGATCATAGGTTACTTGTGCGAAATTTCGTCGAAATAGCTCAAAATTTACTCAAGTTATCGTGCGAACCAGCCAGGTGACAGACAGACAGACGGACGGACGGACATCGTTAAATCGAAAATTTAATCGACGCTGATCACGAATATATATCTATGTCTATATCTCCGGAGATTCCTTCAAGTGGACACAAACATCTGACCGAAATGAATATACCATGCATATTGCATTATGCAGGGTATAAAAAGCATATCCTAAATTTTAATATTTCTTTCAATAATTGTTGTCATTATAATACAAATTCTGCTTGCATGTTCTTTATGTAAAACACTAATATTCATTAACATGATTTGCATAAAATGTAACAATATTGATATTTAAAATTATATGCTTAACATTTTAGTTTAACAATATTTAAGTATAACAAATTTAAGCTCCGCGAGTGCAATTCAAATTAGCTATACTCTCAATTTCGTTGCAATTCATTCTGAGTACTGTAGTCGGCAATGATATAAATGCACAAGTACCTAAAAATAAATACGAAATACTCCAATGTATTTATATACCCTGCATAATGCAATATGCAAGCTATATTCATTTCGGTCAGATGTTTGTGTCCACTGGAAGGAATCTCCGGACATATATATATATATAGATATATATTCGTGATCAGCGTCGCTTAAATTTTCGATTTAACGATGTCCGTCCATCCGTCCGTCTGTCTGTCACCTGGCTGGTTCGCACGATAACTCGCGCAAATATTGAGCTATTTCGACGAAATTTCGCACAAGTAACCTATAATCCATGGGTACGGAGGGGATTGATATTGGGCATGATCGGTCAATAGTTACGCCTACACCAAGCATTCAAAGCAACTAACCTCGGAATTTTCAAAATTTTTAACTTGCTATAACTCACATAATATACCACTTGGGACAACAATATTTGGCACATAGAGTTATATTATAATACTATATAACCTCTCTAAAAGTGGGTGAGCCACGCATACTTTTTAGCGTAACTCCCATATAAAGTGTCTGTACTTCTTTTAAATTGAAACAGCTGTAACTTCTACAATCTTCTGTCCAGAATAACCATAATTGACACTTAGATTAACATGGTAGTCTGAAATAATATGGCAGAAAATCAGTGTGCCACGTCCACTCCTTTTTGGGTCTCCCATACAAAGTTCCGGAAATTAAAAAAAAATGTTACCGGTTATAACTTGCAAACTATTCAGTGTAGAATAACGAGATTTAAGGTGTGGATTAGTATTGTACGAGCAAGTAAGCTCACAGGAAATGGGTGCACCACGCCCACTGTTTATCGTAGCCCCCATACATATTTTAAATAGAAACAGCTGTAACTTCGGCAATCTTCTGCTAGAACAACCATAATTAACACTTAGATTAACATGGCAGTCGGAAATAATATGACACAAAATTAGTGTGCCACGCCCACTCCTTTTTGGGTCTCCCATACAAAGTTGCGGAAATTAAAAGAAAAATGTTACCGGTTATAACTTGCAAACTATTCAGCGTAGAATAACGAGATTTAAGGTGTGGATTAGTATTGTAGTATTTTTATTAGTATTTTACGAGCAACTAGGCTCACAGGAAATGGGCGCGCCATGCTTACTGCTTATTATAGCCCCCATACAAAATGACTGAAATTCTTTTAAATTGAAACAGACGTAACTTCAGCAATCTTCTGTCTAGAATAACCATAATTGACACTTAGATTAATATCGTAGTCGGAAATAATCTAGCAAAAAATCAAAGTGCCACGCCCACTTCTTATTGGGGCTCCCATACAAAGTTGAGGAAATTAAACAAAAATTTTAACCAGATTGAAGGTGTGGATTAGTATTTTAAGAGCAAATATACCCACAAAAAATGGGCCAGCCACGTCCATTGTTTACAGTGGCTCCCATACAGGATGACAATCATGAATAATACTTAGGTTAATATGGTAGTTGTACATACTCTGGCAAAAAATCAACATTTCACACCCACTTCTTAATGGGGCTACCATACAAAGTTGCGAAAATTTTAAAAAATTTAAACCGCTATAACTTACGAACTATTCAACGTAGGACAAACAAATTTAAGGTGTGGATTAATATTGAAAAATTAATTGGATTTACAAGAAAGAGGTAAGCCACGCCAACTTTTTATATAGCTCCCATACTAAGTCTAGGAATTATCTTAAAAACCTCATTTAAATTATCCCTTTTAGAACTCTCATAACATACAAAGTACTTCGTCAAAGTCAACCATATTTCGGGTGTAAATTAGTAGTATATGCAAAAATTGTTTTTCAAAAAGTGGAAATAAAAGAAAAAGATAGATATTCGGGTAAACTTTTTATATATATATCTACATATGCAGGGTATAATTTGGTCGGCCCCAGCCGACTGTAAGGAGATTTTTTTATTAATCGCACATTTCTGTTCTTTAAAGTAAAGACATTTAGTAAGAAATCGTGACATGTGGAAAGCTTTATTAATTTTGATATGTATCACCCCATTATTTTGTGAGACTCTGTAAAACAACTCGTGCACGGGCGGATAAATAATACCGTTTCGAGGTAAAAGATTTTAAAATGTGAGGAAAATGGAGGCGGTCGTATAGTTTTTTGTCGATTTTCTGTTGTTCTTAATCTGTTCATTTATAGATAAACCCCAAATGGGGAAGAGACAGCAAGTAAGAATATTCAGAAAGATGATATGTACTAAAAATAAATGGGCATCGATGTTATATTTAACACTCTGGGAGCGGTGGAAGCTAAATATATAAATATGCCAATTTCATAGGGAAGCCCCCTAAGGCGCTTCGGAAAGACCCCAATCAAAACAAGCATCCCATATTAGTTTTTTAATTATTTTATATGAGAAAGTTTTTGATGTCTTTATGTTATTAATACAATACCTTTAATACTTTTTGAAATGAATAACATCTTCTTCAAGAAAAATTTGAAAATAATGAAAATTAAAAGGATATGTATTGATATAATTTTCGATCACTGTATGTATATTTGATTATAGCAGTGATCTTGTTCATTGTTTGTTCATTTATTGTGTTATTGTGTGCAAATGCTCTCATGTACATGTATATGGTTACTGGTACCTGAATACAATACGAAATGGCAACGAAATTCATAATTGTCCGTTGCGCGAACGCGTCTAATAATTCATTTCGCAAAATGTCAATAGACGCCATCACAGACGTCACTTACTTACGAGTACCTACAAATTTTTCGAATATGCAACATTTGCATTTGTTGCATATGGAAACCTGTATGTAATTCTGTGTACTTTGAACGCAAGTTTGCGCATAGTCAGTCACCCACAGCACGTAAACAGCAAAGCCGCCTCATGAAATATACATAAATAGTCTCGTATAATGTTCAATGCATTTAACGGTTGCAACATAAAACTTTAGTACTCGTATTTTTTTAGAATCAAAATGAGCTAAAAGTGAAAAATTCTTTGCACTTATTTTACTGTAGCTGTTGCTGTTGCAGTAATATGATTCCTTTACAGCTCCATAACAAATCGTTATGGCGGTCATTGATATCTATGCGATTTTGATGGCGATTGCGATATTATACTTCATGGTACGACTACATGGTATTGAGGAAAGTTGTACTTGCTGTTGAAGCATGGAATGAATAAATGAAATTTGTAAAAATTTTGCATTGACAAAGTTTTTATTTTTATATTCGGATTCTAATTTCGATTTCATACACAGAATTTGTATGCAGCCCAACATGATCATAATAATTAAAAACACGAAATCCCGAAATTTTCATTAAACTAATCAACTAATTACTACGTTTACTTTGCCAATAAATGTACACACATCGTACATACAATAAACACCAACTATTCGGTATGACTATGAATGCATAGAAATGCATAGCAACATTGTTGCCATTCGCTATCATCCGTAAAGAATTTGTAGATACATAGTACAAGTATTTCCATCGACTTTATGGTTTTTAAATTGCGACTGACATGTGTAAAACGTTTATAAGAGTGTTAATTTCTCTGCAACATTACTACATACAAATCTATAGAATTAATGAAGATATGCATTGGACACAAACAAATTTAAATAATTGGCAAAAAGAGAATAAATCAATAAAACAATTTACACTTATCGCAATGTTGACAAAATATATTTATATTAACACCAACAACAATCATAGAAATACACGAATTAATCAAAAGCTATAAAATGGTTAATCACATATGCACATACATTGTAAAGACTCGGATTATTCTTACAGTTATTTATTTTGCAGATGTATACTTTTACAGATTAATTCTTATGTAATAATGGAGCTGTACATACTCTTTGTTCTCTTCCAAATAGAAATAATAATAGCCTAATAATTTATGATTGTGTAAAATAATGACAAATAAAAATCATAAATATTGAACAATAATAAAATGCTAAAATTTGCTTTGTTAATGATTTATACACTGTACAAAAATATTCTATAAAATTATTGAATGCATTTGGTATGAAGTTTTCAATTCGATGTTCTTCTACAATGAGATCATATGTAGGCTGCGGACGAAGTCATTTATAGTAAAACATCAATTTTGTAGGGGAGCCCCCGAAGAGAAAAGGCATAAGTATGTTTGGTGCAAATATTGAAGAGCAAAAATAATGGAAATCATCTTGGGTGATTATATATCACACTTCTAAAAACAACACTTAATTAATCGATTTATCGAGACGAATTCAAAATCTGTTTAATAGTTGTAAAGCAAAAGTGACGTATGTGGATTTTAGGTCACTTCTAGGTGATGCACTAATATAAAAAAGAATCATTGAAATCTTAGAATCTTTTTAGCAGTTTTGGAACATCTATGTTTGTTCGATGTTCTATGTTGTTATAATACCGACCGAATCGAATATTCTTTTTAACAAAGTCGTCAAAATACAAATATAATCGAGTACTGATTTTATCACAGTCGTAAAAAAATGCCAGTAATATAATGCCCAGTTGCGTACATATTTTCTGTGATAAAGAAAATTTCGCAAACTTTCATTATGGAGATATATGATATTAAACAATTTATTAGTCATACAAGCTGCGTAATTAATATCGTCATGAGAGCTAATGTATTCATATGGACTACATAGATGTGAATTATGTGAATGACTTCGTGAGAATTTATGCATTATGAAAGAGCATACATATGAATGTCACGCTATCAATACGTACACAGTACATAAATTGTCGTTATTGTTGTTTTTTTGCAAACGAAAAATAAATGTTGCAAAATAATAAATACAATGAAACCTTTACTTTGACACATTCATGTTGATGTATTGACAATGTTTTCATTTTCAATATTTTGGTCGTTTTTTTCCCCTCCAATTGCCGTATGTTCGTCATAGGTTCGATGACATTCGTTTGCTAATACAAATGAGTTCAATGTCAAATTCTATCTATAACAAAAATAAAAATATAAAAACAGATCCCAAAAAAAGAAACACGAAAATACATATACTTCACTTTTCAAGATATGCAATACTTGTAATATTTTATCCTGTCTAAGCAGCATTTAATACAGAACACAGCAGCTCACACGTGTCTGCGATTCACACAATACACAATTGAATGCAATTTTAAGGTTTGGGGATATGGTGTTGCTTGGCATGGCATGGTAATATCATATAATTTTCAATTTTGTCACCATAAACACACATGCACTCATACACGGAACATGCACGTATGCAGACGAAATGATCGACGAGATATATTTGAAAAAATGAAGCTATTGAGATTGATGACTAGACTACGAGTATGTGCTCCATTCACACCGGGAATGGTGATCGACGAGTGCTGGTACAATATAGCAAATAAATATGTGTACTTACATATACTTATGCATAATAAAAAATGAACTAATGCGTGTTATGTTAAACACTGCGTGGGCAGTAGCATTACAAGTACTCCATGCATACAGTACAGTACAGTGGAGATGCAGATTATATATTGTCTCTGAAGGTTTAATTTTTTTTTTTTTTTTATACAGTCTCTTTATTGAAATTTAAACTTGAAGAATTGCAACTGTTTGTCAGAATAGTGATTTGAATTGTGAATTCAATCGAAATGTGAATTCAGATTGAATTGATATGAATTGTATAGGACTGTTTACAAATCTGACAGACAGATAGACAACATGCACTAGTGAATGATCAAAAAGGTATTCATAATCAATAGCATATATTGTAGCGGACAAGAAAATATGAACATTATTTTCCTGCAAAGGTATTAAGCTATTATCCAAATATACCAAGAATTAGTTACTTTGCCAAAAATTTATTACAATAGATATCGTAAATCTACAACTGCAGTCTGCAACCTTGCATTCTTTGGCAAATAAAATTGACCAGTATAAATTATGGTTGTTTCTCTTAAAGGATAAAATTAAGTTTTCGACTTCGATATTGATAAAGTCACCAATGATCGCCTTAATGTCATTTAAAGATCCTCCAACTATCGCACCAGATTCAGAGTATGAGGCAGACGTACGCCTTAGCGACAGCGATAAGTGATTCCACCAACCTAAGAAATTTCACCACAATCTAAAATTTCACCCGCTTGGAGAGTCTGCAATTTTTCAATAATTTTCTCTATAATTGAGCATTATAGCATCTCTTGGGATAAAGATTCTTATATCACGCAGAAGTAGTAGCAGTAAGGCATCGAACTCAACACCCAAAGCTGTAGGTAAGACTGTAAGCTGTAAGTAATCGTGTAACGAATAAATTTATAATCTGAAATAATGCTATGCGCAGCAGGTCCTTTCTTCTAGGTTTGCTGAGTAGAATTCAGCAAGTAGGCAAAGTTCTTCAGTTACATACGGGATATGAAAATCCCTGTGGAGGTTAACATTTTTGGTATACCAAGGAGCATTGGTAATAATTCGTAGGATTTTCGATTGAGCCTTTTGCAGCTTTTCGACGTTCGAGGGTGAAGCAGTACCCCAGAGTTGGATACCGTAGATCCATATGGGCTTGATAATGACTTTGTAGAGTAGAAATTTGTGGTTTAGTTTGAACTTGGACTACCTGTTGAAAAGCCAGTTTAACTCGTTTATTTTGAGTTTTATCTGAGTAACTTTTACACTTATATGCTTTGCGCAAGTAAGTCTGTGATCTAAATGCATTCCTAGATATTTAGTTTCTGACGCCTGAGGAATCGGTTTAGAGTTAATTTGCACAGGGGGAGAAGAACTCCTGCATAGAGTAAATGTGACATGAACGCATTTGAATTCATTGACTTTGATTCTCCAGCGATCAAGCCATTCTTGAAGCATGTTGTCGTGTACCTAAATACTAAAATTCAAGGAAACGAATACGAATCGTTTAGACACAGAGCAAACCCAACAAAAATTCAACTGAAGAGGTGGTTGCAAGCTTGTATTTGAGCGCAAATTGCATTCGCGGGAGGATCTACTATATTAACCAACCAACCAATATCAAAATAGTTCACTTCATTCAAGTTTTGTGTAGCAATACCACTTCTCCTAATGAATACACCCACTCTAGTTGTGTTGGCATTAACAGGCAGTCCTTCTATATTAAGGCCCTCACTTGTGCTCATTCAATCATTGACTAAATTTAAGTAAACCACCAAGCATCATCAATATTAGAAAAGTCGTATTAAAATGGTTTTTAAGCACAAATTATGCCGCGAAATCCTGATGTATATATATTTTGCGCCTTTTGCAAAATATTACGTTATCCTATTGATGTAATGCTCTTGTCTTGGCCAGTCCAATTTTTAGACCTTAACTCGCATAGAAGTTTTTGGATATCATGAAGAATTTTCAAATCAACTGATTTTCTATACAGATTTACATTTGTGCAAGTTTTATGGATATTTTAGTGATTTTCAATTATTATTTAGAAATAATATGCTTCATTTCTTGACCTGTGCCAATTGAGTTCTGTGGACTATTTGATTGACATTAACTACATTTATGTTTATAATCAACATCCAAATAGCTCAAATTGATTCAATTAGAATTACATATGGTATTGTTATAACTTTTGCATTTGTGTTTTCCTAACTAATTTAGTCTGGTCTTGCTTTTCTTGTCCAAATCGGTAAGATATTCGTATATATGTTGCTATTGAGTCATATGTTATACGAATAAAAGCTATTAAATGACATTTTAAGGACAAGTTCGCCCGCGTAACACTCGTGTGTCTCATTGACTGTCTGCCACAAAATATTCGTATGTTCATACTATGCATATATGAAGTAAGTACTCTGTGACATGTGTAGCAATAATGTCAAATGCTCTCAATTTGTTATTTGTATACATGTATCCAAGCTTGTACATATCAACATTTGCATAATTATTGCGTAAATATTTGCATATTTTAATTCATTTTTGTTTTATACTTATTTTGTTTTTATTTATAATAATTCAATACATGTGTATGTAAAATGGTCAATACATAGGTATACTAGTACACATATTAAACAAGTATAAATACATATATAGATAACTGATTACAATATTTGATATGAATGCATACATATAATCATCGTATATCACGGCATTGCAAGTATTTATTTATCTGGATGAAATATTTGCATTAGATAAACGTTTTAGGGGGAAGAGAAAAATGTTCACCCAACGCCACCATTATTAACAAGAACAACAACAACATGTGCTATGACGACGTTATTTACGTTCCCACATTTATAATTTAATTATATGTATGTATGTAAGTATTATTTGTAGCTGCATACGTAAATATCTATAAAATACCAATATGAATAGCATGTTAAGAAAAACAACAACAACAACAGCAATAACATTGTAATATTAACAATAATAATGGTAAGTGCAACAAAATATATGTATAAGAAATCTTTGCACTTTGTTATTAATTCTAGTAATTTATTACATTCTTTCAATGAAAAAATAAATCTATTTTATATATACGATAGTGCAAACAACTATACCTGATTGTATATGTATTCTTTTATTGATATCAAATTGATTACAATTATTGATTTACACTGTAAGAAAATGTTTAACTATGTGCGCATCGAAGTAGAGTATTATTGAGATGAACAAGTGAAAATTTGCCATTAAGCACTTTGCAGGGTGACGCTTGTAGTGCTCTATCGATCAGAATCCACTATTATTAGGTACCTTCTAGTCCTGTCCCTTGTGTACATTTAGATATTATCATTTGTTGTCCGACACAACACTGCACACATGAGAAATCCAATATATTCTGAAAAAAAACTTCAAATAAAATAACTTTGTTTTCCAGTTTTCGAGATCAGTTCGTTGACAAATTTTTTTAAGGATTTCTTTGCTTGATATGATGTTACTAGTTATACCTTGCATACTACATATAATATGCAAGGTATATTCATTTCGGACAGATGTTTGTAACCACTTGAAGGAATCTCCGGAGATATAGAAAATTATATATATTCGTGATCAGCGATTTTCGATTTAACGATGTCCGTCCGTCAGTCCGTCTATCTGTCACCTGGCTGGTTCGCACGATCACTTGAGCATGAACTCAAGTTATCGTGCTTTACTTATGCCAAATTTTGACGAAATTTGGCATAAGTAACCTAAGATCCAAGGGTACGGAGGGGATTGATATTGGGCATGATCGGTCAATGGCCACGCCCACAGCAAGCATTCAAAGCGGCTAACCTCGGAATTTTCAAAATCTTTAACTTGCTAAAACTCACTTAATATACCACCTGGGACAACAATATTTAGCCTACTTTTTATAGTAGCTCCCATACAAAGTGTCTGTACTTCTTTTAAATTGAAATAGCTGTAACTTCTGCAATCTTCTGTCCAGATTAACCATAATTGACACTTAGATTACTATAGTCGGAAATAATCTGGCAAAAAATTAGCGTACCACACCCACTTCTTCTTGGGGCTTCCATACAAAGTTTCGGAAATTTAAAAAAAATGTTAACCGCCATAACATACAAACTATTCAGCGTAGAACAGCCAGATTTAAGGTGTGGATTAATATTGCACAATTAATTAGATTTACAGGAAAGAGGTAAGACACGCCCACTTTTTATATTGCTCCCATACTGAGCCTCAGAATTATCTTAAAAACCTCCTTTAAATTATCATAATACCCATAACTTACAAAATACTTCGTCAAAGTCAACCATATTTCGTGTGTAGATTAGTAGTATATTGAAAAGTTATTTTAAAAAAAAATTGGTGAGCCACGCCTACTTCTTAATGTAGCTCCCATACAAAGTAGTGGAAATAAAAGAAAAAGATGGATATTCGAGTAAACTTATTATATATATATATATATATATATGGTGTACAAGCTGTGTCCGCTATTTACTCTTAGATGGCGCTAGTGAGCATATTGAGCTATTATCGACTGTGCATCCTTGTTTTTATGAGTTTGAGTTTGAGTGATTTCATGCAACAACATACATTTTTCCTCGTATAATCATGTCTAGTTTCGTGCCAGAAAAAGAGCATATGCAGGAAGCTCTACTTTTTTGCTTCAATTTGAAGAAATCTGCTGCTGAGTCGCATCGAATGCTTGTGGAGGCCTATGGTTACAGTGCGCTATCGGAAACCTCTTGTACAGACTGGTTTCGTCGGTTCAAAGAAGGCCATTTTGACTTGAGTGACAAGAAGCGTGAAAATAGACCCAGAAAAGTTGAGGACCATGATTTGCAGGCTGTTTTGGATGAGGACGACAACCAATCGCAAAAAATGCTTGCCGAACAGTTAGGTGTTACTCAACCTGCCATTTCCATACGTTTACGTTTTCTTATACCGAAAAACAGCGGATTTAAGCTTGTACACCATATATATATATATATATATATATATATATATATATATATATATATATATATATATATATATATATATATATATACATATAAATATACATATAAATATACATATAAATATACATATATATATATATATACATATATATATATATATATATATATATATATATATATATACATATAAATATATATATATATATATATATATATATATATATATATATATATATATATGTGTGACTGTAAGGTCATTTTTTTATTATCAAATAATAGAATAGATTATTATAATAGATTATTTTTTTCAGTGTACATACGACCATAAATAAATGCATGATCGTTTATTAATACTCATATATTTCTCAATTGTAATACATATATTTTGTTTACGTCACTACTAAATTTAAATTGTATTGTTATTCTAACTTCCTCATTGGTATTATTGATTTTCAGTTCATTTTACGATGCACATATTAAGAAATTCTAACACTACTGATAAATTTGGCTGCTACCAATGTTATAGTTTTATACTTGATAGTTTAATAAAAGGTAAATTGAAATTATTTGCGAAGCATTTGTATGGTGTTTTACTTTCTGTATAAGCACCTATAAGTACTTACATATATCCTACGATCAATAAATAAACGCTAAATCAATTAGGTCATTACTGTATAAAGTATATTTAATGAAATATCTGATTAAGTATGCATTCACATGGAATACGCTTAGGAGTATACATTTTATTTGCAATTTAGGCACATGCATATGTATTAGCTTTATCGATGCCAAACCCGGTATCTTTCGTGGATAAAATGTATACAAGAATACTTTGCTTGAAAACGTACATAATCATACTTTGAAATATCGGAAATTGCAAGAAGAAATTACAAATTATCTCCCAAAAATATTTATAAAATTTGTTGGCAGACGCTTCTTACACCCATGTGGTCTTTTCAAATTGACAAAATCAACCCAACCGATATTTTCATGATATCAATAAAGTCTTTGGTTGTCAATCGACGATGTCTAGTTCAAACTTTGTCTTCTGCACTTTTGCTTACATCTTCAATAATTTTGTAATACTCATGACTTGTCATTGACTTGTCATCACATCACATCATTCGATACTTTATAGAATCAAAACATAAAACATAACAAAAAATTTGACACAAATTTCCGAAGCAGTATTACTATTTCAATAGATTTTGGTAATTACTTCACATAATTCTTGAACCGAATACTTGAACTTCTATAACATGAAATTTTACTACCTTATAACTATGTAGATTTTTCTGATTTCATGATTTCAAAAACATGTTGATCACAGTACTAAAATTGTATTTCATCATATTTACTAATGACAGTACATAATTGAAATTTAAATATTAAATATCCCTTTAAAAAAAACTCGATATACCCAGGATCAGCAGCAGCTTGGAAGACTGGCATCCTTAATAAGCACGTACCTACAGACATATGTTAATTAATTCTATATTAAAATGATACAAGTGTTCTATTTTAAGTTTTAATTTAATACGTACATAAAGTATGAAATATTAATTCTCACGTGGTCATTATAGTTACGCGATGTATATATGGCATATATGTAACATATATGATATATTCTACATGTATGTACATTAGGTCGAGTCAAATAGCTAAAAGAAATCTTTGATATATCCTTAGCGTGAGCGTGCTATTACAGATGCCTGAATATAACTCCACACAATTTTTTCTTTTTGAAAAAATATTGACTTCCCTAATAATGACTATAATTAGTATTTTAGCATCAATTTATGTACAATTGATAGAAATAAATTGATGTAGACAAATAGATAAATTCTACAGAAATTCTACAACAGTTAAAAAGATAAAACATATAAAGTATATAAAAAAGCAGAAATATCATAACTTTCCTCATTCTAATTTACATTTATTTCTTGAGTCTTATAAATAATGATGTAAAAAATTATTATGTCATAAAAAAGCCAGTATTACAAGTGCCATTGGGCCCGTTTTATCTATGGAGGGCGCAAAATAATGGTAGTAATTTTGTATGTCGCTGCAGCACTCTTGACGTCAGCTTTTAGAAGCTTCCAATCCGGCCTAGTCTGCATTACCGTATGGGAATATATATAGGAAACAATACCTCCTCTGCTTCGACTCCAATCATTAGCGTAAACAACATTTATTTACACAATACTTGTTGCATCACCTGTAAGAAGTGAGCGAGTGAGCGAGCGAGCGATGAATGAATCACTAAGTGAATGAATAAATAATAAAACACCCATTTGATGGATTCGTACAAGTGTAGGCTATTAAAGTAAACATGAGCATTTACTTTAAAGTATTTTTATACAAATATACTATATCTTTACCGAATACCTATTCTGCTACCACCAAGATGAAAATGTTGCAACTACATAATTCACTCATTTTTGTATGCACATAAATATATTTTTGTAATAGTAATTATTAATATTTATTACAGTAGACTTATGATAGGTGTTTGTAATTGTCGTTATTATGGTATTTTACATACATACACATATAAACATAATTTTATATTGCTGCTGTTGTCATTTTATTTGCACATTGTGTTGACACCCACTTAGGCATCTCATCTGCAAGAACACTACATACCATCAGCAGCAACACCATTTGAATTGCATCCATGTATGTATGAATGTGTAAAAAGTGCAATAAATATGATGCAAAGGTTAATTGTATAGTGTAGACATACAATTGTAATCATAATTAATTGCTATTGTTGTTTTGTTGTTATTCTTACCCATGATGATGTTCATAATTTTTATGAGCTACCTACTCGTAATATGTTCATACCTACAGCATCGATGAAAAGAAGTTAAACATGTCAGAGTGTTTTGTTGTTGTTGTTGTTGTTGTATTCGATCTACGTTCCCATATTCAAACGAACTTGTGATACAACTCAGTTTTGTCCATAGTTTCGAAAATGCTGAACGATGGTGTAATACAAAATGTATATAAGAATACTAGTATGCCTACAGGTGACATTATTGAAAATATGAAATATATTATTAAAAAGTTAAAAGTTTGATCAATTTCAAGTATTAGATACCACACATAATATTAGGCATTTAATTCAGCTTAATGTAAATTATTACATAGAAAAGTATTTGACATTTGTGTTTAGTACGTACAGCTCCGAAGAACCTTAGCAGAAATTGTCGTCCAATATTGTTGTGCATTTTATATTTTAAACCACATTGTACTACTTCTCCGTTGATTGAAATATCAGTACCTAGAAAAACATAAACTCTTAAACTAAGACTTAGACTTTGATATCGGTCAATCTAACAATATTACAAGTTTCATATAATAACGCATTTTCTAATGTTAATGATATCGAGTTTGTGGATTTCAGTTTTGCCTCCATCTAAAGAAAATTAATAAAATGCATCAAAACGTTACCGGTGATGAAAAATATATATAATTTGAGAATCATAAAAACATATATCCACCCCGACCAACCGGTCACATCGATTACAAAGCCAAATCGCTCCGAAAAAAAACAATGCTCTGTGCTTTCTGTAATCAGCGTTGTTTAGTCTGGTATAGAAGCAACTCAAATGGATTTGCATTGATAGCAATGCTTCATCACAACGTACACCATCGGTCAAGGAAACGGTAGAAGCACTTAAATATGAAGATATTGTATTGATATTGAATGACAGGGTTGACTAAGGAAACACTTTTTCATTTTTAAAGAAAATTTATAAAAAGAATTTAACAATTTACTTTCATGTAAAAAAAATGTGTATGCATTACTGGCTTTTTTCATCATTGCTTTTAATTTTTCTCGTTCAGAATTTGTATTCAATTTAGATTTTTTCAATTTAAAACTCAATTAGCCAGTTCACATAGTGTATAGTCGTTGTATAGTAGCAGCCCATGATGGAATAATAAAAGGTGCTGTACATAGTGACAGGCACGATTTGACACTCCCCAAGCTCAATGTTGTATTTTGGAATTACGGGAAAATGGGGAATAATTTAAGGCCTTTTATGAAAACTTATTTTAGGATCAAATGAAATATGGATATCCATGATTCTTGGTATTAAAGATAATTTATACCGTATTATTTAGAAAAAAAAACATCATTTTTTAAATAATTTAGAACTCTCTCGAAATTACAAATTTTTTCGTATTTAAATAAGCCAGTATTAAAAAAATTAATTTTTTCATTCCGTTAAAAATTTATCAGTCTTTGTCAGTAAAATAAGAACCTAATTTTGTTTAAATTTGTTTAATCAAGTGCTTAATTTTTTCATACTCTTATTGGGCAGTTGAAAAGATATTGTAGAGTTTTATATTGTAAATTTTATCGGTATATGTTCTTTTTGTCAAAAAGTAAAATGTCAAAATATTTTCAGGCAGTGTCAAAATTATTAACCCTCTAGTAGAGTACAAGATGAAGAATTTTTATTCTTTTATTTTTTAAAACAAAACAATGGGTTTTAGCAATTTTTTTACTATTTTTAACTATTGTAACAAATAAGCAAATATTTACAGGTTGATATAATTGAAAAAAAAAATCGCGAAAATCTCCTCGGTTAGAGGTTGTGCGTTGGGTTTGGGAACCGCCACATAAAAAAACCCCCCAATGAAAAAAACAAATATACCTCGGATAAGGACTACCGCTTTTGTTGATGACTCCCGCAAACGAAAAAAAGACAATGATTTACGGATATGCACCTGGAATGTCCGGTCCCTTTATAGGGAGGGTGCCTCTATCCAGCTGGTTGATGTCCTCGGAAAATACAGAGCTGACATCACCGCTCTCCAGGAAATGCGATGGACAGGACAGGGCTGCTCCAAAAGAGCGTCCTGTGACATCTACTACAGTTGCCATGCTGAAAGGCACGAATTAGGATGTGGATTTTTGGTCAGCAAGAGACTACGACATCTTGTATCACAGTTCACGCCTGTGAACGAACGGATGGCCACAATCCGCATCAAGGAAAAATTCTTCAACATCAGCCTTATATGTGCTCACGCTCCGACGGATGAGAAGGACAATGTGACCAAGGAGAGCTTCTTTCAGCTCCTCGAAGAAGCTTATGACCGCTGCCCCCACCACGATATCAAAATCGTGCTTGGCGAATTTAATGCCAGGGTGGGTACCTTTGGTCCAACTGTCGGGAAATTCAGCCTCCACCAGAACACCTCAGATAACGGAATGAGGCTGATCGACTTCGCCGCAGCACGAAACATGGTAATTGGTGGTACCAGATTCCAGCATCTCGACATCCACAAAGCGACATGGCTGTCTCCAGATCAACGTACAAGAAACCAAATTGATCATGTGGTGATTGACGGAAGGCATGCTTCCAGTGTGATGGACGTGAAATCGATCCGTGGTGCCAACATCGACTCAGATCACTACCTTGTTGCAGATAAGGTGCGCACACGCCTATGTGTCGCAAATAACAAGAGAAGTCCCACACAGAGAAAGCTCGACGTCAGTAAGCTGCGATCACCAGAGACAGCAGATGCATTTTCCACTCGACTATCGGATCTGCTTATGCAGAACACTCCCCCACTTGATGATACATGCGCACGGTGGACACATATATCCCACTCCATGACTACTGCTGCCGAGGAGGTAATCGGTTACTACCGGCCTCTGAGGAATGAGTGGTATGATCAGGAGTGTCGCGACGCTACCGCAGAGAAAGACGCCGCCTACAGAAAAACCCTGCGTGCAGGCGTAACGCGAGCTGTTAAGGAGCGGTATAGAGAGAAAAGGAGTGCAGAGAGACGTCTTTTCAGGCGCAAGAAGAGGGAGTTGGAAAGACGTGAGTGTGAGGAGATAGAGATGTGTACCGACAAGAATGAGACTCGAAAATTTTTTGAAAAGATCAAGCGCCTGAGTGGAGGTTTAAATCCCGGAACCTCTTCTTGTCGTGATGGAAATGGGAATCTGGTTACGGATGTCCAGAGTGTACTGAGCCTATGGAGGGAACACTTCTCCACGTTACTGAATGGCGAAGCTACGAACAATTCCGCCAGTGGAGGAGAATGCCCGATAACCCCAATTAAAGATGATGGTGTTGATGTTCCACCACCCGACTATGACGAGGTTGAAACGGCCATTTTAAGGCTGAAGAACAACAAAGCTGCAGGTGCTGATGGCCTGCCTGCCGAGTTGTTTAAGACCGGAGGCGATGAGCTGCTCACCCGCATGCACCAGCTCATAAGCAGAATATGGTCGGATGAAAGCATGCCTGATGATTGGAGGCTCAGTGTTCTCTGTCCTGTACATAAAAAAGGAGACCCCACAATTTGCGCCAACTACCGTGGAATAAGTCTACTGAGCATCGCGTACAAGGTTCTATCGAGCGTACTGTGTGAAAGGTTGAAGCCTATGCTCAGCAACCTGATTGGACCTTATCAGTGTGGCTTCAGACCTGGTAAATCCACCATCGACCAGATTTTCACACTGCGCCAAATCCTGGAGAAGACCCAAGAAAAACAGATCGACACACACCACCTATTTGTTGATTATAAAGCCGCTTTCGACAGTCCGGTAAGGGATTACCTCTACGCAACAATGTCTGAGTTCGGTATTCCTGCACAGCTCATTCGACTTTGTAGAATGACACTGCATAACTCCCGTTGTGCAGTGAAAATTGGGAAGGACCTCTCCGCACCGTTTAATACCGAACGGGGTTTCAGACAAGGTGATTCGTTATCGTGCGACTTCTTCAATCTTATTATGGAGAAAATAATGGGGGATGGGTCGGATGGGTCTCACGGTGAACGAGGGCAAGACGAAGTATCTAGTGTCAACAAACAAAGAGTCCCGGCGTCTTGAACAGCACGTCACTGTTGACAACTACGCTTTTGAAGTAGTAAGGGACTTTGTCTATCTTGGAACCAGCATTAACAGCAGTAATGACGTCAGCTTGGAGATCATGCGTAGGATAACTCTTGCTAACAGGTGTTACTTTGGGCTGAGTAAGCAATTGAGAAGTCGAACCCTCTCTCGAAGAACGAAAACTACACTCTACAAGTCTCTCATCATGCCTGTCCTAACATATGGCGCTGAAGTCTGGACAATTTCCACCTCGGATGAGCGAATGCTTGGAGTTTTCGAGAGAAAAGTCCTACGCAAGATCTTTGGACCTATTTGCGTTGGTGTCGAGTACCGAATAAGGTACAACCATGAGCTGTACAAGCTGTATGCCGATATTGACATAGTAAAGCGCATCAAAATCCAGCGGCTGCGCTGGCTAGGTCATGTCGAGCGAATGGAAGAACACGCTCCAGCTAAGAAGGTGTTATATTCTGAACCCGCTGGAGGACGACGCAGAAGGGAAGACCAAACCTCCGGTGGAAAGACCAAGTACTGGAGTTCAAAGTCTGACATTTGCGAAAATGGATCGCTTAACTATCGCACAACGCATTAAAATTGTAAAAACCTACTACAAAAATGGTGATTCTGCCAAGTACGCAAGCAATTGGCAAAATTGTGAAGAAATATGAAGAGACTGGATCGGTTATAGATATTGTAAGGCCTGTGCATCATCGTTTCGCTAGTACCACCGAAAATATCGCTGCTGTAAGTGAAAGTGTTGCCGAAGACCCGAATGTGTCGATTCCTCGTCGTTCTCAGGAATTAGGACCGTCTTACGGCACATTATGGCGTATTTTGCATTTGGATCTACACCGACATCCATATAAAATCCAGCTCACACAACAACTGAAGCCAGCTGACCATTCACAACGTCGTAGATACGTCGAATGGGTGCTTGAACAACAGGCGGTGGACGGCGATTTTTCGAACAAAATTTTCTTCAGCGACAAAGCACATTTCTCACTCGGTGGGTATGTTAACAAACAAAATTGTCATATTTGGGGTTCTGAGAATCCTCAAGTAATTGAAGAGAGGCCACTACATCCACAAAAAGTCACTGCTTGGTGCGCTCTTTGGTCCGGAGGTGTGATTGGACCTTACTTCTTCGAAAACGACGATGGAACGACTGTCACCGTCAATTCGGAGCGTTATGGTCACATGATAACCGACTTTTTTTTGCCTGCTTTTGAAGAATACGACTTAAAGAATACGTGGTTTTACTTTTGAAACCGTAAAATGGATAACCCTTTACTTTAAAATTCATTGGAAAATAACTGTTACCATCGGATGATTTTGAGTTGAGTAACAAAGAAAAGAAATTAATGCCCCTATTGCGGTTCACAACTTTTGTAACAGTTTGGTCGCCGTCGAGAAATTCATATTGCCGTTCTCAACTCGACTGGCGGCTGATTTTTTTGATTGTGTTCATTATTTTTGTGGTATTGCCGTTTGCAACTCTGTTTCAGTTTGGTCGACAAGCACATTAAATATACACCACTGCTCATAAGCAGTTGTGTTTGCATCAGTTGCAGTTTACTTTAAACTAATAAAGCCAAAAATAATGGAGAGATCGTAAGTAATAATTAGCTTGGCTTCATATTGTAATTTCTCAACATTTTATACATTTTCAGAAGTTTAAAAATTACAACAAGTTGAGAAATGAGATGACTTGATTTTGTATAGTGATGTAGGTATGAAGAAAAATGTGAAATAGTTTTATTTTACACACGGAATGTGTTTTGTATTTGTTTTTTTTTTATTTTTTTTGCCCGCCTTATGTATATACATATATATATAAAAATGTTAATGTGATAACAAAGTAGACGTGAATCTAAGAAAATAAGATTTTTTTTTTAAATAATTTAAGTTATCTTCCATTTACCAAAAAAGACTGAAATGAATTTAAAAAATAAATTAGAGATAAATTTATTGAGCTTGGAAAGAACGCATTATATTATTTCTGATACTCCTTGCAGCGTCTGTTTCGTCTCCAATACATCTAATACTTCTTTTAAAACAAGTGACATTGTAGATTGAGCCACTCCTATATTGAAGTCATTGCCGCTGCTCTTCTTGTAGCTTCCATCAGCGAAAAATCTAAGAGCAGCACACAATTTCAATATTGGTGGTATAGATACGACACGCACAGATTTCTTGAAATGGTCTTTTACGTCATCCAGCAAAAAGCAAAATGCCTCTTTGCTCAGTCGAAAATAGCTAATAAATCTATAAAAAAATTTATTATTTGCTTTTATTTATTTTGAACAATATTTATACTTTTCGCTAGGTAGTTCAAGAGGGTTAGAGTTATCACGAATTTTTCTCCGTAAGCGTAGCAAAGCAATTTTCGCGTCTTCGTTTTCATCTTCATAAAACAAATCTACACTAATATCCATTTTAAATAATTTTCACAGCAAAACACAATTGTATATTTCCTTAATTTTTACTTAATCGACCACTTTTCTGTCATAAGTGATATTTTAAGCTGGTAACGCCATAACAATTTCAACCGAAAACAGTGGTGTACCACAATACCAAAAAATAGTTTGGTCTTGTTGAAGTCGGGTCGACTCTAAGACGACCAAACTGGGTTGAGTGGTGAACCGCAATAGGGGCATAACTTAAGTACCGCTATGTATATAGGTATACTAGTATATACACAAAATAAATATTAAATGTACATATTTTATCGAAAAGAGAGTTAAGTATAAAGAGAAATAAGATCATAAGAGCGAATTAAAACAGTGGGCGCGATATGACCAAACAGATTCCAAAAAGCTGTCTTTTTGTTTTCTTCTATACACTTCTATACACGCGAAAGCGTCAAAATAACCCTCTTTGTTAATTAAATTTTGGACTAGAACACATAGTACAGTTAAAATGGGTAAAATTTATTTATTTTATTTGCAAAGCATTCGCATTTCTGAAATGTTCCTAATTTTCCAGGCTTGCGTCGAAACTTAAATTGAAGCGCGGAGTTGTGCCAACTGTCTGCCGAGTATATGGTGGATAACTCTTCGGGGACAGCGAGTTCAGCGAAGAAAAAATAAGCTCATCGTTGCTATGTTGTTTCATCAACAAAGTTCGGAAATTGCATTTAATGGTAACAAAAAATCATTGGTTATTGTATGGAAATATTCAACTGTTTAAATTAACTTATTAACGGAGCTCGGATTAGATTGTTTTGAAAATGACGACAATGTCGGCCTCGAAAATATTTCTGTCTATATATATCATAAATTACAACACGAAGTGGGAGATATTGCCATTCAGGATGGTGCTGATTGAAGTTATACATGCGTAAATCACCTGAGTGAAGGTGAAGACCTCGTGGTTCGATTGAACTCGCTTGAAAATATTTTTAACGCATTTAATGGAAATGGGTTGCTCATAAGAAATAATTTTGTACAAAAACATATTGAGCAATTTTCCAGTATTAATTGCAATATTAATGTAAAGAAATTGTTCTTCCGGACGAGGATGTTCTTCAAGATTAGAAAACTAAACAAAAAAATTGAAGAAACCGCTCACAATAAAAAAAAGAAAATTCGCTAACATAGTAACTTAGTATTTATTAATTTTTTTTTAATTCTTAATTAATTATTTTTTAAATTATTGATATAATTATTTAATTTTTTTTTTTTTTTTATATTTATACATGTGTACATATGTGCACAATAAAACTTGTAATGAAAACACGAAACCACTTCGCTTTTATTTATCTATTTTAATCCATAGCTTTTCCACTTGGGCAACTTCTGGTCACTTTAGGTTACATACATATGTATTTTCGCGGTATATTTATTTACTTGTTTCTAATATTTTCCATAATAAAGTAATAAACATTGCTTATTTTACAATTTTGTATAAGCGTTCGCAGTTTTATTTACCTTTTGTATGGGATTTTGATACTTCTTATTTGTATACTATTCGTACTGTTTCATTTATGACGTCACAGGGCTCAATCTGTATTTTTATCATTCTTGGGAGACACATTCAATGCAGTGTTGCCAGGACATCAACAATTAAAAAGGTAGATCGGCCAAATAAAAATGCTAAATAAGCTAAATGGTTAAAAAAACACTTCATAAACAGTTTATATTTTATTTTTAGCATTTTTGCATTTTAGTTCAACAATCGAAGCATACATTAGGTACAAATATATGAGAAAATACTTTCTTAAAACTATTAATTAATATATACATATATGACTACAAACATTAAATCAAGCGCTTTCGTTTTAACAACTAAATAACAACTGAATTTAGAAGAGGGCAACGGCAAACTATTTCAACATTATACAAAAACAGATTATTGCCGAAAATTTCAAAATTATATGATTCCATAGTGGACTATATCTAATATGTAACTATTTCCTCTTCATCAGATGAATTGGATGAACTACTGTTTAAATATATATCACAAGTGTCTAACATCCTTATGAGCTGCGCTACATTAAAAGATCCTGTAGCCGTGTCGCTGGCGCAGTAAAGATTTGCAGTCTCGAATCTTTTATCAGTAAGCCAATATACAAGAACTTTTTACTTGTATATCCTGTAATAGAAACAAATATTCCGCGCAACACAGCTGACTATTTAACAGAGAATGATAATGGCGGCAAATATGTTGAACCAAATGCTGATGCTGAATTATGCATTTATTATTCTGCATTGTTCATATAATTAACAATTATATTATATATTATATATATTCCGAGGGTAGGGTGCCGTAGCTCAGTGGTTAGTGTGTTGGCCTTCTGATCTGTAGGTCGTGGTTCAATCCCCGGCTGATGCATAACAAATTTAATATCGAAAAAATTTTTCTTTCGTACGGTACCCACCTGTCGGCAAGCAATTGGCAATTCTTTCGGCAGTAACAATTTGCCATAAAACAGCTTCTAAAAGAACTCTGTGACAAAGCTCAGAAAAAGTGATGTCACAAGTGTTCTGCCGTTCGGAACCGGCTAAAATAAGTAGGTCCCTTCTAATACTGTCCAAATTTAAGACGCACAACAGTAATGGAAGAGAAGCTCGGCCAATGAGCCCTTTGGGGCTTTAAGTGCCACATATTTATTTTTTTTTATATATTCCGAGAGAAGAATTTTGCTGCTCTCATTTTGAAATAAGTGTATAAATGAAAATCTATCAAAGTGAAAATTTCGAAAATATTTTGTTACAATAACCCTCTGTGTTGAACATAAAGGTCAAACAATTCACATGCATTTATTTATTCTTTCTTTTAAATTATTAGAAATTTTATTTTAATTACATCAACTTGTAAATATTTTTTTAAACGTTACAATCATTAAAATAATAAATATTTGGTCAAAACCTATAGTTTTTCTTTAATAAATTTAAAAAAAAACTCATAATTTTGTACTCAACCAAAGGGTTAATAATTTTGACATATTTTGACACATAGTACTTTTGAAACTACCTAAACATACTTTGGCATATACTGTAAATAACATGGGAACAAATTTTATGATTGCCTTGCTTGGTTAATTATACTACGTATTTTTTTTTCTTTCCAATTTGTTTGCCATTTTGTCATCTTCTCTCGCAGCTGTAGTATTGTGACGTCACATCTAGAAAAATCTTCTCTGATGGTCACGATCTTCTTTTCTATTATTGTTAGTAAAAGCACAAATGCAAAAACATTATCAGTTGTTGGCAGTCATGGTTGCTGTTTGATTATGCGGCGTATGACAGTGTTTTTGCTTTTGTCTTAGTTCGCATTTAGGCACAAAAACCTTTGCACGAAAAACATTTTCAACTAACTTTTGATGTTTCGTTCGCGTTTACAACGGCAAAAATGTTTCTCGGCGATTCCTTTGTATGTTTGACCTAATATTTGACATTACGAACAGTGTTTGGACTGTAAAAATTTTCTTAGAGGTAGATGAAATTGTGGTAGATTCTAAAATTTAGTGGTAGATTTTAATGAAGTAAAAGATAATGATATTTATGAAGTCGCTTTTTGCCAATCATCAAAAAGTGTAATGTTTCACATTTATTACTATTGTACATTTATTATTATTGCCTCAATTGTAGGATAGTCCAAACACTGATCACTGATGATAAGGACAAAGGGTGTCTCATATACCTGAAACAAAACCCCTCTCTGCTCTCTGTATCCATCGCTTACAAACAAAATGTATTTCATGCAAATGTTTTTGTATCTAAAACAGGACCAATATATATATAAAATGGGTGATCTGAAACTTTACACAAACCCTTCAGGGTTTGACGTAATATTTGCTAGGTGAATTCATACAATGTAGTGTTAATAGCTGATTTTTTTGTTTTTGTTTTTATACCCTGCATAATGCAATATGCATGGTATATTCATTTCGGTCAGATGTTTGTGTCCACTTGAAGGAATCTCCGGAGATATAGACATAGATATATATTCGTGATCAGCGTCGATTAAATTTTCTATTTAACGATGTCCGTCCGTCCGTCTGTCTGTCACCTGGCTGGTTCGCACGATAACTTGAGTAAATAATGAGCTATTTCGATGAAATTTGGCATAAGTAATCTATGATCCAAAGGTACGGGATTGATATTGGGCATGTTCGGCCAATAACCACGCCCACACCAAGCATTCAAAGCGACTAACCTCGAAATTTTCAAAATATTTAACTTGCTATAACTCACATAATATACCACTTTGGACAACAATATTTAGCACATAGAGTTATATTATAATACTATATAACCTCGCCAAAAGTGGTTGAGCCACGCCTACTTTTTAGCGTAGCTCTCATACAAAGTGTCTGTACTTCTTTTAAATTGAAACAGCTGTAACTTCTACAATCTTCTGTCCAGAATAACCATAATTGACACTTAGATTAACATGGCAGTGAGAAATAATACGGCAGAAAATCAGTGTGCCACGCCCACTCCTTTTTGGGTCTCCCATACAAACTTGCGGAAATTAAAAAAATGTTACCGGTTATAACTTGCAAACTATTCAGCGTAGAATAACGAGATTTAAGGTGTAGATGCTCACAGGTGCTCACAGAAAATGAGCGCACCACGCCCACTGTTTATCGTAGCCCCCATACAAATTATAAATTAAAACAGCTGTAACTTCGGCAATCTTCCGTCTAGAATAACCATAATTGACACTTAGATTAATATCGTAGTCGGAAATAATCTGGCAGAAAATCAGTGTGCCACGCCCACTCCTTCATAGGTCACCCATACAAAGTCGAGGGAATTAAACTAAAACTTTTAAGCTCCATAACTTACAAACCATTTAGCGTAGGACAACCAAATTTAAGGTGTGGATTGATATTGAAAAATTAATTAGACATACAAGAAAGAGATACGTCACGCCCACTTTTTATATAGCTTCCGTACAAAGTCTCGGATTTATCTTAAACATTAAAACACCCATAACTTACTAGGTCAACCCATTGCAACCTATGTAGTTTAGTATTATAGGCAGAAATTGATCCTCCAAAATTGGTGAGGTACGCCTGCTTCTTAATGTAGGTCCTATACAAAGTAGTGGAAGAAAAGGATGGATATACGAGCAAATTTTTTATATATACCTCTACATATGCAGGGTATAATTTGGTCGGCCCCAGCCGACTGTAAGGAGATTTTTTTCTTCTACCACGTGTACGTGCATAATTCTACCACGTGTACGTGCATAACGTATATGCATACCCTGCATAATGCAATATGCCACTTGTGGGAATCTCCGGAGATATAGTTATAGATATATTTTCGTGATCAGCGATGCTTAAATTTTCGATTTAACGATGTCCGTCCGTCCGTCCGTCTGTCCGTCACCTGGCTGGTTCGCACGATAACTTGAGTAAATATTGAGCTATTTCGACGAAATTTGGCACAAGTAACCTATGATCCAAGGGTACGGAGGGGATTGATATTGGGCATGATCGGTCAATAGCCACGCCCACACCAAGCATTCAAAGCGACTAACCTCGGAATATTCAAAATTTTCAACTTGCTATAACTCACATAAGTTACCACTTGGGACAACAATATTTAGCACATAGAGTTATATTATACTACTATATAATCTCGCCAAAAGTGGGTGAGCCACGCCTACTTTTTAGTGTAGCTCCCATACAAAGTGCCTGTACTTCTTTTAAATTGAAACAGCTGTAACCTTACAATCTTCTGTCTAGAATAACCATAATTGACATTTAGACTAACATGGTAGTCAGAAATAATCTGACAAAAAATCATATAAAGTCGAGGGAATTAAACCAAAATTTTAAGCGCTATAACTCATAAAATAGATAGAGATTTACGGTGTGGATTAGTATTGAAAAATTAATTGGATTTACAAGATACAGGAAAGCCAAGCCCACTTTTTATGTAGCTCCCATACTAAGCATCGGAATTATCTTAAAAACCTCCTTCAACTTATCCCTTTTAGAACCCTTATAACATACAAAGTACTTCGTCAATGGCAACCATATTTCTGGTGTAAATTAGTAGTATATGCAAAAAGTGTTTCTTAAAAAAAGGAAAGAAAAGAAAAAGATGGATATTCGAGTAAACTTTATATATATATATATATATATATATATATATATATATATATATATATATATATATATATATATATATATATATATATATATATATATATATATATATATATCTACATATGCAGGGTATAATTTGGCCGGCCCCAGCCGACTATAAGGTGATTTTTTCTAAATAATATGATATAAATTGTCTTTAGTACCAATAATCACGGTTATCCATATTTCATTTGATCCTAAAATAAGTACGTTTTTCCTACATTTTCATTAAAGGCCTTAAATCATTCCCCATTTTTCCGTACTTCAAAAATTCTACATTAAGCTTGAGGAGTGTCAATACGTGCCTGTCACTACGTACAGTACCTTTTCTTATTCCATCATTCCATGTATGCACCATAAAATAATCAAATATTCATTTTCTCGTTAATCGTTTTCTATTTCTATATTAATTATCGTTAAAGGCAAAACGAACGAATTATTTCTTTTGTCGAAATAAAAATCGGCAAATAACCCATCATTGAACTAGTTCAAAACGGATGTTCGATGGTTTATCATACCTCGAAAAACTTACAACATGGAGAACAACTTACGACTTACAACATTGCTTAAAGTCGGCTACAATATGATTTTGAAAAAGTGACACAGTTGCCGAGTCAATGCGGTACTTAAATAGCAATTTTTATTTTAATTATTTCTCTTTTTTCTTTGTATAAATTTTGTTGTTGATGGATCACAAAAATTTACTGAAGACTAATCGTAGTGGAAACTATTTTGAACATTAAAAAGAATTTGTCAAAATATTAGAACGATTTCTGTATACAATATAGAGTATATCCGCATTTTATTACTCTTCACTACTTAGAAAAAAGACACATTGCAAATTGATTAAAAATAAAAAATATTGAAATAAATTATTTGTAAAATCATTCACCAAGTACAAAAACATATTTTGCAATAAGAAATCAAGTAAATGAGTATATATGAATATTTGATGTATGATAATAAATCATTTATATCGAATTACTAGGGGGGAAATTCATAAAAAACAATCACAATTTCAGCACATCATGGTGATAGGTGGAAAAGTGTTACTAACAAATCCTGTGTTAACCATGCCCAAGTGCAAATCAATTTTGCAATTACCAATTAAAGCGTCAGTAGAAGTGATTACGTTATATTCTAGACAGACGGCAGCCTAATTCCGGATTACCGAGTTAATACGAATTAACTCGGGATTAGGGCAATTTGCGATGGCAACACTGCTGAAAATTTTCTATTGTGAATTTTTCTCGATCCATTCGCTAACAAAAAACTTTCAACAATTGTTAACAGTTTTCAATATGAAAAGTGTTGGCGAACAAATAAATCCAGCTGTCAATTACGAACTGTGAATGTCAATTTACAAGTTTCTGATAGTTTTCAGTTCACGTACTTCTTGTAGATTTTCTCATATCGAGAGTGATAGATGACAGAAATTGATAGTGATAGTAATGTAAGTGGACAGACCTAATAAAACAGCAATCAGCCGTTTAGTTAATCCGCAATACTGCCGTCTGTCAGGTTATTATTTTATTCGGATTAAGTGCGCCGGTAATCCGGAATTAGGCTGCCGTCTGTCTAGGCTATTACTTCACTGACATAATCCAGAACTTTGACTCTTTCTTATTTCATACTTTGTCCGTCAATAGTCAAAACTGAGGTTTATATTAATTTCACAGTACTCGAGTGGCAGAGAACTGGATAGTCAGAACCAATATGGCACAGCAAACAGTATCGCGTGAAGAAGTTTTGCAATATGAATGACATTCGCTTGCAGTGCAGTAGACAATCAATCGGCTGTCATATTGAATTTATTTTGTTATTTATAGTATGTGGAATGACATTAAGGAAACAAAAAAAGTATAAAACGTTGAAACCAGAACTCCTCCCGGTCAATTTACGCATTTCACGAATTGATCACAGACTTTTCAAATTGAATTTAAATGATTTGAAGACGCTGTGGAGATGTGCGTTTCTCCATAATGAATTGGCAAACTATAGTGAATAAAAATGGATACTTAGATCTAATTGTTGACAGCTGCTTGAACGCATTATTCCTATTGGAAGTCCTTCCACTGTAAATAACATCTTATCTACGCACATGTTTTACGTATTTATAATCAAATGTACTACAATAGTAGCGCACTAGACAATCAAACATTATCGGTATATGCTTTTTCATATTTAATCAAGTTATTTAGAATTTTTTAGCATAAAATATTGGGTGATATAAAAAGTTCTGAAGAAAATGTTTCTTTATTGAAAAGCAATTTTAATTTATTATATATGTACCACTATTATATGCTATAACCTTTTGGCATTTTTTTGTAGTTCCGTAATTCCATCGGTATAAAACTTCTGTGGTTTATCGGCGAATTTTTGAATTTTGACAATTTTTTTTCTATCAAAGGAATTTCGCAAAACCTGAAGAAATGGTAGTCAGATGGTGGAAAGTCGATGTTATAAAATGGCTGCATCAAAACTTCAAGCCACGTTCAGTAAATTTTTTGCGGTACCTCAAAAGTGTGTATGTATGTTGACATTATCATTACGGGACACAACACCATTTCTGTTGATCGATTCTGAACGTTCTCTCTTGAGTGCTTCTTTTAACCGAGTTGTCAGTAGATAGCAGAGATAACTACAAAGATAACTACACTACGTTGTAGCAGCTAATAATAGACAATTGCCCCTATTGCGGTTCACCACTCAACCCAGTTTGGTCGTCTTAGAGTCGACCCGACTTCAACAAGACCAAACTATTTTTTGGTATTGTGGTACACCACTGTTTTCGGTTGAAATTGTTATGGCGTTACCAGCTTAAAATATCACTTATGACAGAAAAGTGGTCGATTAAAAGTAAAAATTAAGGAAATATACAATTGTGTTTTGCTGTGAAAATTATTTAAAATGGATATTAGTGTAGATTTGTTTTATGAAGATGAAAACGAAGACGCGAAAATTGATTTGCTACGCTTACGGAGAAAAATTCGTGATAACTCTAACCCTCTTGAACTACCTAGCCAAAAGTATAAATATTGTTCAAAATAAATAAAAGCAAATAATAAATTTTTTTATAGATTTATTAGCTATTTTCGACTGAGCAAAGAGGCATTTTGCTTTTTGCTGGATGACGTAAAAGACCATTTCAAGAAATCTGTGCGTGTCGTATCTATACCACCAATATTGAAAATGTGTGCTGCTCTTAGATTTTTCGCTGATGGAAGCTACCAGAAGAGCAGCGGCAATGACTTCAATATAGGAGTGGCTCAATCTACAATGTCACTTGTTTTAAAAGAAGTATTAGATGTATTGGAGCAGCGCATTTGCGGCAAATGGATTAAAACGCAAATGAGTGAAGAAGAAAAAAATGCGTCAAAGATCTGATTTTTTGCAAAAAGTGGGTTTACCGGCGTGCTGGGCTGCATCGATGGTACACATGTCCGTATTGTTTCTCCGCGAAAAGGTATACAACATCTCTACCTAAATTGTGGTTTTCCAAGTGCAATGCTTGGATTCTGGTCCATTAGTTGAACAAGCCTCTCAAATTGAGCTTTGGTTGTAATTTTTAAACTTCTGAAAATGTATAAAATGTTGAGAAATTACAATATGAAGCCAAGCTAATTATTACTTACGATCTCTCCATTATTTTTGGCTTTATTAGTTTAAAGTAAACTGCAACTGATGCAAACACAACTGCTTATGAGCAGTGGTGTATATTTAACGTGCTTGTCGACCAAACTGAAACAGAGTTGCAAACGGCAATACCACAAAAATAATGAACACAATCAAAAAAATCAGCCGCCAGTCGAGTTGAGAACGGCAATATGAATTTCTCGACGGCGACCAAACTGTTACAAAAGTTGTGAACCGCAATAGGGGCAAATATTCTTTCAATCCCACCATACAGACAGCATCACCTTGCTTGCCGTCAATCCACGATTCGACCACCGACCTTTAATCATAATTTTTTTTTTCGTTTAATATTGTTGTATTTAATTCATACTTCATCGCTCGTGATCATTCTCTTCAAAAATGGTTTGAGTTCGTTTGTGCTAATGCGGTAAAACACATTTTTTTTTTGCGGTTATTCAGGTAACATCTAGTTCCCCGGTTGCAAAATTTCAGTAATCTTTGACATCGAAATTTCAAGAACGAAATCGGGTGCACTGAAGTTTGACCATATGTAACGTTATTTTTGACTCATTTTATATTTTTTGTAGTAAAAAAGAATCACATAGCATATTTCCTAAGAAATTTTACTCATTTTCAAACCAATATAATTTTTTATACAAATGACTGTATACAAAACTTTCTTCACAAGAAATATAGCCTGAAATGTCATCTTAGATTACTATTGCAAGATCAGATTATCACCATTTTCTAACAAAAAACCGATTATATCTTCTATATAGGTATGTATATCACCCAATAATTGCTTTCCTTCATCTGAATTGCAATACTCATATAACGGAATATATGTTATGTGCGATGAAGAACGGATAGGAAGAAGAATAAAAAGATTAAAACTACCTTGCATAATTATATTATTAACTCTTACTTAATGTAAGATGAATTGTATTATTTATTAAATATAATATTAATTACATAAAGACTTATCCGATAGAGGCAAGGTCGCCTACTTTTTATAGTAATTGTGTGATAATTTTTCCTTTCAACTATAAACGTCTCCATTATAGACAGATGGACTTGAGATATGTATAAATAAGTACAATATAATGACGAGGTAGTTCAATGAGTCAGTTAAATTGTAAAATTTTTGAATATACTTATTAGTAAATACATTTATACAATATATAATAAGCACCATCTACAACAATAATTCAAAGTGGACAACATGCATAATAAATTGTGCACAACATTTCTAAACGAATACAATATTTTGTTGGAAAAACAGTCTATCATCAATAATGGAGCGGCAATATGTGTGACAACTCTTCAAGTAAATCGCCATTCAGCTTGTCAGACAGGCAGTCAAATCAACCATGTCAACTAAAGTCAGCTAGGTAGCTAATCACAAAAGGCAGTCATTTAATTTTCCATTATTATTATTTACTCTTTATAGTTAACTGACTTTGGCAAATTTTATCGCGATTAAACATCATCAACTATGGGTATGTGCATTTATACCTATATATGTATCACGATGAGGCTTGCGCAACAGTATAAGTACATATATACGAGCTACGATCGGTAAGAAGCACAGCTGTCAATTGATGGCTTTACAATTTTCACAAATTCTCACAAGGAATCTAATCGATATCAATCAGGCAAGCAAGTGGGTTGCGCCACAACACAATATTATATCCAATTACCTACATATATAATAGATATATACATACTTGTATGTGTATGATGAGTGAGTGGGGTGATAATGTGTCATGATCGCTACAGAAAAGTGTTGCAAATGTGTATAGGTACTTATTATACGTAAGGAATATATTTAGCTGTGCATATGGCAATAAGTAACACCTATTTCGTTTAGTTTTATTTTTTGTGTTTCCTTCTTCGATTTCACCAAAATCAATTTATGCATAGAAACATTCAACAATATGATAAAACAAATAAAGCCGATTGTATTTACGGCCAATTAAAACTAAATTCACCAATTTTCAATATAAGTTGTTAAATATCAAATACAGTAAATACAACTCAATTTATTTATGCCCCGACACTTGGATAAACCTCATTAGAAATTCAAATACAGTAGCATTTAAATTTGACGCATACAAAAATGGTTATAAAGTTCTTACTAGCTAAGAGAATACCTCTCAATAAAATTAATTAATTAATTGGTCACACTTGTGTTATGCCCATTTTAGTCAATTAGTTCTTCTCTCTATTTCTCGTGTTCTGCTGCTCTTTACCATCACTATACTAAGTAGCATTAGTAAATTGTTTTAATTTACTTGTGACACTATACTAGTTACTTGCTACTAGTATAGCAACATACGTAAGTAATGCGTGCTCACACAAAAACAACAGCAAGCATTTATGGCATAAATGTGCCATAGCCGCAGCATGAATTCATTATGTAAGCTGCATAAACTTCTAAAGCGATTATGCATATATATATTTTTTTTCTCTATATTTCATTTGATTTTCTTTTTCATGCTGTGTATTCATGTAGTAATACATTTCAGAAAAAGTTTAAATAAAACAATGATAAAATTGTATATCACTGGCAAAAATGTTTATGTGTTTATATATATACATACAATGTTCATTCAAATAGCCCAATATATAATCTAGCACTATACATATGTACCATACATATGAATATTTCTATGTTTTTTTCCTCAAATGGTTGAGGTTCTTCGCTGCAATGTTTTACAAATTTTAAATTTTGAATGATAAAAATCCTTGCGATATTTCTTTTTGTGATTTTTGTCGCAAGGCTCCTTAAAAGTGTTGTCATATTAAATTGCTGCTGTTAGAAGAATTGTCAATTGATTTCCTGTAACTATGCGCGATTTGAAAGGCTAAAACGGTGTTTTCTATTAAATTGGTCGCGGCACCTTATTGAAGGTCATCGCAATTAGGCTGGATTTGTTTTTTTTTTATGTATGAATCGTTGCTCTAACGAAAAACAATTTTCTCAGACAGTTTTGTGATTACTTGACTCAGTTTTGTTTGAGTGCGCGTCAAAGATGGACACTAGCAATGAGAAAAAAGCCATATTTTACAGTTTTTCTTCGATAACGGCGGAAGTGAAAGCCAGGCAACCGAAAGTGTGAATTGTTTATGGTCCTGTCACTGTAATAGACAATCACACGAAATTGTGGTTTTGTCGATTCTGTTTCCGGTAATTTTGATGTCAAAAATGCACCACGCTCTCAAAGGCCAATTGTCAAAATGTCGATAAATCATGGAAATCGTCCGGCCCTCATATAAATACTGTTACGATTGTACAGGAGTTAAACGTTATTTGAAAAACCTTTTGCAACCACTTCAATAACGCCGGTTACAAAAAGAAATCCGATGGATAAGTTTCACACAAGTTAACACACTTGTGTGAAACTTATTGACCGAATTTCCATCTGCAAATCGCTGCTGAATCGTAACAAAATCGACGCATTTCTAAAGCGGGTGGAGGTTGGTGGCTATGCTAGAATTGACTATCAGAAAGGTTTTGCTTTGTGTTTGGTAGCATTGGCAAACAAGCATCTACTCTTAATTTGGACCTGCACTGTTAACAATTGGACCGTCTGAAGGAATCAATCGCCTAGAGCGGCCAGCTTTGACCGTTAGAAGAGGAATTATATTCCACCAGGACAACAGCAGGTAACAAACCTTCCAGCTGAGGTTGTGTCTCTCTTTTCACTATATCGCACTGACTTTTTGCCCTTAAATGATCATTTGTTTTGATCTGTTCGCAATTCTCTTAATTGTGTGGAAACTTATCGGTTCACGCTCGATAAGAGTATCTGTGTGTTGCATTGTTGGAGATCTAAAAAGATAGATAGTTTCTACGTTATTTGGGTCCTACATTCTTCACCATTTTAGCGTTTCGGTTCGATGTATAATTTCCTATCCAGAATACGACTTACAGTAACATTTTTTTTTAATTAGAAATAAAAATGAGCTCAGCTTGATCATTTCCAAAGAATTTTATCTTAGTTTGTGAGTAAACAGAGCAGACATACCATAAGTCTTCGGCATCACTTCTTATTTCTGCCCAAAAGAGTGGTATTCAAAACTGAGAATCAAGTCAAACTACTTTAAATGATTACCATAATAAAAATGATCAGCATAAAGTCGCATTATTTGCCTGTAGTCATTTTGCGTAACACATAGAAAGAAACAGCGGCACTCTTGAAGGCTTCTCATACCCACCGATTTGTGATAATTTCTTATTCTGACAAAATAGCAAATAGTTGACTTAATAGCTGCAGAAGACACTATAACTACCCGATTATATTAAATTAACATTGTTTCTGTATAAAATGTACCCTTTTAATCCAAAAATTGACAAGGTTTTATAAAAGGTACAATTATTTGACTGTTTTTTAAGCAAAAATGGATCAAAACAAATAACGTCACATTTTTAGGTGACTGACTGCAGGTGGAAGCCTTAATACAACTGTTGCTAATAAATACATGAAAATATTACAGTTATTAACTTTGATTTAAAGCTAACCAATTCAATAGAATGTAATGACATCTGCAAACATACCCGCAAATATTGTGTAGAATTTTTCACTAAAATTTATTTACAAAGCATATCTTGGTATAACTATGTCCTATATCTGAGCATCGATGTCATAAATGGTATTGCCTGCTTAATTTATTGAAAATGTTCAGCAATGACGATAATAGGTAATAATAATAATAATAATAATAATAATAATAATGATAACTGACAATTTTTATAGTTAATTATAAAACCGCATATTGTTAATATTGTTAATATTATTACGTCTAACAATATAAAAGTATAATACATACTTCACAATACAACAATTACGTATCTGCATATATAATCAATTGCTACAAGTGCCTTTAGTCAAATATGGTAACATGGTCTATTAAAAAGAAAATACATTCTACATATATCATACATAATACTGACAGACACACACACACACACATGTACCTATATATAAATGTCATTAATGTATTCAGAGTAAATGAAAAATAAACCGTTTGAGCGCCGCCATAATAACAACATGGCGGTTTTGCATTGATGCTGATATTGATAGTGATGCCGATGATGATGATAATGATGACTGTGGTGGCGCTTTATCAGCCTTTGGCAAATCTTTAATTAACCACAATATAATCATACGTAAATATGTAACATTTACCTGCATATATTTATATGTATCTAAGTATGTATGTTGCTGCTCACTTGACAATAGCAGTTAATAATAATTGCACAATTACTTTAAACGGTATTTAAACAAGTAATATGTACTACTTACTACTTACTATACAATATGAATTGCAGACGGTATTTCATTATTTAATTTAATTTTTATAATTTTTCTTTCAACGCTGCTATTAAATATTGCATTTTTTTCTATTAACTTCTAATGTTTACAATATAAGCAGAACGATTGTAATATGAACAAAAAAATAAAAATACAATCAATATTTTTTAGATGGTTCACGCAGGGAAATTATTTGTGTTCCGGACGTCAGTGTCCACAATGGGTATTATCATGTAGTACACATGCATATTGAAGTAAAACACTCATTTGAGTACTCCTTGTTGTACAAATCCACCGGTTAATTATGAACAACCATTTGAAAAATTAACGAAAACCAAAGAGGTGATTAGTCATGAATACTCAATGCATATTTTTTATGTGAACATTCTCACCAATCATCATTCCTATATTTTAACTCCATGAGACAGTTGCAATATGCGTTTCATCAAATTTCGGTGCCCATATCATGACATTTTTGTTCTCGTAGGTATTTCAGTTCAGAATTATCCTATGATTTATGTTATATTGCAAAAATAGACCATTTGACCTGACCTAATTCATGTACTTGCATATTTAACAATGATCTATCATCTCCACTATCGAATAAATTTTTATACCCTGAATAATGCAATATGCAAGGTATATTCATTTCGGTCATGCAAGGTATATTCATTTCGGTTTTCAAAATCTTTAACTTGCTATAACTCACACAATATACCACTTCGGACAACAATATTTGGCACATAGAGTTATATTATAATACTATATAACCTCTTCAAAAGTGGGTGAGCCACGCCTACTTTTTAGCGTAGCTCCCATACAAAGTGTCTGTACTTCTTTTAAATTGAAACAGCTGTAACTTCTACAATCTTCTGTCCAGAATAACCATAATTGACACTTAGATTAACATGGTAGTCTGAAATAATATGGCACAAAATCAGTCTGACACGCACACTCCTTCTTGGGTCTCCCATACAAAATTGCGGAAATTCAAAAAAAATGTTACCGGTTATAACTTGCAAACCATTCAGCATAGAATAACGAGATTTAAGGTGTGGATTAGTATTGTAAGAGTAAATATACCCACAAGAAATGGGCCAGCCACTTCCATGGTTTATAGTGGCTCCCATACAGGATGGCGGAATTTCTTTTAAATTGAGTTAGCTGCAGCTTCTGCAAACTTCTGTCTAGAACAATCATAATTAATACTTAGGTTAATATGGTAGTTGTACATAATCTGGCAAAAAATCAACATGCCACACCCACTTCTTAATGGGGCTACCATACAAAGTTGCGAAAATTTTAAAAAGTTTAAACCGCTATAACTTACGAACTATTCAACGTAGGACAAACAAATTTATGGTGTGGATTAATATTGAAAAATTAATTGGATTTACAAGAAAGAGGTAAGCCACGCCAACTTTTATATAGCTCCCATACTAAGTCTAGGAATTATCTTAAAAACCTCCTTTAAATTATCCCTTTTAGAACTCTCATAACATACAAGTACTTCGTCAAAGTCAACCATATTTCGGGTGTAAATTAGTAGTATATGCAGAAATTGTTTTTCAAAAAGTGGAAATAAAAAAAAAAGATGGATATTCGAGTAAACTTTTTATATATATATATCTACATATGCAGGGTATAATTTGGTCGGCCCCAGCCGACTGTAAGGAGATTTTTTAGAATTAAGCTGTACTGTAAAGGTTTTAGTTTTACGCTCCACATTTCACGTATACAGCAATAAGTATGACATTTATTAACACACGCCACACACACACACACTCCAAAAATTGCATTAAAAACCTCAAGATTGTTGCATATGTAAACAAATAGTGTTTAGAATAGCCGCATTCTTTTGCACGCGAGTTGCAAAAGTAAACTGACTTATTTGCCGAACTGCATGCAAAGCAACAACAAATATAAGCGACATCGTCTATTTGAACCGAGTTCAATTCAACTGACTTATATTTTGATAGACCTGAGTTATAGTGTTGGAAAGTAAAAAAAACAGCACTATTGTGAATAGACTACTGGAATGTCAAATTATTGTAAATATAAACAAAAATAAGCAAAATAAAGCAAAAGCAAAAAAAATGTATTTTAAATAAACGATAATAAATAAAGGGTTATCCAATTTGCGGTTTCAAAAGTAAATGTAAATAAAACACATAAAATATTTTTTATCATAATATTTCTTTTTTATTATAAAGTTGAACGTTGACATTAGGTGTGAAATAATACATCATTTAAATGACCACCACGCGAATTGTTGCAAGCATCGATTCTTTTCAGGTAATTTTCGACCACTTTTTGACACATATTGGGCGGTATCTCAGCCATAACGTGACGAATGTTGGTTTTTAGGTGCTCAAGAGTTAAAGGTTTATCTGCATAAACACGGTCTTTCGCGTAGCCCCACAAAAAAAAGTCAAGCGGTGTCAAATCGCATGATCTTGGTTGTCACTTGATATCGCCACGACGAGAAATTACGCGGCCAGAAAATTTCTCTTGCAATAAAGCCATATTCGCTCGAGTTGTGTGGCATGTGGCACCGTCTTGTTGAAACCACATATTCTCTAAGTTGTATTCTTCAATAGCAGGCAAAAAAAAGTCGGTTATCATATGACCATAACGCTCCGAATTGACGGTGACAGTCGTTCCATCGTCGTTTTCGAAGAAGTAAGGTCCAATCACACCTCCGGACCAAAGAGCGCACCAAGCTTTTTGGATGTAGTGGCCTCTCTTCAATTACTTGAGGATTCTCAGAACCCCAAATACGACAATTTTGTTTGTTAACATACCCACCGAGTGAGAAATGTGCTTCGTCGCTGAAGAAAATTTTGTTCGAAAAATCGCCGTCCACCGCCTGTTGTTCAAGCACCCATTCGACGTATCAACGTCGTTGTGAATGGTCAGCTGTCTTCAGTTGTTGTGTGAGCTGGATTTTATATGGATGTAGGTGTAGATCCAAATGCAAAATACGCCATAATGTGCCGTAAGACAGTCCTAATTCCTGAGAACGACGAGGAATCGACACATTCGATATTTTCGGTGGTATGAGCGAAACGATGATGCACAGGCCTTACAATATCTGTAACCGATCCAGTCTCTTCATATTTCTTCACAATTTTGCCAATTGCTTGCGTAGTTGGACGATTATGTAAACCATAATCTCCTCTTAAAGCACGATATGTGGCTGTGGCAGAATCACCATTTTTGTAGTAGATTTTTACAATTTTAATGCGTTGTGCGATAGTTAAGCGATCCATTTTCGCAAATGTCAGACTTTGAACTGAAAAAGAAAGAAATTGTTTTAACAACTCAGTTTGACAGATGTCGAATTCTAGCCCTATACTTTTGAAACCGCGAAATGGATAACCTTTTATATCATAGATTCCGCAGAATTGTTTCTTTTTGTTTTTATTTCGTTTATAAATTTCACGAACAACCATATATACCACCAGCGTTGCTAAGTAACTAAAGGGAAATTATATTCAAGTAAAAGGAAAATTAAATGCGAGTTGGTGTCTTTTGCAACTCGGTTACAAAAGAATGCAGCTAATAGTTCCTCTTGCTTAAATTGAAGCTATTAAAAAGCATGTGCAGTATATTTCAACAAGCAAATACTGATGCACTCAACGACAATATTATTAGCTGTTATTCGCAGGGTACAACCGCAATTATGCGATTCATCAAAAGAACGGCCATTTGCAAGAAGAGTCAGGGCGAACATTATTTCATTACTAATCCCACAATTTGTACTTTAGACACAAATTATCAGCTATTTCACAAAAATATTGCGTTTGTTTTTATAACCTGCATAATGCAATATGCAAGGTATATTCATTTCGGTCAGATGTTTGTGACCACTTGAAGGAATCTCCGGAGATATAGATATAGATATATATTCGTGATCAGCGTCGCTTAATTTTTCGATTTAACGATGTCCGTCCGTCGATAACTTGAGCAAATATTGAGCTATTTTCACGAAATTTGGTATATGTAACCTTTGATCCAAGGATACGGAGGGGATTGATATTGGGCATGTTCGGTCATTAGCCACGTCCACACCAAGCATTCAAAGCGACTAACCTCGGAATTTTCAAAATCTTTAACTTCCTATAACTCACTTAATATACCACCTGGGACAACAATATTTGGCACATAGAGTCACATTATACTACTACATAACCTTGCCAAAAATAGGCGAGCCACGCCTACTTTTTATAGTAGCTCCCATACAAAGTGTCTGTACTTCTTTTAAATTGAAACAGCTGTAACTTCTGTAATATTATGTCTAGAATAACCATAATTGACATTAAGATTAACATGGTAGTCGGAAATAATCTGGCAGAAAATCAGTGTGCCAGGCCCACTCCTTTTTGGGTCTCCCATACAAAGTTGAGGGAATTTAGCATAGAACAATGAGATTTAAGGTGTGGATTAGTATTGTAAGAACAACTACACCTACAGGAAATGAGCGCGCCACGCCCACTGTTTATAGTAGCCCCCATACAAAATGAACGAATTTCTTTCAAATTGAAACAGCTGTAACTTCTGCAAGCTTCTGTCTAGAATAACTATAACTGACACTTAGATTAATATGGTAGTCAGAAATAATTTGGCAAAAAATCAGAGTGCCACGCCCACTTCATATCGAGGCTCCCATACGAAGTTGCGGAAATTATAAAATATTTTAACCGCTATAACTTACTAACTATTCAACGTAGGACAACCAAATTTAAGGTGTGGATTAATATTGAAAAACTAATTGGATTTACAAGAAAGAGGTAAGCCACGTCCACTTTTTATATAGCTTCCCTCTTAACATACAAAGTACTTCGTCAAAGGCAGCCATATTTCGGGTGTAAATTAGTAGTTTATGCAAAAACTGTTTCTCAAAAAGTGCAAATAAAAGAAAATTATGGATATTCTGTAAGGACTGTAAGGATATTTTTTTTTTTTTTTTTGTATTTGAACTGACACCTCTCATTGAAAGCCGCTGTATATGCACATAGTTGATTTTTAAGTAATTTTATTGCAAGTATAAATTGTCAATTACAATATAACTCACACAATTGAATTGAAAGAGATAACTCATAACAAATGTCTATTTTATACATTATTTAAATAGTATTCATATTGATGTTTTTGCATAAAATCACCACCAAGGAGAAAGCATCTGCAAATGGATTTGTCTGATTGTTAATGATTAATGTAAATATAATCTACTATTCAATATTAACTGAAATAATTTAATTTCTCTAAGAAGCATGTTGCAATAATAGCCATCCTCCCCTTAGAAAGTACCTTCATAACATAGGCATATCTGAAGAAATAGGTATATCTTAACAAATGTCAACTCCTCACATTTTGCTCTTTGCATCATCCCGAAAGTAGCTGATATTAGAATAAAATTATTTATAATGGCTTTACAATGGAATTACAAATTGTTATGCAAAGCATTCAAATCAATGAAGTTTACCTAAAATGTTTAACAAAATGTAATAAATTATTACTCATGGCCTAATTTGAAAAATTACCCTGTGAAAAATCAGTGTCTGCCCTTTTTACTTTGCACTCAACACAAAATCGTGCCATAGTTTTGTCATAGCCACAGATATGCATTGATCTAAATGGGTTGCGTACCCATGCACTTGTATGTTATGAGACTACAATTGAAGAAAACTTCGGTTAACAAAAGATCCACGTGTTTATGTACTCAAGCACAATATGCTATAGATTTCGGATGTATCGAAATATAATGCGTATCAGCTGTGGAATATTCAAATATTTGTGTATTGCAATTAAGCAAACTTGATGAACAATTTGAAATTCGGAAAAGTTGTATATAAAGTAGTTTAATTTTTTAATAAATTATTTTGTACTTTTGTAAATTTATTCTCCATAGATTCTCGAAATTTCAGAATGACAAAAAAATTTAAAGTTTTATATAGAAATTTTATTTATTTAGTAGCTAAATAACCTGAAATTTTATATGGTGCTATATTTTCATTAAGAAATAATATTTATAAAATTTCATGAGGATACGTTGGAAGCGAATTCACTATATAAATTTCTTCTTTTTTTTTTGACAAAATGATATTCTCCATTTTTCCTGAGTCCATTTTAGTCTCTCTATGAAGTAGTCATGATTTATTATGAGTTAAATTACTTTTAATTTAATTAACAAAAAACAAATTTTGAATGAAGCATTCGAAAAATGGTAAATTTTCATATAAAATTGTTAATTTTCTTTAAGAAAAAATAAATTTCATATAGAGAGACGCTATTTATTTTCGAACGAAATAACAATAAGATTTAGGTGGTGCACTATTTTAGTTAATAATCCGCATTCAATTAGAAACATTGAGATTTATTATAAGCAAATGTAATCTGTAATTCACTAAAAACACCTTCTGAACAAAAAAGAATGTATAGAAAAATTGTTTATAAAACTATGAGTAAAGCTAGCAAAGCTGCTATTACCATTGAGTTTCTCACATTCAAATTAATTAATACTGGCAAGTCTTCATATGATAGCATTCACCAAGATATAGTAAACAGTGTTATTTGTACCTGTTCATTTTCCTATACTTTTGATTCACTTTTGTTTAAGGAGTTTGGATCGTGAGAAAATGACTCAGAAAACATCCACTTTATATATTGTAGAAAATGGAAAACCTCTTTTCTTTTCCCAGTGGTTAGACTATATAATGCAATATAAATTGCCACCCATTAACCCAGTAATTATATGAACTATGTTGAATATTTATGCTCAATAAAATAGAAGAAGATGAATATAAAAAAAAAAGAATTTTCTAAAAAAACATAAAGGTGGAATAAAATTCATTATATCATTATGCATATATGTATGAGTACAATAACCTATGGGTTTTATGAAATCCCAGAAATTATATAGTTTATTAGCTTGGCTTATAAACAATTGTAGCACAACAGTGTGCGATAAAGTAAATGTTGATGAAAAATGTTGTTTGCAACGCCCACGTGCCATTTTCAACTGTCATCTGTTATGCTTTGGCCCAACTTCAGGTAATATCTTCAATTCATCATGTGCATGCTCGGCTCTGCGCCATAGAGATGGCCTCCCCCAATAATAATGATGCGCGCGCATGATTTGATTTCAATTGCTGTTCTCATTGTTGTTGTTGTTGTTCTTGTTAATAGTACTTAATAACAATTTTTATTTGGATTTCTTTCTTTGCATTCGCATTTCTTCTCTATTTTATTTTTCATTTTAATTCAATTGACTTCACTTCACTCACACACACACACATACGCACACACACGTTCAGTTAGAAGAAGACACACGTCGTGTTTCGAATCAATTAAATTTTCTTCTTTAATTACGGCAGCAATAGTTATTGTTGTTCTTGTTATTGTTTATCTATAATAATTTCTACTGTTTGTTGTTGTGGCTGTCTAACATGTGTGTATATATGTGTGGGTTGTCATAAGCAGCATGATGATGATGTTGTATGTACATACTCGTACATACCAAATGTATGTTGTAAAAAGCTTATGGTATAGTACAAGCTACAATAATATTGATGAGAATGATGATAATATTTTTTTTAGATTTACAATTTTATTTTCTATTTTACAAATACAAATCAAAAACTAGATACTTATTGATTGTGATTAATCAAATATCATGACATTTTGACAAACGCATCATAAATTCTGTTGAAAGTTTGATTGAACCAACTATATACATATACACAAACACACATTTATAACGCACAAAAGCTACAGAGGTAAGAGATACCATAGAACGACAAAAAAATAAAGAAAAATGGATTTATTATTATGATGTTTTTTTTTTTTGTGTATTCTTTGTAGTTGCTGTGGTGATTTAATTTAAACGCACTTTACAATTTCCACCCACACTTTAATTAATTTTTCATCATGTGAAGAGCTACGAATAAGTTATATGTGAGTACGTAACATCGAAATGCCCTTACTTAGCATTATAACACAGATTCAGTATAATTTCTTCATCATACGCATTGGCAAACATATGTTATGTATGTGGTACAAGTAGTATACATGCATACATATATGTACATATGTATACATTTGTACTGCAAATATGTGCCACAAATTGCTTTAATTTACCTTGATGCATCACATACTTCATGTGAAATTCGATTTATAGTATTGCACATGTGTTTGCATTTGTTTTTATGCCTTAGAGAGGAGTTTATAAATATGTAAGCTTGAAAAACAAATAATGACTTCATTTATGTTTAGTTTAAATTATAAATAATTTTAGGGTACTGCAAAAGAACCAACCAAGAAAATTACACAGTTTTAAGGAGGCGTTTTATGGGCACTTGACTTGATCAGACTCTTGCAAGTGGGCAAAAGATAAAAAATAAATCAAATGAACGAATCAAAACACTAATGAAAGAAATACTATTGGATGCAGTCAGGAGTAAGTGGCTACAAACCATGGAAGGCTCAGTGACGTGACCAGGTATATGACCAGATGACACAATAGACCTGAGTCTACTGTGTAGTAAAAGCATACGAAGTCCAGGTGAACTACTACTACAAGCACGGAATTGATCAGTGACCAAACTACATAAGAACCGCAGACAGTCGATGGTCAAAAACGGTACGGTTTGGTAACATCCGATGCAAAACTGAACCGGCACAAAGTCATATCTTCGACCAGGTCTTAAAACTTTCACCAATCTCTGGAGAAGTAAAGAACTGGCACTTGACGAAGGTCTCCGCCAATAGGGAATGCAGATTCGGATTTCTCGGCTTCCTAATTTAACAGAACTCACAGCAGTATATAAAATAACTATCATGCACGAGACGACCGTCTACCTGTCATAAAGACACCTCAACGTCGCCAAAAAAGTGAAAGAATGAATATTAATTTGTGGAGGTATTCAGAGGCAAAGGTAATGAATTCTGAGGATAGGGATTAATGACAAATCTCTATCCTCTGTAAAGGCCAAGAACTTCATTTTACTCCATTGGTTTAAAAGCAGGACGGTACATTTACACAAACATGAGCTGGTCTTCTGATCCGTAGGTCATAGGTTCAATCCCCGGCTGAAACATAACTTTAATGCCGAAGAGTTTTCTTTCGAACGGAACCCACGTGTCGGCAAGCAATTGGCAATTCTTCCAACAGTAATAATTTGCCAACGTCTAATATATGCAGATCCCTTCTAAGACTACCCAAATTTAACACTCACAACAGTATTGATAGAAAATCTACGCCTAAGGGCCCTTTGCGGCCTATAAGTGCCACATGTTTAAATTTTTAAGGACGTAAAAGCACAAGCGGCTGAGATCGCATCATATGGGCCTAACAAGACATTGCAATTTGAAACAATGTCTGACAAAAACGTGGAATTCCCTCCGATAACAAAACTCCAATAAAGAAATACACACATACTCACTTTACGGTGTAGATAAATGAATAATGAATTTCGATATGAATTAGGCGATATTTGAGCATTACACCATTCCTAACACCGGATATAACAACAAATTGTGGACCGTAAATCGAAAGTGGTGTCGTAATTAGAAAAAGCCGTCATAGCTAAATTCCTTATAGAGAACGACGGCATAGCGAGGTATGATTGTATCCTATTAACTTTAAAACGTTTAGTGTTACGTATCCATTATCTATGAGATAGTGAAATGTGGAGATCATTATTTTTTGGATTTTTACCAATGGCTACCCCAATTATATGTCTTACCGTAAGAAAAAGGGTATATCTTAAAGTTTAAGAATAATTAATTATAAAGTATTTGAATTAAGAACTACACTTTTTGAAACATACAAATGTACTAGGTCGACTTCTTAGAGAAGCTTCTACTCAACCCCTACAGCTTTTTAACTCAAACATTTCTTCACAAAGCCTTCAGAGACTCTCCTTAGATTTACATCGTACATACTCATTTTCTATCATTTCGCGTGTGAGCAAAGGACAGCCTGTCATGATGTCATCATTAACTGCCCATAGTATTCAATATGTCTTTGTTAAATGTCTTATTCAATAACTTTAGTGATATTGTAAGAATTACAATCAACCTATGTGTTTATATAATGTAAAATAAATATCAAATATATTACATACTCGCTAAATCTGCTATAGCTTAAGTCCCTTTTCTTTTTTTTTTTTTTTTCTTTTTTGGTCAACGCTAAACAATTACAATAAAATTTTTAATTTAAATTAATTATAGGTACCTACTAATATCATATTTAGAATTTTTTATTCATTTTTATTTTTTATTTCCAATAAAAGAGAAGCATTACCATTTCCTGTTTATTGTTAAATGTACGCATATAAATACAGTATATATGGTACTGCAATGTATAGGACTAAGATGCTAAGATGCATTGTCGAAATACGTCTTACATAAATTATACAAATAGGCGTATATGTTGCAAAAACAAACAAACAAACAAACAAACAAACAAAAAGGAATATATGGAAAATATAAGAACAAAAACACTAAGAGAAAAGAAAAGCTTACATGCAATTGTCTTGCTGCAGATAATCTGTGATTTAAAAACTCCCACAGGTCAGGCGGGCACATCAATTACGTTGGCACAAGGCAACATCTTCAAAATCTTCATTGTTGTCGTCATCGTCATCGTGGTGGTTGGTGATGGTTGATGATAGTGGTGGTGGTGGTGGTTGGTGATGATGATGATGACGGTATCTGCGGTGGCGGTGGTATCAACAAGTGACCTCTCAATTTATCGTATACCCTTTAAGGTAACATTAAACTCCACAAAATAACTAAATACATGAACAATACGAATATGCTTACAATGTACATACATACAAGTACCTATTAATGCTATTGCTGCATTGTCGTTTATTCCTGTACGCTTTTGGCGCCTCATGCATACATACCTTACATTCACTTACCCATACATTGATGATGGCAATGGTGATGATGCTAGTAGTTGTAGTACTATTATATGTACATCATATGTACATTTGCACTCGTGCTAGTGCGCATGCTCATGCGTTGATTGTTTTATTATGATGATGTTAAATTATTGTAATCCAAACGCTGAAATCGCAATCATCGTCGTCATCGTCGTCGTCGTCATACACAGGAATAACAACAACAACACCAAAATCATTGTGTAAATATTGACGGTTGCTTGGCTGACTGGCTGTTTCGCTAGCATCGATATCCTCAACAATATCAACACCGCAAAACAAACAAACAAATGAATTAAAACAATTTAATGATTACGATCAAGAATTTCTTTTTGATATTTTGCTGTTTTGTTTGGTTTTTTTTTTTTTTCATATTTTTTATAATGGTTATTTTCTTTTTGTTCATTTAGTCGATCGATGATAGTGATGTTGATCGTTGTTTTATTATACCACATACAATATGTACATAAGTATTGTTGGTGCTGATAATGTTGGAGGTGGGCTGGTTGTTGTTGTTGGTAATGATTTTATGTTGCTGATTTTTGTTTTTCTGTTTCCGATGGCCTATTGTGATAATTTTTTTGAGGGATTTACTTATTTAATATGCGAAATTTCTCAGCAATTGTATGGTGAGAATATAATTTTAGACCATATTTGCTGCATTTTCTCTATTTTTTTTTTCTGAGGACAGAAGACACTTGCCAGCATAGCTGAGCTGAGTTGGCATTTATGCGTATTAGAGTGCCACAATAACAGTTGCGAGTTGTAATGGTTTGTCACGGAAAATAATTTTTACGGCATCTGAAAGTACGTCCCATTTCCATCTCAAAAAAATATAATTGAAATTTATGACATCGTGAACTGACAAAACTAAAATTCCGTAGAGCTATTTATAATGCGAATGGTGGTTTCCAGCGGAGTCGGTCGCTGAAATATTTCCTAAGTTGATTGACTCAGTCAGGTCGCATTTCGTGCCTAATCTTAAATAATTATGAAAGTTGAAACAAATCACTCCTAGAGGAGTAAAATATATGACCAATCTTTTCTCTAGACACTTTCAACAAACTCAAACCGGTTAGAGCGCTCCCATTCAAAATTTGTGGATTTATAGAACGCTTCCAGAGTGCCTCTAGAAAAGTAAAATGTATAATCAATTGATTTGTACTATTTAGCATTATTTTTATAAACATGCTTGCCTGCCATCTGTACACCAGAGGATGCGCATCCCTTACAAAATAAACCTGAAAATTGACACATAATTTCATATTTGACCAGGAATCGCCAATAGAGTGGTGAGATGTGACGTCCATTAAATCTTTTGCGCCAACATTTCCTCAAAATATACATAAGCCCACACCTTCGATGGGCTTCCCTACAAAATTTATGTTTTTCTAAAATTAATAAAATTCTGTTTTGTATGGAACATAGATGTTAGTATACTTAGGAGAGGCATTGGATCAGAGAATGTCAACTTTTAATTAATTCAAAAGAAATATTTTGCCAAAAAAAAAAATGCATCGGCATAGTGACATAGTTTTTTCCGCTCGAAGGCATACGATTAATGATTTTCAAATAAAACTTACAGCATTTAAGTTCATTTTAATAAATTACTTTCAGATTTTACTTCAGTTGGCTTTTTACAAAAACATGAAGACCAAATTCCCATATATAAGAAATCGCGCAATCTACGTAATTCATTTTGATATAAAAAAGATTTATATTAAACATAATAGTGATTGGTATTCATTAAAACAATTCAGTCTACTTCTTTCATTCCTTTTACAAAGAAAGGGGAAAAATACTAAATAATATTTGGCATTTCGAGAAGCAACTCTTCCGTCTTCATTATTATTTAGAAAAAAATCGATCAATTAAGTTAAAAAAAAAACAATACATAAATATTGTACTATACCATATTAGAAGCAAAAGATCCTTGACATAATAACCTTTCCATCAACATAACTTTTCATGTACCTGTGTATCCCAAAGACACACTCTCTGGTTCACCTACTTTCTCTCTCTCTTTCTCATTCTCTATCTCTTACTCCACCATATGATTCGCCAATCAATATCAGACTACTGACACACAATGATGTCTAATTAGTATTTTAAAGCTTCCAGTTTCATAGAATTCAAAACTACAACACAGCACATGAGTATATTGCTGCTCCTCCTGTATGCAACACTATGCAGTGCTTATAGTCATAGACAGCAGTGCTAAGCCTCTGTTTTAGCAATCAATTGGTTCATGACGGCTATGCCATGCAAGTCATATTGGAAGCATTATGTATGAAAGCGAAAAATAATAACTAAAAAAGATAAAAGTTATATACATACACACACACATCCATATAGTAATGTTTGTATACATACACTATCATGATGTTAAAACTGTTTGTAATGACCAATACGTGGTTACCAAGTAATAGTGTAGATGTAATACTAAGAAACAATCGTCAATAGAAACATTTTCTGCAAACAAAAAATTTATAAAATAACAATGTTGACGCTGGCAACCATCATATCACCAGCATTGCCACTTTTGTTCACACAAAGTCAAAAAAAAGTCTAAAAAATGGCCTTACAGTCGGCTGGGGCCGACCAAATTATACCCTGCATATGTAGAGATATATATAAAAAGTTTGATCGTATATCCATCCTTTTCTTCCACTACTTTGCATAGGAGCTACATTAAGAACCAGGCTACCTCACCAATTTTTGAGGAATAATATCTGCCTATAATACTAAACTACCTAGGTTGCAGTGGGTTGACCTAGGCGTATTATTTAGTGTTTTAATGTTTAAGATAAATCCGAGATTTTGTACGGAAGCTATATAAAAAGTGAACGTGGCTTACCTCTTTCTTGTATATCTAATTAATTTTTCAATATCAATCCACTCCTTAAATTTGGTTGTCCTACGCTGAATTATTCGTAAGTTAGAGCGGTTTAAATTTTTTTTAATTTTCCAAATTTTGTATGGAAGCCCCATTAAGAAGTGGGTGTGGCATGTTGATTTTCTGCCAGATTATTACTGACTACGATATTAATGTAAGTGTTATGGTTATTCTAGACAGAAGATTGCCGAAGTTACAGCTGTTTCAATTTAAAATTTGTATGGGGGCTACGATAAACAGTGGGCGTGGTGCGCCCATTTCCTGTGAGCCTAATTGCTCGTACAATACTAATCCACACCTTAAATCTCGTTATCCTAGGCTAAATGGTTTGTAAGTTATGGAGCTTAAAAGTTTTAGTTTAATTCCCTCGACTTTGTATGGGAGACCCATGAAGGAGTGGGCGCGGCACACTGATTTTCTGCCAGATTATTTCCGACTACGATATTAATTTTAGTGTCAATTATGGTTATTCTAGACAGAAGATTGCCGAAGTTACAGCTCTTTCAATTTAAAATTTGTATGGGGGCTACGATAAACAGTGGACGTGGTGCGCCATTTCCTGTGACCCTAGTAGCTCGTGCAATACTAATCTACGCCTTAAATCTCGTTATCCTAGGCAAAATGGTTTGTAAGTTATGGAGCTTAAAATTTTAGTTTAATTCCCTCGACTTTGTATGGGAGACCCATAAAGGAGTGGGTGTCGCATACCGATTTTCTGCCAGATTATTTCCGACTACGATATTAATTTTAGTGTCAATTATGGTTATTCTAGACAGAAGATTGCCGAAGTTACAGCTGTTTCAATTTAAAATATGTATGGGGGCTACGATAAACAGTGGGCGTGGTGCGCCATTTCCTGTGACCCTAGTTGCTCGTACAATACTAATCTACGCCTTAAATCTCGTTATCCTAGGCAAAATGGTTTGTAAGTTATGGAGCTTAAAATTTTAGTTTAATTCCCTCGACTTTGTATGGGAGACCCATAAAGGAGTGGGTGTCGCATACCGATTTTCTGCCAGATTATTACCGACTACGATATTAATTTAAGTGTCAATTATGGTTATTCTAGACAGAAGATTGCCGAAGTTACAGCTGTTTCAATTTAAAATTTGTATGGGGGCTACGATAAACAGTGGGCGTGGTGCGCCCATTTCCTGTGAGCCTAATTGCTCGTACAATACTAATCCACACCTTAAATCTCGTTATCCTAGGCTAAATGGTTTGTAAGGTATGGAGCTTAAAAGTTTTAGTTTAATTCCCTCGACTTTGTATGGGAGACCCATGAAGGAGTGAGCGTGGCTCACTCACTTTGCCAGATTATTACCGACTACGATATTAATTTAAATGTCAATTATGGTTATTCTGGACAGAAGATTGTAGAAGTTACATCTGTTTCAATTTAAAATTTATATGGGGGCTACGATAAACAGTGGGCGCGGTGCGCCCATTTCGTGTGAGCATAATTGCTCGTACAATACTAATCCACACCTTAAATCTCGTTATCCTAGGCTAAATGGTTTGTAAGGTATGGAGCTTAAAAGTTTTAGTTTAATTCCCTCGACTTTGTATGGGAGACCCATGAAGGAGTGAGCGTGGCTCACTCACTTTGCCAGATTATTACCGACTACGATATTAATTTAAATGTCAATTATGGTTATTCTAGACAGAAGATTGCCGAAGTTACATCTGCTTCAATTTAAAATTTATATGGGGGCTACGATAAACAGTGGGCGCGGTGCGCCCATTTCGTGTGAGCATAATTGCTCGTACAATACTAATCCACACCTTAAATCTCGTTATCCTAGGCTAAATGGTTTGTAAGGTATGGAGCTTAAAAGTTTTAGTTTAATTCCCTCGACTTTGTATGGGAGACCCATGAAGGAGTGAGCGTGGCTCACTCACTTTGCCAGATTATTACCGACTACGATATTAATTTAAATGTCAATTATGGTTATTCTGGACAGAAGATTGTAGAAGTTACATCTGTTTCAATTTAAAAGAAGTACAGACACTTTGTATGGGAGCTACGCTAAAAAGTGGGCGTGGTTATATAGTATTATAATATAACTCTATGTGCCAAATATTGTTGTCCCAGGTGGTATATTATGTGAGTTATGGCAAGTTAAAGATTTTGAAAATTCCGAGGTTAGTCGCTTTGAATGCTTGGTGTGGGCGTGGCTATTGACCGATCATGCCCAATATCAATCTCCTCCGTACCCTTGGATCATAGGTTACTTGTGCCAAATTTCGTTGAAATAGCTCTATATTTACTCAAGTTATCGTGCGAACCAGCCAGGTGATAGACAGACGGACGGACGGACGGACGGACGGACGGACGGACGGACATCGTTAAATTGAAAATTTAATCGACGCTGATCACGAATATATATCTATGTCTATATCTCCGGAGATTCCTTCAAGTGGACACAAACATCTGACCGAAATGAATATACCATGCATATTGCATTATGCAGGGTATAAAAATGTATATATGTAAAAAACGCACGATACTAACCTTTTAAGATCAGACTGTTTATAATACGACGCAAAACTGAAGCAATCACATGAATTGGCAAACAATAGAAACAAAGATTCACTTTCGAATCGGTGCATGTTCCTATGTACCGACAGTAAATTATCCATTTTGCGGTTTCAAAAGTAAATGTAAATAAAACACATATAAAATATTTTTTATCATGATATTTTTTTTTATAATAAAGTTTGAACGTTGACATTATGTGCTAAATACTACATCATTTAAATGACCACCACGCGAATTGTTGCAAGCATCGATTCTTTTGAGGTAATTTTCGACCACTTTTTGACACATATTGGGCGGTATCTCAGCCATAACGTGACGAATGTTAAAGTTAAAGGTTTATCTGCATAAACACGGTCTTTCGCGTAGCCCCACAAAAAAAAAGTCAAGCGGTGTCAAATCGCATGATCTTGGTTGCCACTTGATATCGCCACGACGAGAAATTACGCGGCCAGAAAATTTCTCTTGCAATAAAGCCATATTAGCTCGAGTTGTGTGGCATGTGGCACCGTCTTGTTGAAACCACATATTCTCTAAGTCGTATTCTTCAATAGCAGGCAAAAAAAAGTCGGTTATCATATGACCATAATGCTCCGAATTGACGGTGACAGTCGTTCCATCGTCGTTTTCGAAGAAGTAAGGTCCAATCACACCTCCGGACCAAAGAGCGCACCAAGCAGTGACTTTTTGTGGATGTAGTGGCCTCTCCTCAATTACTTGAGGATTCTCAGAACCCCAAATACGACAATTTTGTTTGTTAACATACCCACCGAGTGAGAAATGTGCTTCGTCGCTGAAGAAAATTTTGTTCGAAAAATCGCCGTCCACCGCCTATTGTTCAAGCACCCATTCGACGTATCTACGACGTTGTGAATGGTCAGCTGGCTTCAGTTGTTGTGTGAGCTGGATTTTATATGGATGTAGTTGTAGATCCAAATGCAAAATACGCCATAATGTGCCGTAAGACAGTCCTAATTCCGGAGAACGACGAGGAATCGACACATTCGGGTCTTCGGCAACACTTTCATTTACAGCAGCGATATTTTCGGTGGTACGAGCGAAACGATGATGCACAGGCCTTACAATATTTGTAACCGATCCAGTCTCTTCATATTTCTTCACAATTTTGCCAATTGCTTGCGTAGTTGGACGATTATGTAAACCATAATCTCCTCTTAAAGCACGATATGTGGCTGTGGCAGAATCACCATTTTTGTAGTAGGTTTTTACAATTTTAATGCGTTGTGCGATAGTTAAGCGATCCCTTTTCGCAAATGTCAGACTTTGAACTGAAAAAGAAAGAAATTGTTTTAACAACTCAGTTTGACAGATGTCGAATTCTAGCCCTATACTTTTGAAACCGCGAAATGGATAACCCTTTATTTGCAATAAGTTGTAGCTGTGACACGTACAATGTGTCTGTCATATAAATAGTGAGTGGAAGCATGGGAGACCTTAACGGCTCTCCTTAACCGACAAATGTGTAATACCTGCTTAAAGCTAAAGAATTCAGATATAGTCATGCTATTGCACCTAATGTATTACAGTATGAAAGTAAAGTGCTATGATTCATTTCAACACCTTTAACATATATGTCAAATCTGTCAAATCGCTTGTAGGGACATTTGCATTTTGAGTGATAGCCATTACTCTTGAAATTAAATATTAAAGGTTAGCATATACGATTACGTGAACGCTTTTAGTGTACATCAAATATATAAGATCTCTTCTGATTCTGTCTGAGTTGGATGGATGGAAGGATCCAGAAGGAAGGAAAACAAAAATCATAGAATTGATAACTACATGAATTTGCTTTCACGATGCAAAAAAAATATAAGTTTTGCACAAAATCGTTGCAGAAAATGAAAAGCGTATACTGTACGACAATCCTAAACATCGAAAAGTACTGGTTGATCCCGGTCAGCCATGTTCAGCAACATACGGCGTATTCTTCCGACTTGGCTCGTTCAAAGTTCTACTAATTTAAATCAATTGATGAATACTACTTTGCTTCGAAACCATCCAGTTTCTATCGCAAGGGCATTCATCTGATAAATGGCAAAAGACCATCGATAATAAATTTGGATTATTAAGATTCGCAAAAATTATGTTTTTAATAAATATGAATTTAACCAAAAAACATGAAGAACTCATTTGTACGCCTATTACATATATATTCTAGATTAAAAAATAAATTAGCTATAAACATCTTATCACTATACTTTACCTCACCTGACCAATAATATGACAAAAAGAAAACAAACAAACAAAAATAGACTCAATATTATTCATTGCAATTTTCTCATGATCGTTCTATGTTTATTGTTTCACCATTCATGAATTTTTTTTCATCTACAAGCGCCTCGTAAATACATCAAATTACCATAACAGTAAAATAGCAAAGGAAAAATCGATTAGATTAGATATAATAAAATTAATAAATATTTTATTGGAGTAGTATATGCATATATTTAAATTTATACATAAAACATATATAAATACACATTCACACACATACAAATAAACAATAAATATTTGCAAGTTACACTAAGAGAATAAAAATAAAAATGAAATAAACAAAAAATGGCTCGAAGCTATTTTGTAAATGCTTAAACATGATATTTATGAGTACAACATACATACAACAACAGAACACATGAATTAAATACTAACAACATAAACAATAGCATGCCAATATAATGTTTGCCATAATTTACAATTCATAATCAATGGTATTATGTAAATCGTATAATTTGATCGTCAAACGAATAACGAACGTATTCGTGTGTCTGGATGTATGTATGCGAGAGTGTGTATATTTGTGCATGTTGCACAGTTCTTGATATTACTACCGCTGCTGTTGTGCTGCTGCTAAAATATTAGTATTAGCCAATATTGTAATACATAATTAAAATTACTAATCATGCGCTCATACCGATATCCGAATACATACATGTAGTACTCATATGTAATAATAAAGGGTTATCCATTTCGCGGTTTCAAAAGTATAGGGCTAGAATTCGACATCTGTCAAACTGAGTTGTTAAAACAATTTCTTTCTTTTTCAGTTCAAAGTCTGACATTTGCGAAAATGGATCGCTTAACTATCGCACAACGCATTAAAATTGTAAAAACCTACTACAAAAATGGTGATTCTGCCACAGCCACATATCGTGCTTTAAGAGGAGATTATGGTTTACATAATCGTCCAACTACGCAAGCAATTGGCAAAATTGTGAAGAAATATGAAGAGACTGGATCGGTTACATATATTGTAAGGCCTGTGCATCATCGTTTCGCTCGTACCACCGAAAATATCGCTGCTGTAAATGAAAGTGTTGCCGAAGACCCGAATGTGTCGATTCCTCGTCGTTCTCAGGAATTAGGACTGTCTTACGGCACATTATGGCGTATTTTGCATTTGGATCTACACCTACATCCATATAAAATCCAGCTCACACAACAACTGACGCCAGCTGACCATTCACAACGTCGTAGATACGTCGAATGGGTGCTTGAACAACAGGCGGTGGACGGCGATTTTTCGAACAAAATTTTCTTCAGCGACGAAGCACATTTCTCACTCGGTGAGTATGTTAACAAACAAAATTGTCCTATTTGGGGTTCTGAGAATCCTCAAGAAATTGAAGAGAGGCCACTACATCCACAAAAAGTGACTGCTTGGTGCGCTCTTTGGTCCGGAGGTGTGATTGGATTATGGTCATATGATAACCGACTTTTTTTTGCCTGCTATTGAAGAATACGACTTAGAGAATATGTGGTTTCAACAAGACGGTGCCACATGCCACACAACTCGAGCGAATATAGCTTTATTGCAAGAGAAATTTTCTGGCCGCGTAATTTTTCGTCGTGGCGATATCAAGTGGCAACCAAGATCATGCGATTTGACACCGCTTGACTTTTTTTTGTGGGGCTACGCGAAAGACCGTGTTTATGCAGATAAACCTTTAACTCTTGAGCACCTAAAAACCAACATTCGTCACGTTATGGCTGAGATACCGCCCAATATGTGTCAAAAAGTGGTCGAAAATTACCTCAAAAGAATCGATGCTTGCAACAATTCGCGTGGTGGTCATTTAAATGATGTAGTATTTCACACATAATGTCAACGTTCAAACTTTATAATAAAAAAGAAATATTATGATAAAAAATATTTTATATGTGTTTTATTTACATTTACTTTTGAAACCGCAAAATGGATAACCCTTTAGTAGATAATAATAACAATAATGTGTTGCACCATATACATACAAATGTGTAAGCATGTTAATGTAATTGTTGCAAATGTTGCAGCACGCTGTGTTAATGATTGCTTCGTCGTGTTGTATGTACTTGTAGTTTTATGCTTCTTTTCATTTAATCACATGCACATACATACGTAAATATCTATTTTCTGCAGGGAGTCTTAAATTGATTTAAAATAATAATACCAATATTGTTGAATTTTCTTATTTTTTTTTTCAATCATTTTATTTTTTGCCATTTTTTCCTAGAATTCAAAGTCAGCAGTAGCATACATTTATGATATAACGCAAGTCCTTGTATGGCAAATATGTATGTAAGTATATGTATTATACTTGCTTGCAGCTGCCTGAGAGTGGCATATATGTTTCAATTGCCTGTATCTCTTTCCACTCTGCATAATATCGTATTCAATAATCATGTGTGGCGTACAAAATGGAAAATTGATTTGAATATTTTAAAGATTACGTCCAATGAACCATTTATATTATTTATTTAATTTGATCGATCGATTGAACGATATGCATATATGTACTTATTTACATATACATATACACTACATGTATCGAAAAGCTAAAATTGACGACAGCATTAGAGTAGATAATCTAAATTTTAATAAATTATGCAATGTATAAATAAAGTTATTTTCTTGAGTTTTCTAGAATGGAGTCTTGATTTTTATTTGATATGAGATTTTAGTTTATAATATGTGCCGTGATAAAGGAAGACAAACAATTTTTCATTAGTATTGTCAACGTAGTGCTGTGATCTTTGTGTTGGCGGTACTTCTATGCATGAAGTTCCCAGTTCAATTAGGAGTAATTATATACAAGTTGGATGCTTTAAAACGACGTTATGCTTGTGGTAAATATTATTTGATGATTAATGGCGAATTTTAGGTGATTTTAAGCAGAGGTGCTGATTGACTTCAAAGTTCTTCATGCATTGGCAAATGTAATAAGATGTACTGACTTTTAGCTTGGTAACTACATTCATATTTTCACTTCAGCTTGATAACTTTATATCTTCATCCGTAAAGTGTTAAAACATCCATTCAGCAACATACTTTTGGATGGGAAGTAAACGTCGTAAAGCAGATATTAAGCAGAAATAATTATCACAATACTTTCTTTCATTATACTACTGTTATACTTTATGTTTGCCTTGTTGAACTATGTTATTTGCAAAGCACAGAAGCTGATACAAACATACGTTCATGATGTTTCCAAACGTCGAAGTAATACTTAGATTATCCATCTTCTTGGATATGATATTTTTTAATTCTTGATGCCAACTCTTTCTCTCCAAATCCACCAAACTGACTCCAATGATAAATCGAACAAAAACACATTTTTGAATTCTTTTTATGATTTTATCCACATTTTCTCTATGCAATGCAATACTTTAGAGCAAATTTATATAAACGTTGCTTTCAAGGCGATAAAAATCTCATTCAGATATATGAATATCATACATACATGTAACTAAAATCCTTGTATATGTTTACTTGTAAGTATCTGCCAAATTGACAATAACAATAGAAAAGCTATTTTTAATGCTTAAAAATCACCCACAAATTGCAATAAAGGTCAGTTGAATAAACGACCCAACGACACTTGTTACAGTTAGAATGGCTTTACAAATATGATTGTTACGCTATTGCAATATATGGGTATGCACGTATGTATGTATGTATGTATATACTCGTACACGTACTAGATACCTGTGGACTAACATTCACATGTACTAACCAACAGCTGTCATTTGTCTGCTATATGCAATAATGTAGGAAACAACAACATCAGCAACAATAATACGTAGTACAAACAATACTTAAAATTTATGAACAAAAATTCGACAGACACAAGGCATAGAATGGCGGCATTGTATGGCACTTAGCATTCGTATTTTATACGTAGTAGATACTTGTAATCAAATAAGACCAATGAGTCGGTTTGTTGCTTAAGTCTTTCGTAACGAATTCATATAAAACTGTCGAAAAGCAAATGTTTTACACTTTTACTCCATTTAGGATTAGTACTGCCAAGTGTTCCTTATTATTTATTGATTTGCGTTTCATTACTACACTAGTAGGTGTGTGTGTGTACTTACTAGTTACTCTGCTAATTACTTTCCATTGGTCATAAATCACAACATACACTAACACACAGAGACAGAGTCACATTTTACAATAAATGTTAAAAATTCAAAAAAGAAGAATGTATTTTTTTTTTAACAATACTTGTGGTAAATAAATAACTTGCTAGATGTTGCAAAGTTTTGTACTTTTTGCTTGCAACAAAAACATTTATATTTAATATATTGAAAATGTAGTAAATTTTGGCATTGGAAGTTTAACAAAAAAAATATATATTGACAAGAGAAACAAAAATTCAATGTGGATATTTTATACCTACTTTATTTTATTATAAATGATGAGAAATTATAAAGATGTTTCTTTCACGGATTTCTACTATAAAAAATGATTAATTTTCCATTATTGATTCCACATTTGATATTATATGGTCTGCATATTTAGCTTCGGTTATGTAATTATGGCTACCTCCCTCGCAGAGTACACACTTACGCCAGAAAGGCCAATTGTGATACCACTGAGCTTCTTTCCAGTATTATTGTGTATGTTAAATTTGGACAGTGTTAGAAGGGACTCTTCAAAAAGCATTTTCTCTTGACAAATTCTTACTGATGGAAAAATTGTCAATTGATGGCCCGGTAGGCATCGTTATAATAATGAAAAATCATTCGATGTCACAGTTGCCTCAGCCTGGCCAATGCACTAACCTCTAAGCTACGGCACCCACTGAATATATAATATGATGTATTTTACTGTTATGTATATCCTAATATACAAGGAATTATCTGTTCTTTTTGTCCAAATAACTGCTAATCGCTCTCAATCTAATCTAGAACTAATATTGGAGTCATTGTGATAATAGTTCAATGAAATTGATTGAGATTCTTGCATATTCCAGCCCGAGTCTTCTGATTTATCTTCTGATCTCTTCTCTACTTAAGTATTTCGAATTACTGGTATGAAGTAATACTGTAATTTGTCATTACAATCAAACTTCCATTACTTGGACTTCAGACACTCAAATGTTATCAAAGCAAATCAAGTCACAATAAAACGACTGGGATCAGCATCGCTCGAATTTATTCATATTCCAGTCTAGAATTCAAATAAAAGAAGTGACAAGGACCACTCTGTCCAAAAAGTATTAATTTTAATTCAATGAGTATTACAGCCTTAGACGTTAAAATACTGCCAATATTGTGAACACGTCAAATACCGGCACACATTCGCAAAATCGACAAACTTAATTTTAAAATATATCCTTTATCTCCAAATTAGTTCTCCAAAATTTTAATTTCTTCATCAAGAGGCGATGTCGGCTATTTGGATTCCATAGAAAATATACAACTTCAATCGTGTCAATCACTCTTAATGAATTTTTAGCCTATTTCAAGTATTTAAAAATTATGGCTTAAGGTGTCAGTTGATCCTTTTGAAGAATGTGAAATAAATTTAGAGGAATAATTAACTGAAGATTGTTCATTCTATTAAACAAAGTATATCACATTTTATTTTATTGTTGAAGTCCTTACATACAAAATGCGTGCTCCATTTTTATACCATGCATAATGCAATATGCAAGGTATATTCATTTCGGTCAGATGTTTGTAACCACTTGAATGAATCTCCGGAGATATAGAAAATTATACATATTCGTGATCAGCGTCGCTTAAATTTTCGATTTAGCGATGTCCGTCCGTCCGTCTGTCTGTGGTTCGCACGATAACTTGAGCAAATATTGAGCTATTTCAACGAAATTTGGCAATAGTAACCTACGATCCAAGAGTACGGAGAGGATTGATATTCGGCATGATCGGTCAATAGCCACGCCCACACCAAGCATTCAAAGCGACTAACCTCGGAATTTTCAAAATCTTTAACTTGCTATAACTCACTCAATATACCACGTGGGACAACAATATTTAGCACATAGAGTTATAATATATTACTACATAATCTTGCTAAAAATGGGCTAGCCACACCTACTTTTTGTTAAATATATTGTTATACTACTACTTTGCATTTGCATATACTTTGTTATATGTTTCTGAATCTAAGTAATCTAGTTTATATATTATTAGTTTATATTGTTTGTATTGAAAATTTTTCAATTCAATAAAGAACATTGAAGTATATACATATATCAATTGTGAAGTCTTTTGTAATACTTTTTATTGTAGCTCCCATACAAAGTGTCTGTACTTCTTTTAAATTGAAACAGCTGTAACTTCTACAATCTTCTGTTCACAATAACCATACTTGACACTTCGATTAATATGGAAGTCAAAAATAAACTGACAGAAAATCAGTTTGCCACGCCCACTCCCTCATGGGTCTCCCATACAAAGTCGAGGGAGTTAAACTAAAACTTTTAAGCTCCATAACTTACAAACAATTTAGCGTAGAACAACGAGATTTAATGTATGAATTAGTATCGTAAGAGAAACTAGACTCACAGGACTCGCCACGCCCACTGTTTACAGTAGCCCCCATACAAAATGACCGAATTTATTTTAAATTGAAATAGCTGTAACTTCTGCAACCTTCTGTCTAGAACAATCATAATTAACACTTAGGTTTGTCGGAAATAATCTGACAAAAAATCAGCGTGCCACACCCACTTCTTATTGGGGCTCCCATACAGAGTTGAGGAAATTAAACAAAAATGTTAACCGCCATAACTTACAAACTATTCAACGTAGGACAACCAAATTTAAAGATTAATATTGAAAAAATAATTGGATTTACAAGAAAGAGGTAAGTCACGCCCACTCTTTATATAGCTCCTATACTAAGCCTCGGAATTATCTTAAAAACCTCCTTTAAATTATCCCTTTTACAACCCTCATAACATACAAAGTACTTCGTCAAAGTCAACCATATTTCGGGTTTAAATTAATAGTATATGCAAAAATTGTTTCTCGAAAAGTGGAAATAAAAGAAAAAGATGGATATTCGAGTAAACTTTATATATATATATATATATATATATATATATATATATATATAGATATATATATATATATATATATATATATACACACATATATATATATATATATACATATATATATATATATATATATATATACACACATATATATATATATATATATATATATATATATACATATATATATATATATATATATATATATATATATACATTTGCGGGGTATAATTTGGTCGGCCCCAGCCGTAAGGTGATTGTTTATTTATGAGATTACTAATTCCTGAAAAGTTTATATGAGCTTCGTATATCCTTCACATACAATAAAGCAAAATTTCATTTATTATGATAAAAAAAAAAAATAAATATGTGGCCACATAAAGCCCCAAAGGGCTCATTGGCCGAGTTTCTCTTCCATTACTGTTGTGCGTCTTAAATTTTTTTGGACAATATTAGAAGGGACCTACTTATTTTAGCCGGTTCCGAACGGCAGAACACTTGTGACATCACTTTTTCTGAGCTTTGTCACAGAGTTCTTTAAGAAGCTTTTTCATGGTAAGTTGTTACTGTCGGAAGAATTGCCAATTGCTTGCCGACAGGTGGGTACCGTTCGAAAGAAAAATCTTATCGATATTAAATTTGTTATGCATCAGCCGGGGATTGAACCACCGACCTACAGATCAGAAGGCGAACACACTAACCACTGAGCTACGGCACCCATAAATGAATGATGAATGATTATTATGATACCGGAATAAATAATAAAAAGGATCATTTTTGCTACTGGATGAGTCACACACAGATTACAAAGTCCAAAATCGACATTATTTAGCACTCTACAATGGCACAAAATAATAGGTGCAATAATATCAATAGCAATATATATTGATACAATCAAATCGCTGGAATAGTAAAATGATACAGAAATAACAACAGCTACAATGACAACAACAACAAACATAATGTTGTCAACAATAATTGTCACTTAACAACAATTCGCACTGCTTTGATCAATAGTTAAACACACGCTAATGATACTTGGCTTCAAATGTATCTATGTATATGTACTTATAGTAAGTACAGGTACATAATAATAAAACCAAAAATAACAATAATGCTGAACAACACTTTTATTTACAATACATAAGAAATTAAGAAAAAGAATCCAATGGCAACATCACATTTATGTTAGAAGCAAACATTAAACGTACCTACATATTGTATGACGACAGTACAATGTTTCTATGGCTTAATGTTACTTGTATTCAATATACGGTAATACGTTGATGTTGTCGCATGTTACTTGTTGCATTCATTCAAAACACAATTAGGCACTTTTGGTGTTTATTTTATTATTATTACTAAATACTTGTGTATTAAATACAATTCTACCTGATGTTACTTCTTGTACATGCATACATAGTTCTGTTGGCAGCAGCAACATTAATTACAACAGCCACATCAACAACAACAACTACAACAACAGCAACAGTAAATGGCTATGTTCATAACAAATACAAGTGGTGGTAAGTAACAATACCAAACAACCAAAGCGTATTTTGGTTGCACATATATCGTACATTAATATGTATGTACATCTGCATGAGCTCTAAGTATTGTACATTTATGTTAATGTGCTACATGGTAGTAGTTTTTTGCACATATGAATTAACAATATCCACAAATTTGGTTAATTATTTCTTTTATTGCTTTTGAAGTGGTAATTAATACATATACTTACATTTTTTTCAAACAGCGTAATACGAACAGCATGGGCTATGGTTCTGAGAATTTAATTTACCTATAGAGAGGTGGAGTTGAATTGAATTGGACTTATCTTGACAGAGAGAAAAGTGAGAATAAGAGAACAAGAACAATAAACGTGGCAGCGCATAATATGTTGTTCATTAATACAGTTAATATGTATTAGCAAATTTTAGTCATTAGATGCTTCATTTATAATGGAAGCGGCATTAACGAGAGCCTTTAAATTTAGAGTCAATCGCTTCTTGCTTATAGTAAAACTAAAAACCATTCAAATTAAATCTTAAAGGAGCTGTGCTCAAAAACATCTCATTCCTTAGTACAAGGTGCGACAATTATGTATTAAGACTGCCTCTAGAAAACACAATTAAAACACGATATCTGCTAATTTTTCAGTAAATTTATTCGTAATATTCTCCTCGTGATTCAATACACTTGTTACATCGATTTAATAGTGATTCAAACGCGTGTTCCAGCTCATTTTTCGGAATTGCCTCCATTGCCCTCGTCGAAGTCCGTTGTATGGTCCTAATGTCATCAAAAAAGCATCACTTCAACTTCAATTTCAGTTTTGGGAACAAAAAGAAGTCGCACGGTGCCAAATCAGGTGAATACGGCGGGTGATTCAACACACAGACCTGATTCCGAGCCAAAAATTGACGAACAATGAGTCATGTGTGACTCGGTGCATTATCGTGCAACAGAGTCCAAGTTTTTGGATCGCGGTATTCTGGTCGAACACGACGGATTCTGGACATCAAACGCTTCAAAACTTCGAGGTAACATGCGGAAGTAACTGTTTGACCAGTTGGAACAAATTATTTTTGGATAATTCCTTTGCTATCGATGAATGTGATGAGCATTGTTTTGATTTTTGATGGAACTTTTCGTTTTTTTTTTGGGCTTGTGGTGAGTTTTTTGATATCCATTCCGCACTTTGACGCTTGGTTTATGGATAGTATTGGAAACATCATGTTTCATAACCCGTAACAATTGTTTTCAGAAAGTTTAGATCATTTTCTGCAGCTGCAGTCTCTAGAATGACTGACTCTCATTAATTTTTGGTCCTCGGTCAATGTGTGTGGAACAAATCTCGCGCAGACCTTTGTTTTGCCCAAATCCTCTTGATGACCGAGTCGGATAGTTTCTCTGTTGATGTTTAAGGCCTCTTCCATCATTCACGAACGAAAATCACGAACTTCTGGATCGCTTCCGGCGTCCGCACTGAAATTGGCCTTCCTTCTTTTATTTCATCTTCCAGCGACTCTCTGCCATCCACAAACCGTTTATGCCATATTAAAATATTTGATCTTGACAAACAAGCATCGCCATACGCTTGCTGCATCATTCCGAATGTTTCTTATGCACTTTTACTAATTTTTGCGTGATATTTAATGACCGCTCTTTGCTCCGTGTTAAAATTCCAACATCAAACGAACACGTGTTTTGTAAAATGAATGCCAATAAACATTAAATGTCAACCAAATGCCATGAAAGTTAGTAGAGAAAGGTTGAAGCTTCAAAACGAATGTGCCCACACATAGATGGCGCGCTTGGTTGCTGAGGTATGGTTCGAGTCTTACTACATAATTGTCGCACCTTGTATATTCAATTGGCATAATTGAATTTCTAAATTTAAAAAGGAACTAAATAAATTCGAAAGGAGAGATCGATAAATATGCAAAGAAATAAATAATGTTATCCCATAATAATGACATTACAGCAGGGAAATTCCAAATTCTATATCAATAATATACAAATAAATTAAAAAATATATTTACAATCTTACATGGCATTGTAATGTGTAGTGAGTAATAATTTGTTATAAATTCTTTTTCTCAAGAACCCACGCCATTCAGCTCGACTAAAGTTATTTCATTATATTTTTTCCTAACTTTGAGGCTTTATTTTTAAAAATTGCTACAATATATTTTGTTCAAAGTATTTTTCTTCGGAAGCTACAACTTTTTCCCATCTTTGAGGGAGCGCATGAATTTCGTCCCAATAGAACTGCTGATCTTTTGAGACCAAGAACGTATCGATCCAATTTTTGATACCTTCGAATGAGGTGTAGCGTATTCCGGACAAGACATTCTGAATTGATCGAAACCAGTGGTAGTCAGAGGGGGCACTGTCTGCACTATACGAAAGGTGGAGTAAGATTTCCCATCCGCTATTTTCCAAGTATGTTTGAACGGTTTTCCCAATATGTAGCCGAGTATTGCCATATCTCAGTGGTTAGTGCGTTAGCCCTCTGATCTGTAGGTCGCGAGTTCAATCCCCGGCTGAATCTTACCAAAATTGATATCGAAAAGATTTTTCTTTCGAACAATTCCCACCTGCCGGCAAGAATAGGCAATTTTTCCGGAAGTAGCAATTTTCCAAAAATCCTTCTTAAAATAGCTTTGTAACAATACTAAGTTAAAGTGATGTCACAAATGTTCTGCCGTTTGGAACCGGCTAATATAGGTAGGTCCCTTCTCATCCTGTCCAAATTTAGCACGCACAACAGTATTGGAAGAGGTGGTATCACAATGGGCCTTTTCGGCCTAAGTGTGTCCTCCCAGAGAGAGGGCAGCTACATAACATAACTTAACCATTGTTATGATGAAAAATTAATGACTCGTGTTTCGTCACGCATTCCAGCCGTTTTTTGGTTCAATGCGCGCTCTAATTTGATGATTGTTGTCGGTAGCGTTCCCCATTAATGATTTCATTCGGATTTAGCAGCTCATAATACACTCTTCTGATCCCACCCAATACACAACATCATCTTCGAACTATGGATATTCGGCTTTGGCAAGGTCTTACATATGACTTTTTACGCTTAAAGTTATAGCAATAGATCCATTTTTCGTCGCCAATAACGTGACGCTGCAAAAATACTTTGTACCGTTCACGCAGCATTTCAGACATGCAAAATCGCCTTTTATTGTTTCTTGGTTTCAGATCATATGGGTCACAATTTCGCATTTTCTGGATCATATCCATGTTTTTCAAACACAATAAAATGGCGTGTTGAGTCACTTCCAAAGTTGCAGCAAGCTTCTTTTGTGTTTGACGCGGGTCTTCATCCGATAAAGCCTTCAATTAAGCGTCTTCACGCTCTCTATCGCTAGTATCAAAATCACCACCGTCTAAACCAAAATGTACAAGTTGAAATTGATGGAGTATGTTCCTCTTTTCTGTAGATACAAAAGCTGACATAGACAGATATGTTTACACTTCAAGCACAATCTGATTTCGTGATGAGGCTTCAACATAAAGATAATTGCCACATTATCCGATGCAATTTTATACTACTAACTACTCTGTTAAAAAGTATATCAAATATACTATAAATAAACAAATATGTGACACTTATAGGCCCCGAAAGGCCTTTTGGTGGAGTTTCTTCTGCAGTACTTTTGCTCACGTTAAATTTCACACATCTTAATTGCATAGAGGAATTGTTTTAAGTGCATTATCCAAATACCTAGGACATAATATTTACACAAATATTCAATGTGTAAACAAATTCTAAGTTAACTATGTATTTATTATTTATATCCATATTTATATCCGAAAGTTGAAGCTTTCATTTCTCCGTTGGCCACTGAATAAAAATGACTAGAAAACTAAAAACATAATAATCAGCACATGCATGAAATGAAATAATAAATTTTAAGATATCCCACAGTGCATATGTTGCATACATATGCACATACATAAAGTTATTTATTCATGTAGATTCATCTGGACATATTACATTGTTACATATTTGCACCAACAGCTGCTACTGCTGTTACAATAATAACATGGCATATGTAGAGGACATTATCAAAGTAACATATAACAATTGAAATCATATAAATTTGAACAAAATATTCTATTAAACAAATGTGCCATAAGTACAGATCTATTTGCGGAGATTGCAGAGAAACAAAATTATTTTTGTTAAAACACCATAACTAGAATATATGTATGTAACTGTATATACATGTATTCAAGGTGACAATATGTCACAAATAGTATTTTTAGCAATATTTCTTTGTTTTCGATTTAGTCTACATACATACTGCATATATTATATGAATGTTAGCTGCTGTTTATTAGATATTTGATTAATTGACAAATTGTTGTTGAAAAATCTCCTTACAGTCGGCTGGGGCCGACCAAATTATACCCTGCATATGTAGAGATATATATAAAAAGTTTGCTCGTATATCCATCCTTTTCTTCCACTACTTTGTATAGGACCTACATTAAGAAGCAGGCGTACCTCACCAATTTTGGAAGATCAATTTCTGCCTATAATACTAAACCACATAGGTTGCAATGGGTTGACCTAGTCGTATTATTTAGTAAGTTATAGGTGTTTTAATGTTTAAGATAAATCCGAGACTTTGTACGGAAGCTATATAAAAAGTGGGCGTGACGTATCTCTTTCTGGTATATCTAATTAATTTTTCAATATCAATCCACACCTTAAATTTGGTTGTCCTACGCTAAATGGTTTGTAAGTTATGGAGCTTAAAAGTTTTAGTTTAATTCCCTCGACTTTGTATGGGAGACCTATGAAGGAGTGGGCGTGGCACACTGATTTTCTATCATTTTATTACCGACTACGATATTAATCTAAGTGTCAATAATGGTTATTTTAGGCAGGAGATTGCCGAAGTTACAGCTGTTTAAATTTAAAAGAATTTCTGACATTTTGTATGGGGGCTGCAATAAACAGTGGGCATGGCGCGCCCATTTCCTATGAGCCTAGTTGCTCATACAATGCTTATCCATATCTTAAATCTCGTTGTCTTACGCTAAATAGTTTGTAAGTTATGGAGCTTAAAAGTTTTAGTTTAATTCCCTTGACTTTGTATGGGAGACTCATGAAGGAGTGGGCGTGGCACACTGATTTTCTGCCAGATTATTTCCGACTACGATATTAATCTAAGTGTCAATTATGGTTATTCTAGACGGAAGATTGCTGAAGTTACAGCTGTTTAAATTTAAAATTTGTATGGGGGCTACGATAAACAGTGGGCGTGGTGCGCCCATTTTCTGTGAGCCTAGTTGCTCGTACAATACTAATCCATACCTTAAATCTCGTTGTCCTACGCTAAATGGTTTGTAAGGTATGGAGCTTAAAAGTTTTAGTTTAACTCCCTTGACTTTGTATGGGAGACTCATGAAGGAGTGGGCGTGGCACACTGATTTTCTGCCAGATTTTTGCCGACTACGATATTAATCTAAGTGTCAATTATGGTTATTCTAGACAGAAGATTGTCGAAGTTACAGCTGTTTCAATTTAAAATTTGTATGGGGGCTACGATAAACAGTGGGCGTGGTGCGCCCATTTTCTGTGAGCCTAGTTGCTTGTACAATACTAATCCACACCTTAAATCTCGTTATTCTACGCTGAATAGTTTGCAAGTTAGAACCGGTAACATTTTTTTAATTTCCGCAACTTTGTATGGGAGACCCAAAAAGGAGTGGGCGTGGCACACTGATTTCCAGCCATATTATTTCCGACTACGATATTAATCTAAGTGTCAATTATGGTTATTCTAGACAGAATATTGTAGAAGTTACAGGTGTTTCAATTTAAAAGAAGTACAGACACTTTGTATGAGAGCTACGCTAAAAAGTAGGCGTGGCTCAACCACTTTTGGCGAGGTTATATAGTAGTATAATATAAGTCTATGTGCCAAATATTGTTGTCCCAAGTGGTATATTATGTGAGTTATAGCAAGTTAAAGATTTTGAAAATTTCGAGGTTAGTCGCTTTGAATGCTTGGTGTGGGCGTGGTTATTGACCGATCATGCCCAATATCAATCCCCTCCGTACCCTTGGATCATAGATTACTTATGCCAAATTTCATCGAAATAGCTCAATATTTACTCAAGTTATCGTGCGAACCAGCCAGGTGACAGACAGACGGACGGACGGACGGACGGACGGACGGACGGACGGACGGACGGACGGACGGACGGACGGACGGACGGACATCGTTAAATCGAAAATTTAACCGACGCTGATCACGAATATATATCCATGTCTATATCTCCGGAGATTCCTTCAAGTGGACACAAACATCTGACCGAAATGAATATACCATGCATATTGCATTATGCAGGGTATAAAAATCAGCGAAAACTTTATGTATGTTCTTATTTTTTGGGGTCAACATTGTTGCGATAAACATATGTATCTACACATACATAGTTGATGAAAAGGAAAAGTATACATATGACTGTATATTTTACTCATTGTTAGTATGAATTGCATTTCAGTGAACAGTTTTTTTACAACAGTATTAGGCTTGAAATCGAAGACACCAATATTTACCGATGTAATTATATAAACATTAAATGCTGTAATTTATTTAATAAGTCGATAGTTTCGCGGGCAGAATGGCATTGTGGCGCTGACAAAGATTTTCTTCATTTTCGAATGGATTTATCATATTCTATAAATTTGCTCCACGTATGTTCTAATTATGTGATGTATAATTGGTCAGGGTAGCTTATATAATAACTCATTGTCAAGTTGTTTCCTCCAGGTGCCGATAGAGAAGTCTACATTCCTTCTTTATACTTAATTCCAAACGGAATAATTTTATTTGATTTGCACAAATATATTTAAAGACTTTTTGATTCGTGCATACGAAGCATATATGGATTGTAAACTAAATAAACTCATATTTATTTATATATTCCTTTACACATGCCTATAAGTAGGGGAAAATTCCAACGAATGGAAGACCCAATAATTACAAACAAATTGAGACATCATCGTACGTTATATATATTTTACGCGGATCTTTACTTATGTTCATGAATGAAATCTTACTCAAATTTATATAAACAAACCTTTGTGCACATTGTATTCATTTTTGCATATTTTTTTGTTAGTTTAAATAGGGTTTTCCTATTTCAAGTAATAGAAAAACTTAATTTGGCGCAATTTTTTTTTATACCTCATTACGTTTTCAGTATATTTTCAATAACTGTCTTCCATTCGCATTCAGTGCAGTTCTCTACGCAAAATCTGCTCCAACCTGCTGACCTTTCTCCTATATACGAATGCATTTAAACGATTTATTCAACTAGTAAATAAGTTAAACAAACAGACTCCTTGACTCATAACACTCATAAATAAAATAAATTTCATCACGAATTACTCATACTTATTTGAAAATTGAATCAAACTGGTATAGTGTATGTAGACATTAGGGTAAAAGAAAAAAGAATCTGAAAATCATTTAGGGAAAATTGAACACGATTTCAATTTAAGTTAGTTATCAATATTCCTATGTTTATATGCGATGTTTTAAAATCAATTTTAGATCTATAATTTTTTGGAGAAATTTATTTATGCGCTGAAGTACAACTTTAATGTCGAAGAGATTTTTCTTTCGAACGATACTCACCTTTCGGCAAGCAATTGGCAATTCTTCCGACAGTAACAATGAAAAAGTTTCTAAACAGCTATATGAGCCTATAAGTACCAGGGCTCAGAATTTATTTAAACTTTTTACCGCCATAACTTGCAATATCTTCTATCTAATACAACCATATTTGACACGAAAATCAATATCGTGGGGAGTATACATTTCACGAGCTATGATCGATACACTCTTACTATTTAATGTACCCCCCACACAAAGTCACACCTTAAAAACAATTATGAGACAGGCATAAAATGGAAATGAATACATACGATATTTCAGGAGTTATGCCAAAAAAAGGCGTAATACGCCTATCATTTACATATACAATAGCACTTTACTATTATTACACTAGTTTTTTAAGATTTCATACTAAAATTCATTTAATGTTTAACAGCTAGGATAGGCGATACCTCGGTTTTTATACATTTCCGCACACAGGGTATAAATTGATCGTCCAGGCGCCTGTAATGCCATTTTTTGCTATATGCTATCTCTAATTTTTCTCACCCAAACAATTTGGCTTGCCCTAATGTGCATGCTTGTACAATCACGTGTATATAAGTACGTGTATGCACTTGATGTTGATGCGCAAAAACATAAACATATAAATGCAATATATGTAGGTACATATATTTTACATTACTTACCTTTATAATGATGCCAACAATTGTAGGACACAAAATACAATAGTCGTAAAAGAAACTAAAAATAAAATAACTACGTTAGCATCTTGCGCACAGATAATTTCTATGACAAACAAACCAAAAAAACAAAAACAGAAATAAATATAAAAGATCTACTCTCAACATGCGATGGTTACACCATCGCATAGTAGCACGTAGCTAATGTTCATGACACTGTATTGTACTATATTGTTGCTGTGTGTAACTCTTCCGCATGTGATGCCTTCCTTACACTTAACAGCATTTTACTCCTGTTCTGAGCCCATTGACAACATAGCAGAATAGGCAATACGTGCAAATAGCTGCAGGTCGATGTATTTATGAATGAGTGTCTGTCCATGAAGGCAAACGTTAACGAAGTAGCGACTATTTAGTCATAGGATAAAATAGAAAAAGGAATGTGTTTAAAGCGTTTTAGTGTTTAGATTTTTGTTTGCACTATACATATACATACTATCTCGTATATTTATTTTTCGTTTTTATATAATTTTTATACCAATTTCCTATAAGGTAAAGTCTCGTACATTTAATGCATTTGATGATGATTTTTTGTTACTTTCCTTCGCTTTTTATTAATTTTCTTTAATCTACCAATTTAGTTGTCTGCTTGTGTGGGATGCTCTCCAAAATCAACAACAAACGCATATCAAGCAAACTAAAATCGCGATGCGTTTTAACGTGTCACTGCAAAATTAACTTACGTGGGTATGATTTGGTTGCAATTGTTGTTGTTTTGTTTTGGTGCGCAAAAAACATAATCGACACCATCCTGTGGTCTTTCGGTGCAATTTCAATGTATGTACATGAACGCATTGAGGCACATACATACTTGCGTACATAATACAATACAAACACCTTTGTATAGATTACATATATATTATACGTGCATATCATACGACTATATTACTATAATCAATTTTCAACAATAAAACACATTTCCAGTTTCGCTTTTTTTAAATTTTTTGCTTGTTTTTAAACCACACAATGAATGAAAGATTATATTTAGGATTCATTTAATACCACAATAATTGATAGCTTTAGCTTAAGAACGTACACACACTTAAAAAAATGGATTTAAAATTAAAAAAATAATAATAATAATATAAAATGAACATTGTGCAAAACTTTTGTTTCAATTGAAATAACTTTAATGCATTCAAAGATGTTAGAGTGTTTTTTAAGACAGCTTAATATTTCAATTGAAATGAAGTGAAGCATGGATGATATACTTTACTTACTTACTTATCTGGCCATAACAACCGAATATCAATTTAGGCCGAATATAACATGCTTCGCCAGCCATCTCTGTTCTTCGCTAGCTGGCGCCAGTTAGAAATTCCAAGCGCCGTCAGGTTCTCCAGTACTTGGTCTTTCCACCGGAGGTTAGGTCTTCCTCGTCGTCCTCCGCATTGATAATATATACATAACTACTTTTTATATTTACAATTGAAGCGTTGTAACTACAAAGTTACCATTTTAAGAAGTTGGTATTAAAAAAATGGTATTTCAAATTTCAACACAAAGCGATTTATGCGATTTTTATATACCTTAACTCGTTTCATTCATATATATTTTAAGAACAATATAACCAATTGGGTTTACCTTTTTAAAGGCAATAAAGTTACACGTCCAAGGTTGAGTTAAAATTTTTTCCGCTAAAGCATATTTTATTATTATACCCTGCAATATGCAAGGTGTATTCATATCGGTCAGATGTTTGTAACCATTTGAAGAATCTCCAAATCTGACGAATGGTCAAAATAGCTCAATATTGGTCAATAGCCACGGCCACACCAAGCATTCAAAACGACTAACCTCGGAATTTTCAAAATTTTTAACTTGCTATAACACACTTAATATACCATTTGAGACAATCATACATAAGCTACATAAGCTTCCCAGAAATGGGCGAGACACGCCTACATTTATAGCAGCTCCCATACAAAGTGCCTGTAGTTCTTTTAAATTGAAACAGCTGTAACTTCTGCAATCTTCTAGAATAACTATAATTGACACTTAGATTAATATGGTAATCTGAAATAATCTGACAAAAAATCGGTTTGCCACTCCCACTTCTTACTGGGGCTCCAACACAAAGTTGCGGAAATTAAAAAAAAATGTTAACCGCCATAACTTGCAAACTATTCAGCGTAGGACAACGATATTTAAGGTGTGGATTAGTATTGGAAGAGCAACTAGACTCACAGGAAATGGACACGCCACGCCCACCTTTATCGTAGCCCCCATACAAAATGACCGAATTCCTTTTAAGTTGAAATAGCTGTAACTTCTGCAATCTTCTATCTAGAATAATCATAATTAATACTTAGGTTAATATGGTAGTTAGAAATAATCTGGGAAATCTACATCTCACGCCCACTTCTTAATGGGACTACCATACTAAGTTCGAAAATTAAAGAAATTTAAACCGCTTTAACTTACGAACTATTGACCGTAGGACAACCAAATTTAAGGTGTGGATTAATATTGTAAAATGAATTAGATTTACAATGAATAGGTACACCACGCCCACTTTTTATATAGCTTCCATACTGAGCCTCGGAATTATCTTAAAAAACTTTAAATTATGCCCTTTAAAACCCCCATAACTTACAAAGTACTTCGTCAAAATCAACCATATTTCGGGTGTAAATTAGTATTATATGCGAAAATTGTTTCTCAAAAAGTGGAAAGAAAAGAAAAAGATGGATATTCAAGCAAACTTTATATATATATATATATATATATATATATATATATATATATATATATATATATGTATATATTATATATATATATATATATATATATATATATATACATATATATATATATATATATATATATATATATATATATAGGGTATAATTTGGTCGGCCTCAGCCGACTGTAGGGTGATTTGTTTTATTAATATTTCCAATTAGTACGTACATCAAAATGGAATTGAAAGTTATTTTCTTCGTCAAATTCTATTATTTTATTTCATAGATGTCCTCTTCACAAAATGCTTAAACAAAGCTTTCCCAACAAAGAAATTACGCTGGCATGGTAATAATGTATGTTCTTAGTCGTCTGGAAGTGGATACAACACTTAGGAGATGAATAGAACGGCTACTGCAGTGTAGACTAATTACATTCAAAACAGGTGAATCCCCAACATCAACGCGTGTATGATGCGGAACCCCTCTAGGAGAGGTACTCTCCGCTGTTCTATGGAACTTGATGATCCATGAACTACTGATAGATATAGAAAGGAGGTGCATAGTGATAGTCTATACCGATGACGTTGTCTTGATGGTGACTAGGATATATACTGAAGTCCTTTGTGACGTACTAGAACTTACCTTATCTGGATAGCTCTTTAAATGCAAACTCACACAAAACCGAGCTCATCTTGTTTTCAACTACTACTACTAACCATAACTACCATAACTACTACCATAACTACTCTAGAATTAGGAGCGATCCCTCTTATTTTCAGAGAGGAAATCCAAAATTATGGAATGGTTATAGACCGCAAATTAAACTGGACAACCAATATCGAAAATATTTATTTTTTTCGATGGGTACCCACCTGTCGACAACAAATTAACAATTCTTCCGTCAGTTTTGCCATGGAAAAAGCTTCCAAAAGAACTCTGTGACAAAGCTCAGAAAAAGTGATGTCACAAGATAATGCTATAATATATAATAATAAAATAATAATAAAATAATAATAAAATAATAATAAAATAATACTCCCTTCTAATAGTGCCCAAAATTTAACATGCACAACAGTAATGGAAGAGAAGCGAGGCCAAAGAGCCCTTCGGAGCTTATAAGTGCCACACTTGTTACATCGATTTAATAGTGATTCAAACGCGTGTTCCAGCTCATTTTTCGGAATTGCCTCCAGTGCCATCGTCGAAACCCGTTGTATGGTCTGAATGTCATCAAAAAAGCATCCTTTTAACTTCAATTTCAGTTTTGGGAACAAAAAGAAGTCACACGGTGCCAAATCAGGTGAATACGGCAGGTGATTCAGCACACAGACCTGATTCCGAGCCAAAAATGGACCAAAAATTGAAAATTGAATTTATAGAGCGCTCTTTGCTCCATGTTAAAATTTCAACATCAAACGAACACGTGTTTTGTAAAATGAATGTCAATAAACATAAAATGTCAACCAAATGCCATGAAATTTTGACAGTTAGTAGAGGAAGGTTGAAGCTTCAAAACGCATGTGCTCACACATAGACTGCGCTTGGTTGCTGAGATATGGTTCGAGTCTTAATACATAATTGTCACACCTTGTACAGTCTGATGACCAATATTTACGTATTAGTTTGGTGGACGTCAATTAATAAATCTTTGCATAGAAAACTCCTAGAAAGATTGCAAGAGTAGCATGTAACCTGTAGCATGTAACAGTAGCACTTACAACAACACTGTCGTTGGCGCTCGACGTCCTTCTAAACCTCATTCTAGTGGACTTACTAGATGAACAGAATCCCCCATCTGTGGTACGGCGAAGCAGTTGTGGCAAGTAGTTGGTAAAAACCGTACTAAGACAATAATTGACTTATACAAAAGATGCATATCTGCCATTATAGGAGCGTTATGGGCCACCGCCTCATAGGCAGTCATGCAGTTAGACCATCTGGCAAATGATTTCTGCAAGAGTTGCGAAATTGAAGATGTACTGGAGACAGTTACACATTTACTATGCAACTGCCCTGCGTTCTGTATCAGAAGAAAAATATGTCTATGGTATTACTACTTATATAACCTGGCACTATTCTCAAAAGTTCCAATAGGTAATTTTACAAACTGTTCCGATTGGTTCAATGTGTATGAATTGAACACTATTCGCAAGGTATAACAACGGGCCCTTCTTAGCCTAGGTGAACTCGCTCTTTGTGAGGGCTGCCCCGCTAACCTAACCTAACCTATTTCATACATGATTTTTTTGGAAAATATAAAGCATTCTTGAACATATTTACGCATTGTCAATTTTTTAACATATTTATAACATGGCTAACCTTTTCTTCATATAAATTTTAAATGAACATGTAAGAAGATTTTAGTTAACATGTACATACTTGTAGTCCTTGTACCCAATAATATATGTAGTATTTAAATGTATATAAAAAATGAGCCTAGTACTTCTATTTTCTGTAAACATTTAGGTACGGAAACATAGACCTACATAGAAAATGTGGCCGTCTCTTAGTGTTTTCTAAGTAAAATTCAGATACATACTTTAAACAATCAGAGCAATGACTTTCTATAGAAGCTATATGTTGCAGCGCGACGCAGTTTGTTCACTACTTGTATACATTTTAGCCACTAAAGTATTAGTTGCACAGTAAATCATGTGAAAAGAATTGGCATTGCATCCGACAGTAGGAAAACAGCTTGTAAAAGTGCCCTAATATATTCCAAAGAGAACAATAAATTAATTGATTTTGATGAATATTCATTTTCTGGAATAGAAACTAGATAGGATATATTTTTATAGTAGCACACTTTTTTAGATTTCATATTAACAATAAACCAACTTTAAAATTTGTCCGGACTCTTGATTTTTCGGATTTACTTCAGTAGCACTGCAACATGTGCAATGTGGAGAAAATTGATAAAATTGAAAATTGAAATTGATAAAATGCCACCAACGGCGATATCTACTTACTACGTATACGTATACAATAACTACATATACGTATACAATATATACACTTCAATGACAAAAGTATCTACAATTTATGAATATCAACACACATAAATACTTAATGTCAATAGAACACAAAAACTAATTGAATTTGAATGAAATCGAATACCAAATTAAGCATCAACCAGTGACACCATCGCAACAATTATCAATATGTAATACAAAAGCATTAATATGAAAAAAGCCGCTCTTACAATTACAATAAATAAGCACTAAATAAAATCTCAGTAAAAAGATTAATTGTGATCAATGAAACGTCAATACAGTGAACACTATACATTATCCCTCTTTTACGCTATTTTATATGTATGCTGATGCAATAGAATTGCATTGATTTGCTAACAATACTTACATATGCACATGTATTTATAATACGTAAAAAGACTAACAAAAAACAGCTACCACTAAATTTGCTATTTTTATTGCTGGTTATAAGTATGTATCCTCACCCATAAATAAATATAGTGGCCGACATATATGCATATAAATTATTTGCAATTATTTCAAACAATTTCTGTTGTTCTTATTAATTTAATGACACTATGTCGTAATGTCCATTTGTCAATTGTTATGATGAGTGAAACTGTTGCATACGTCAGTGTTCTGCAGCAAGTATATATCATTAGAGTAGACTCCCTTATATTCTCATATTGTTGGTAATAATGTACTACTGTTCGCTGGCCTTCCTCGTTTTCGGCTGCCTTGTGGATTCCATTCGATGGTGTTTCTTTTTAAGTCTTCCCTTTGTCTACACAGAACTTATTGGCACCAGATTATTCATAGAACTATCACAGTACTAAAGTGATACCGCTGAGCATAATACAGCTAATTAATAAAAGCTAAAGGCTAAATTGCAGCATTAACTAGTTTATAGTATTAGTCCGTTGAGTTATGAATATAGGTAGAGATTTATTTTTGGTTAATTTATTTTGAATTGGATTTGTTTAAAAATTCCAGTACTTTGAATATCATGAAGAAGTTTTCCCAAGATTATACCTATACAATATAAGAACATTTGAACAATTAGTTTCATTATTACTGCTCAACACTCTTCGCGGATAGTATAGAAGATCTACAAAGTTTACTAGATAAGGGTTGGTTGGTTGGTTGGTTGAAGTGGTGACTCATCCATGAGTCCAAATAGCGCTTACGCACCGTTTTGTTACCACATCCTCGCTTCCAACTGTTCGTTAGGTTGTTTGTGTGGGCAGCACGGTTAAATCCAGTTCGTGCTGTTTAAAACTTTAGGAGGTTGCTGATGTTTACTTCAGCCAACTCCTCAATGCTGTTGAAGAGTGGCAGGGCATTTACAAAGGAAGTGGAAGACCGTTTCCTTTTCTTCCACTTGGTTGCAACTGTGACAGAAATCGTTATGGGGCAATCCCATTTTGGCCCCCTGTTCTCCGATGAGCCAGAAGCCAGTGATGACTGCCGTCAGTCTAGAGACGTCTTTACGGTTCCTGTTTATCAGTAACATTGATTGTTTATGATTGTATGTAGGCCACAGTGACCTACTAGTTTTACATTTCGTAAGACTTTTCCGCCTACAATCCGCTATTTGTAGATATTTTGTGTTGATAGCTCTTTTGGCTACGCTCAGCGGTATGAACATTGGTTGTGCAAGAGCCTCTTGCATGGCAAATCCGTTTCTTGCCAGTTCGTTGGGGTTTTCGTTTCCTTCTATGTTCCGGTGTCCCGGAACCCAGATCAATGAAACGTTGTGCCGCTCGCTGAGTGTATTGAGACTCCTTCTACTTTGTTCCACTAGGAAGGAGGATAAGATTACTGATTTTAAAGCCTGAATTGCAGCTTGGCTGTCGGATATTATAGCTATATTGAGCTTGAATCTGAAGTCTGCGATTAGTATCCTACAAGCTTCCCCGATTGCAAACACTTCCGCCTGGAATACGCTAGACAAATTGGGGAGGCGAACAGAATTGTCGACTTTCAATCTCTCGGAATATATACCTGCTCCTACGCCACAATCCATTTTGGAGCCGTCCGTGTAGATTGTGGTGTCGAAACTATTTAACAGACATCCCTTAGTCCAATCTTTCCTTGAAAGAAAGACTACTGTGAAGTTTCTATTGAAATTCATCTTCGGGATGATGTAGTCTGTCCTGTCAGACGTATATTGCGTTTCTCTTGTTAGTATGCATCCATGTCCGTAGGTTCTCTCCTTCCAGTGACCCGCTTCCTTTAGCCCCACTGCGGTCATGGTTGCCGTTTTCTTGATGTATAGGTCAATAGGGAGCATGTGTGTCAGAACGTTAAGAGCATCCCCGGGACACGACTTTATAGCTCCGACTACCGCTGCACATGCTGACCTTTGTATACTGCAAAGTTTATTAATGGTGTAGGCCTTATCCAAGGCTTTCCACCAAACAACCGAGCCATAAGATAAAATTGGACGTACAACCGCTTTGTACATCCATAAAGTAAGTTTTGGTTGGAGACCCCATTTCCTTCCAATTACTCTTTTGCAGGTATAGAGGGCAATGCAAGCCTTCTTTACCCGGTTTTCAGTATTTAACCTCCAGCTAAGCTTGGAGTCCAAAATAATCCCCAAGTATTTAGCACTAGAAGAAAGAGTAAGGGTTTGATGATTTAATTTAGGCCAGTCAAATTTGGGTATTTTGATTCTGTTGGGGAAAAGCATCAGTTCTGTTTTATCCGGATTCAACCCCAGGCCACACCTGATAGCCCAGGAGCTGAGCTCGTCTAACGCCCTTTGCGTGATCCCACTGATCGTGCTAGGGCACAATCCTGACACCATTAATGCTCATCACATTCATCGATAGCAAAGGAATTATCCACAAAGACTGGTCAAACAGTTACTTCCGCATGTTACCTCGAAGTTTTGAAGCGTTTGATGTCCAGAATCCGTCGTGTTCGACCAGAATACCGCGATCCAAAAACTTGGTCTCTGTTGCACGATAATGCTCCGACTCATACAGCACTTATTGTTCATCAATTTTTGGTTCGGAATCAGGCTGTGTGTTGAATCACCCGCCGTATTCACCTGATTTGGTACTGTGTGACTTCTTTTTGTTCCCAAAACTGAAATTGAAGTTGAAAAGATGCTTTTTTGATGACATTTAGACCATACAACGGGCTTCGACGAGGGCACTGGAGGCAATTCCGAAAATCGATGTAAAAAGTGTGTTGAATCACGAGGAGAATATTTTGAATTAATATACCGAAAAATTAGCAGATATCGTGTTTTAATTGTGTTTTCTAGAGGCAGTCGTAATACATAATTGACGCACCTTGTAAATGCACTCAGTATTACAAGAACAGTATCAACAACAACAAAATCAATTTAAAAAATTAACAAAGTCAACTATAGAAAAAATCTGCTGCTAAGATAACAGAGAAAGCACAACTCATTTGATTGTATTTTTTAATATAAAGGGTTATCCATTTTGCGGTTTCAAAAGAAAATGTAAATAAAACACATATAAATTATTTTTTATCATCATATTTCTTTTTTATTATAAAGTTTGAACGTTGACATTATGTGTGAAATACTACATCATTTAAATGACCACCACGCGAATTGTTGCATGCATCGATTCTTTTGAGGTAATTTTCGACCACTTTTTGACACATATTGGGCGGTATCTCAGCCATAACGTGACGAATGTTGGTTTTTAGGTGCTCAAGAGTTAAAGGTTAAAGGTGTCAAATCGCATGATCTTGGTGGCCACTTGATATCGCTACGACGAGAAATTACGCGGCCAGAAAATTTCTCTTGCAATAAAGCCATATTCGCTAGAGTTGTGTGGCATGTGGCACCGTCTTGTTGAAACCACATATTCTCTAAGTCGTATTCATAAATAGCAGGCAAAAAAAGTCAGTTATCATATGACCATAACGCTCCGAATTGACGGTGACAGTCGTTCCATCGTCGTTTTCGAAGAAGTAATTTCCAATCACACCTCCGGACCAAAGAGCGCACCAAGCAGTGACTTTTTGTGGATGTAGTGGCCTCTCTTCAATTACTTGAGGATTCTCAGAACCCCAAATACGACAATTTTGTTTGTTAACATACCCACCGAGTGAGAAAAGTGCTTCGTCGCTGAAGAAAATTTTGTTCGAAAAATCGTCGTCACCGCCTGTTGTTCAAGCACCCATTCGACGTATCTACGACGTTGTGAATGGTCAGCTGGTTTCAGTTGTTGTGTGAGCTGGATTTTATATTGATGTAGGTGTAGATCTAAATGCAAAATACGCCATAATGTGCCGTAAGACAGTCCTAATTCCTGAGAACGACGAGGAATCGACACATTCGGGTCTTCGGCAACACTTTCACTTACAGCAGCGATATTTTCGGTGGTACGATTGAAACCGCGAAATGGATAACCCTTTATTATATATATAGTAATAATTCCTACAAAACAATGAAATTAAATTCTGTATTAACCGTGTTTTATTCGACACCTGATTAAAAGTATAAAAAATAGCGGACTCATTTTATTGCAAAATTCTTCCGCTTCCTTTTCTTCTCAATTATAACATTTTATAAATAAATATTGATAAGTAACATATCTGTATGTACACAGAAAATATAAAAATAAATGCCAGCACTGTTCAAATTGGCATGTGAAATTTGTTGAAAATTTGTATTATGTACCATTTGAAAACATTTCCAAAGTATATTTCATTCTACAATTACAAACTAAAGTGCTGTTCCAGGAATAAAGCATGCAGCAGAGAAGGCAGAAAACCCACAATATAACTAATTAAGCACATGGCCACTGTAAGACGTTCAACCTCCAGCAAAAAGGAATATCTCAATGCATAGATAAATATTCATTGGAAAACTCTATATAGTAGGCGCTTCTCAAAGTGTCAATTTTTAAGTAAAGGGTTATCCATTTCGCGGTTTCAAAAGTATAGGGCTAGAATTCGACATCTGTCAAACTGAGTTGTTAAAACAATTTCTTTCTTTTTCAGTTCAAAGTCTGACATTTGCGAAAATGGATCGCTTAACTATCGCACAACGCATTAAAATTGTAAAAACCTACTACAAAAATGGTGATTCTGCCACAGCCACATATCGTGCTTTAAGAGGAGATTATGGTTTACATAATCGTCCAACTACGCAAGCAATTGGCAAAATTGTGAAGAAATATGAAGAGACTGGATCGGTTACAGATATTGTAAGGCCTGTGCATCATCGTTTCGCTCGTACCACCGAAAATATCGCTGCTGTAAGTGAAAGTGTTGCCGAAGACCCGAATGTGTCGATTCCTCGTCGTTCTCAGGAATTACGACTGTCTTACGGCACATTATGGCGTATTTTGCATTTGGATCTACACCTACATCCATATAAAATCCAGCTCACACAACAACTGAAGCCAGCTGACCATTCACAACGTCGTAGATACGTCGAATGGGTGCTTCAACAATAGGCGGTGGACGGCGATTTTTCGAACAAAATTTTCTTCAGCGACGAAGCACATTTCTCACTCGGTGGGTATGTTAACAAACAAAATTGTCGTATTTGGGGTTCTGAGAATCCTCAAGTAATTGAAGAGAGGCCACTACATCCACAAAAAGTCACTGCTTGGTGCGCTCTTTGGTCCGGAGGTGTGATTGGACCTTACTTCTTCGAAAACGACGATGGAACGACTGTCACCGTCAATTCGGAGCGTTATGGTCATATGAGAACCGACTTTTTTTTGCCTGCTATTGATGAATACGACTTAGAGAATATGTGGTTTCAACAAGACGGTGCCACATGCCACACAACTCGATATCAAGTGGCCACCAAGATCATGCGATTTGACACCGCTTGACTTTTTTTTGTGGGGCTACGCGAAAGACCGTGTTTATGCAGATAAACCTTTAACTCTTGAGCACCTAAAAACCAACATTCGTCACGTTATGGCTGAGATACCGCCTAATATGTGTCAAAAAGTGGTCGAAAACTACCTCAAAAGAATCGATGCTTGCAACAATTCGCGTGGTGGTCATTTAAATGATGTAGTATTTCACACATAATGTCAACGTTCAAACTTTATAATAAAAAAGAAATATCATGATAAAAAATATTTTATATGTGTTTTATTTACATTTACTTTTGAAAACGCAAAATGGATAACCCTTTATAATCAAAGCACTCAAATAAAAGCTATAATTTCATGAATTAAATACTTTACTGAAAAAAACAATTAACTGCACTTATTCGTTTACCTATTCCACCATACGGCTCTCCCTTGCAATTGCACAATATAACGATAATAATTACAACAACAACAATAAGCATACACGAAAATGGCCATAATGTACAAAATATTGTGCTATAATATCTCGTGTATGCATCGAACGCATTCAACCAGCTTGCAATGAACTTTTCAACAAAAAGTCAATTGAATGTATTGAAAATTTGACTTTGAACTTAACGCTGTTGCTATATGCTGTATGTTGTATGGGGATGTGAAAAACTTCAGTCAAACTTGGTAGTCATTTTGTTAACACTTCAATTGATTGGTTAGTTGTTTGATTGGTAAGATTATCTGTGTTTTTCGAATTTTTGTTCTCTGCCCCAATGACTAAAACCGTATTGTATAGAACACCTACATATAACAGCTGCAATAGCATCTAGCAAATAAGATTCTTATGGTTGCAAGAAGAATGTGTTTGTTAAACTCGTTCGAATTATGTGACTGGAGGGTATTTTCAACAATTCCTAGGTGTATTATATTGTTTTTTTTTTCAAATTTTATAGCTAAAGCAACAAAAAAAAATCACCTTTAGTATAATAAAGCATAAACCATAAATTAGCAATTATTAATCAATTTTTATTTTTGTTTCTTTATCAAATATATGCGATAAATACTATATTCAATATACATAAAATGATACATATGTACATACATATTGATAATTTGTAGTTGCAGCACAAACATTTAATTATAGTTCTACATGCAATGGGCAACAATTTTATTGGTGAGATTTTAATGAAAAGTTGCAAAAATAAATAAAAATTAAAATAAACTAGTTCTGTTCATTAATCGACTTTCAAGTGTTTGTTATAATTTATGACATACACCATTCAGAAAAGTGTTAAAAGTACTTAAGGCGCATAAAAATGCTCAACACTCAACACTGCTAGTACTGGGGCTGAACTTATGATATTAATACTCAAAAATCTCTATTTGGGGCATGGCAACAGAAGCACTAAATATATCATATGCACAAATGAGCACACAGGCAAAGGAATTAATATGTAAGCACGTACTTACATCTTGAAATGTCTTGAGTTTGCTTTTAGTCGCCACTTGTAATACCTTTTTACGAAACTTTGTGGCATTAATGACAAACGAGTAGCATTTAACTTGTCAAACAACATTCAGCTCATCCAACATTTAAACGAAACATCATAAATGCTTACATACTCAGCTTGTACCACTACCTGTCTGCCTACATGATGCATTGATGTACTGCATGCTTGCAATATGCACCTCATATCCTATACTATACTATGGATATTGAAATGATAATTATCATCACCTCAAGACTGATCATCATAAGATTTACAAATGGGGGGAGAAAACAAATACAATAAAAAAAATGAACGAACGACTTGTTAGCAAGCAAAGGTAAGGTGTAATTTGTCACCAAAAGTGATCGAAGATGTTTGCCATAAAAATTGATTTCATTAAGATTAATATGCATTGCTGCTGATTCAACAGAAATTACCATAAATCACTGATAATAGGCAGATTGCGTGCGTTTGCGTATTTATGAGTACCTCGAAGTGTATATAGTACTGATATACAGCTGAGCATAAAAGTAAAGATGACTCACGTCTGATATGTTAAAAGATCACCACTGAAGTGTGCACTCTGATTCTACCACTACCTACCACTAGCTTGAATGATTTCATTGCGCACTTGTTATTTTCAATTCCATTGAATTTAAGGTTAAAAATCATTTCCTGCTAAATGTTTAACCTTTTTTTCAGTATTTCTTTCCTCCCTTCTCTAAAATAAATACATACAATATAGATTTTGTCACTCGCAATAGTATTTCAATGGAAATTTTGCTTCAACATATAAATATTTAACTGAAATTAATTTGTCACATGATATATATCTGTGTCTATATATCAATATCTATATCAATTTACTTACTTACGCTATATTCATTTGTTTTCCTCCCATAAGCGCCTTATACTTTGTGCATACACATATGCATGTTATCTTTCTATTAAAGCACTTCCACAGAATATATAGTATTTTTATAGACTACATACCTATATGAATATATATACGATATTTATGTGTATTTTATTAATATGTAAACGATAAATGCCGGATGGAATTTTTATGGTTTAATAATTCATTTGAGTTATATGTATAATTTATTTAAAATATAGTTTTAAAAATATACATGTACATTAAATAATAGCTATGTATCATTGTAAGCAGAGGTGTAGTTGGGAAAGTTATTAATATTGAAGAAGGAGTTCGTTCGTAGCCTCTCACATAAGTACCTGATAACCAAAGCAAGAAAATCTGCTGGAATAGGTAGATTTGCTTTAAGAGAAAATGATCGTATATTTGAGGTTTTGACTCATCATGCTTCCGAGCTACAGATATCGAGATCATTCTCCCCATTTTCTAATATACCAATTAAATTGTAAAACTAACTTCTCAGACCTATAGTCAAAAACATACATTTTTAGGGAAAGTAGATGTGGTTTTCATTCGATTTTGCCCATTTACAAATCATTTCTTTGTTGGTAAAAATAATTCTGTGTACCAAGTTTTACGTTGATCATTTTATAATAGTGGCAGCTATCATGCAAACGGCCAAATAGGGAGACAGATTTGACCGCAAGTTCGTGATTCTGGTAAGTAACATATATTCTCTTCATATCTTCACTAGGGTGTATATTCTTTCGGTAAAATCTTCCCCAAGGCATTAGTTTTTGTAAAAAACAAAAGCCTCATTAGCCTTTTCAGCAAGCATAGTGTATGGCAAAACATAAATTCACTTGACATATCGATTCGATGCCTAAAAATAGACAAATTAACGATTCTTTTGATTTCAAGAAAGTCAATATTAGTTGACGATTTCCCTTAAAGAAAAAGCTTCACATGGGAAAACTAGGAAAAGTGCACAAATACAAGCGGCTTGACATTTGCATTAAACTCTAATTATTCTACACACATATTACTGCAAACCCTCTAAAATCGATGCATCAACTACGACAGAGTTGCACTAAGTGTGATCAAAAGACTTAAGACGCAAACTAATAAGATTTATAAAAATCGCACAGTAACTACTGCATGTCCATAAGGCATGTTTACGTGTGTACACACTATGTGTGTGTTTGTGTGGAGTAGTGTAGATAAGCAATAAACAAAAAATAAATACGAAATATAAATTAAATTAAATGACCACAAATTAAATTGCAATTTAAAAAACCTGTTGCTATATTTATATTGTATATACACATGTACTTATATAACTATTAGATAAATGTTACTTTTACTGCTACTTTATACCTAGTACATACATGTATACAATAGATGACAATAATCAAAAACAGCAGCACCAGCAAGAACAACGACTTATCTATGGCAATAATACTAGTACTAATAGCAACAACAATATGCAACCTGCAATTATGCATGATCTATTTGAACAAGATATGTTGATGCTGGTTTGCCGTCACTGACTGTATCATCATCATCATCATCGTCATCATAATACTGAGCAACTACAGCTACAACTATGCAATATATTACATTTATATACTCCAGCCAACAATTGAGATTATCATTAGTTATGCGCGCATGCTGGACAGCAACTAAACAAACGTATTGCCAATCATAAAAATCATCATAAAATGTAGTCAACGTCGTTTAGCAACAAACACACACACACACACACACAGCTTCGTTGAAGTACTGTACATAAATATGATAGTAATCATTACTAAGCTACAGAGTAACAACAGATCAAAGTAAGTCAGAACGATGACTGCTACTTTAGTCGTACATCAAATTAAAAGCAAATAAATACTTAAAAAATAATTCTCTAAACTGATGCTGCTGTCGATAGTACGATATACTCGTACATACAAAAGTATCATATCTATTTATGTTGTTATATTTGTAGGAATATTTTCATTTGATTTTATTAATGCACACACACAAACATACACATATGTACAATAGCTTTAGTTGCAATTGCCTGTAGCAAATATTATAAAGTATTTGTCGCATGGAACCAAAGTGGAAATAAAATCGATTTTATACATCAAACAAGTTTTATTGCATTATATTTATCGTAAAACTAAAAGCCATATGAGTAAGAGTACGGAAACAAGAAATAGGTAATGTTTTAAATGTATACTTTTGTATTCATTTGTAGTACTAACGTACACGCACATATGCACACGCAATTAATTGAGTTATTAAAAACACATTAATGCATTCAGCAATGCAGCAATGCACCATACGAGTAGCACACACAGTAGTAGAAACAGCAACTGATTAATAAACTGATTAGTAAATTTTCAAAATTGTTAAACACACAATTAACACATTCATTGATGAAATTTTCCAATATGATTATTGCAACTATTGCCAATTGTTATATTACGTTTTATTAAGTATTTAAATAAATACATAGTTGCAATGCCTGCTACTGAGATTTAGTGCAAATCAAAAATATTACAAATATTTGTAATTACATAAATGCTCATATCAACTACGACACCGATATTGATAAAATTAAGGTAGTACTAATATAATTAATTATTTAATTTATATTGGAATTATAATTGTAAGCAACCATTGAAATCTATCCATATTCTATGCATATCTGCATATTCACCAATATACTCAATTCAATAATTTTATCCCTAATACCCTTTATTCTAATTTATTAGAAATCTTTCTCTGTGTGAGCAAAAATAAATTCATTTCCACACATACACCTTTATAAGTATAATTTATTTTCTCTACTTAGTTCTAATCCACACAAAATAACAAATTTATTTTAAACCCTAGTCGCTAGCATAATCTGGGGGAAAAATCTATCCTTTCAAATACACCTATCGATAGATCAACTCTACCAAATTACTAAACCCAAGTTCCCAAGTACCCTCTTCTTAGATATTTACCATTACGCCACATATGCAATTTTTTCTTAGAAAGAACGAGCACTTAGTTTATCCGGCATGACTATGGCTAATCAGATGAATATTTACATTATTTTCGATTTGATGGGGTTGGGAACCCACTTTTTTGTATACAAATCTCTTCTTCTTGCCGCCCGTTTTGGTTATTTTATTATTTCCAAATATATCTCAAAGAAGACAAAATATTTTCTCTTTCGATTTCATATAAAATTAAATATATCAATTGTATAGTTACTTAAAATTAAATAAAGTTGTATGTGTGAAATAGAAAATAGCGAATTTGTTGAGTTCTAACGTACTTAACTATGAAAATATCATTATATATTGTAGCTCAAGGAACTCATAGTTGCACCATATTCGGTAAACGTAGTCACCGTAAATGTATTTTAAAACCTTCTTAAGGATTTTATTATCTTTTCTTATGCCACATCTACGGACAGACATTATATGAGATTTACGGAATGTGATGAATTTTGGGACGCTAAATGTGAATCTGAATTTTCGCCCACAGATTTCTTTCTAACCTCAAAATCTTTCAAAAATACCAAAAACTTAATTTTTTTTGTTTAAAAAAAGATCAAAATCCGACCAAAATCCATAAAGATATCTCTATTCCATTGAATATACTACTTTAATTTTGAAATCGAAAACACTTTCGAGCAGTAAGTTAGCTTATGTTATTGTGACCAAGCAGGACCGTTGTAATAGCATGTGGGTATTTCTACTCCAATCCCTCACTGAACCATGTGGATTTATTTATAAATTTTAAAAGATTACCTACTGCAAACTCTGGATAGTGCAAGGCAGTTGCATAGCAGAGATATGACGGCTTCGAGGTCTTCCTCGTCTTGATGTGGCCCAAACCCATCCTACTAGCGTGAGGTCCTATGATGCAGTGGCCCGTAGCACCTCCCACAACCATTAATGTGTCTTTCTTCCCAAAGTCAATAAAGCCTTGAGTGTATTTCTTACTGGGGTCACAGCAATTCAGCCGTCCTATAGTTGGGAGATTCCGTCCATCTTCTTTGGAAGACAGAGAAGGTAATTTCTTCTACTTTGAGTTTACATGCGGAAATTGGGATTCCCAATAATCTATTCTCTTCACTTTTCAATGGTTTTGTGCACTCTCTCATCCTCTCTTTTGAGCATTAGAAGAGCTTAAGTCCTCAACAGCATCCAAGTATTAGGTATGATTCAAGAGCAATTGTGACTTTTAATGACATTTTCCATATACCAACAGCTGATCTAACGAAAGAAATGTAAAACATAGTACATATTCTATATGGAAATATTCTGTAGTCGTTTTTTAACAGGACTATGCTCAGCTACATGTTGAAAAATTACCTCTGGTTGTGATCGATGAAGCATGATCTGTCTAAACAACAATTTTATTCCTATAAGGATTCCAAAACAAAAATCGATTTTGGGTAGGCTCAAAAAAGATATCGTTTTATCCACGTGAAATTTACTTGATACCAAACAATTTGAAATAATTGCCAGTCAATAGTGACAGACAATATTTTTAACGACTTCTTATTTATATATATTTTTCCCATTCAAGTGCCCTTAATATATTATTCTTGTCGATAGGAATTTTTATACAATTACTTAATACAAAAGTCGTGACCTTCATTTAATTTAAATGAAATCAACTAATTAATAAAAACATACTATATTTTGTAATCATATTAATACAGTTAATTTATGAAGTGTGTAAAATGTCACCATGAACAAAGTACACTTAAAACTATGTTAAAAACATCAGTAAAAGCAGCAGCAGCAGTATCAGCCAGCAGCAGCGACGGCAACAAATTGAACGTGCTCTCCATTAAATGTAATTTAAATTTATGGCAACACCAAATGCGTGACACTACCTATTCAAATAAACTGAGGTAGAATAAAAATATTTTATAATAAATAAATACATACATACAAACCTGCAGATAAATACATATCAATTAGAGAATTCCCATTTTTTTTATAAAAATAAATTATAACTAAATAGAAATATTCAAGTATTTCTTTTAATGTTAGTGCATGCGAATAAATAAGTAAATATCAAGTTGTGATTGCAAGAATTGCATATATAAATGTAGAAGTATACTTACATATATTTAGAATTTACCATAATTGAACGTGGGAACTATCAATAACGTCTAGCTACAAAGATAAATAAATAGATAGATGTATTGTGTATACGTGGTGTGCTATGTGCTACAAGACAAAAATCATTAATATAGTCGTTCCTCGGTGTTAGTATTGATGATGAATCATTACTTATTGCAATACCTACTTCGAATAGATGTACATATGTGTGAGTGTGTGTTGTGGAACATATGAATACATTAATGGCAATAATAGTAATATAAACAACAACAAGAATCGATGGAAAATCATAACCTATTTACAAAAAATATATTGCGACAACATACACAGCACACAAAGTCACATGTGTAGGTACCCTCTGTACCCTCACAACTTGAATGAACTATATAGTGGCAACAACATACACAGCAACACCATCAGCGATGCCACCATCATCATCATCATCATCATCATCATGATAATCTGCTGCATCACTACCAAAAAATTGAAAAACAAATAAAAATAAAAAAAAATAAATCAATAAAAGACATCGTCAATGCGCAGGCGTCATACTGACGAACAATTTCGCATTGAGCAATTGAATTCGCACGCCGCACACTTTAAGTATGACGATCTTTGTCTATTTGTTTCTGTCTGCTTGAAAGCTTGCAGTACTACATGTATTAACAATATGCGGATATTGTTGTTGTTATTATTATTCAACACTCTCATACGGCAACAATCGGAAGTTCACTAGCAACACTAATACTCGCATTAAAAACAGCAAAACAATAGGGGTATACACACCGACTCTGGGTATTTGGGTATCGTCTTTGTAAAATTACCCAAATACCGAAGAATACCCGAGTTATCCAAATACAATATTATACGCCTGATATTTGAGCAAATGGAAGAAAATAACAATTTTCTAGTTCAAACGGGTAAATTTTTATTTTGATAGCAAAGAAATCATACTAAACTTTATTGAATGTATAGTCTTACTGCCGAAAACTTAGCGGCAGGGAGTATTGGCAACATTATGCAGTCACTTCATACAATTTGCACAAATACCCAAATGCCCCAATATCCAAATACCAGAGTCGGTGTATATACCCCTAATATTAGCAAAGTCAATGTACAAAAGCAATAATAATTGTATTGGTAACTAAAACAATTACCGACACCTCATCTATTTAACGATTTGCGTGGCAGCAATAACACACAATATGAATGGAAAAACATCAACAAATCAGATTACAACATTAAGCAGTACCAAAAACAAATAAATAGTAAGTAACACAGGGAAAGAAGCAATTGAAAAGCTAATCATAAATATGAGATATGAGAACCAAATATAGGCAACTGCAACTGCAACATACGTATTGTACAAAACATAGTTTGTTGCAACATTGCCAACACTAGACTACATTACTATTAACTACATACGAGTATACTCGTATCAAGGAGCGGTAATGCACCAGCATCACCCGCAACAGCAACTGCAATAACAACAGTGCACATAGATGATATTTATTTTGTAGCAGCGGCAATAGACAAACAAGGTATGAAAATTGATAGAAAACATACACGCGTAGGTTGTCAACTATTGTACATTTGACTGGCTGAGTGCATAGAGATATATGTAAATTTTTGTATGTTGAATATACAACTATAAGTACATAACATACCTACTTGAGAATATAGTACCTATATTTAATGCTGATGGCGGCGGATGATGACTACAATGATTCTGCCTATAGTGTTGGTGTTGGTGTTGGTGATGTGTGAATTTTTCTACTTATGTGATGTTACTTTGGTGCCAAAATATATGGTTAATTTCTTGTCATTTGAATAGTATTCTCGAATAAAATTTATTTGAATATTACTTAAAAATTACTGGAAACTCTAAGGTAGATGAGATGCTGTAGAAGGAACATCGATAACTATAACGTTTCGACTATGGCATACAAGGTGTGACAATTATGTATTAAGACTCGAACCATATCTCAGCAACCAAGCGCGCCATCTATGTGTGAACACATGCGTTTTGAAGCTTCAACTTTCCTCTAGTAACTGTCAAAATTTCATGGCATTTGGTTGACATTTAAGGGGCACAACTAAATTGAAATTTTGAAAATTTCGTTTTTTTTTGTTTTTGAATATTTTTATAATTTATACCTTTAAAAATAACATATTAAAATTTCAAGTGAAAATCTCAAATAGATTCTGAGTTGCAGCCTTCTACAGAACAGCTGCAATGAACAATGAAATCAGTACTTTTACTTTTAAACGCGTTTTTTCTAAAACTAAATTTTTCAAATTTGCTGCAGCTGTAACCTGATAACAAATCATCCGATCGACTTGGGTCTTCTTTTAGCTTTTTTTTTGTATTTGTTTTTCCATACAATGACCCTCCAGTTTTATGATTGGATGAAAAATATAATTATGCCAGGCCAGAAACCATCAGATTTTTCAGCAAGATTTTAATTTTTTTTTCAAAAAACCGCCATTTTGTTGCATTTCATTTTTTTTTTTACAATCGAGGGCCATTGTATAGGAAATATAACCTAGTTTAATAAAATTTTTGGTTTTTTTGATTTCAGGCACTGCGAAGGCTACAATCACTCCAGCAGTGGAAAAACATTTTTTTTTGAAGACTCAGGAGATGGTGGATAACTTGCTGAAAATGGAATATTTTCATTCGAAAAAATTACTTTGTATTCATTATTTATGGGTGGGTGGGTGCCGTAGCTCAGTGGTTAGTGTGTTCGCCTTCTGATCTGTAGGTCGTGGTTCAATACCCGGCTGATGCATAACAAATTTAATATCGAAAAGATTTTTCTTTCGAACGGTACCCACCTGTCGGCAAGCAATTGGCAATTCTTCCGACAGTAACAACTTGCCATGAAAAAGCGTCTAAAAAGAATTCTGTGGCAAAGCTCAGAAAAAGTGATGTCACAAGTGTTCTGCCGTTCGGAACCGGCTAAAATAAGTAGGTCTATTCTAATACTGTCCAAAATTTAAGACGCAGAACAGTAATGGAAGAGAAGCTCGGCCAATGAGCCCTTTGGGGCTTTAAGTGCCACATATTTATTTATTTATTTATTTATTCATTATTTATGCACAAATATATATGCATAATTTTAAAACATTCTATGCAATACTTGTTTTTTAACAATTCACAAAAATCACCTTTTTTCAGTCGGTCAAACTAGTTGTGCCCCTTAATGTTTATTGACATTCATTTTACAAAACACATGTTCGTTTGATGTTGAAATTTTAACATGGAGCAAAGAGCGGTCATTAAATTCCACGCAAAAATTGGTAAAAGTGCGTCAGAAACATTCGGAATGATGCAGCAAGCATATGGCGATGCTTGTTTGTCAAAATTAAATATTTTAATATGGCGTAAACGGTTTGTGGATGGCAGAGAGTCGCTGGAAGATGAAATAAAAGAAGAAATGAAATGAAGAAATGAAGAAATGAAAAAGAATGAAATAAAAGAAAAGAAGTTTTGAAGCGTTTGATGTCCAGAGTCCGTCGTGTTTGACCAGAATACCGAGATCCAAAAACTTTGACTCTGTTGCACGATAATGCACCGAGTCACACAGCACTCATTGCTAGTCAATTTTTGGCTCGGAATTAGGTCTGTGTGTTGAATCACCCGCCGTATTCACCTGATTTGGCACCGTGCGACTTCTTTTTGTTCCCAAAACTGAAATTGAAGTTGAAGGGATGCTTTTTTTATGACATTCAGACCATACAACGGGCTTCAACGAGGGCACTGGAGGCAATTCCGAAAAATGAGCTGGAACACGCGTTTGAACCACTATTAAATCGATGTAACAAGTGTATTGCATCAGGAGGAGAATATTTCGAATAAATATACCGAAAAATTAGCAGATATCGTATTTGAATTGTGTTTTCTAGAGGCAGTCGTAATACATAATTGTCACTCCTTGTATATAAAGGGTTATCCATTTTGCGGTTTCAAAAGTAAATGTTAATAAAACACATATAAAATATTTTTTATCATGATATTTCTTTTTTATTATAAAGTTTGAACGTTGACATTATGTGTGAATTACTACATCATTTAAATGACCACCACGCGAATTGTTGCAAGCAGCGATTCTTTTGAGGTAATTTTCGACCACTTTTTGACACATATTGGGCGGTATCTCAGCCATAACGTGACGAATGTTGGTTTTTAGGTGCTCAAGAGTTAAAGGTTTATCTGCATAAACACGGTCTTTCGCGTAGCCCCACAAAAAAAGTCAAGCGGTGTCAAATCGAATGATCTTGGTGGCCACTTGATATCGCCACGACGAGAAATTACGCGGCCAGAAAATTTCTCTTGCAATAAAGCCATATTCGCTCGAGTTGTGTGGCATGTGGCACCGTCTTGTTGAAACCACATATTCTCTAAGTCGTATTCTTCAATAGCAGGCAAAAAAAAGTCGGTTATCATATGACCATAACGCTCCGAATTGACGATGACAGTCGTTCCATCGTCGTTTTCGAAGAAGTAAGGTCCAATCACACCTCCGGACCAAAGAGCGCACCAAGCAGTGACTTTTTGTGGATGTAGTGGCCTCTCATCAATTACTTGAGGATTCTCAGAACCCCAAATACGACAATTTTGTTTGTTAACATACCCACCGAGTGAGAAATGTGCTTCGTCGCTGAAGAAAATTTTGTTCGAAAAATCGCCGTCCACCGCCTGTTGTTCAAGCACCCATTCGACGTATCTACGACGTTGCGAATGGTCAGCTGGCTTCAGTTGTTGTGTGAGCTGGATTTTATATGGATGTAGGTGTAGATCCAAATGCAAAATACGCCATAATGTGCCGTAAGACAGTCCTAATTCCTGAGAACGACGAGGAATCGACACATTCGGGTCTTCGGCAACACTTTCACTTACAGCAGCGATATTTTCGGTGGTACGAGCGAAACGATGATGCACAGGCCTTACAATATCTGCAACCGATCCAGTCTCTTCATATTTCTTCACAATTTTGCCAATTGCTTGCGTAGTTGGACGATTATGTAAACCATAATCTCCTCTTAAAGCACGATATGTGGCTGTGGCAGAATCACCATTTTTGTAGTAGGTTTTTACAATTTTAATGCGTTGTGCGATAGTTAAGCGATCCATTTTCGGAAATGTCAGACTTTGAACTGAAAAAGGAAGAAATTGTTTTAACAACTTAGTTTGACAGATGTCGAATTCTAGCCCTATACTTTTGAAACCGCGAAATGGATAACCCTTTACTAACAATAAACAAACTAGATAAAATCTATAGGTACTAGGTCGAATGAGATTTAAAGGGAACACAGAAACTGATTAGCTGGCAATCGAAATAATTAGTACTGTTCTTTCCACCAGGTTGGAAACATATTGTGGTGTTGGCGAAGATACACTAGCAACACAACGTTAATTTGAAAGAGTCCGATTTACGATTTTCTACAATCACGCACCCGATATTCTCATTTAATTCTATATCAAAGCGAAGAAAGTAAAGTAGAAGGCTTCGTGATCCTTCATGATCTTCGATAATTTGCAAAGTTTTTCAATGTTTCTGTTTTGCCAAGATGTTTCTCTCCGCATATTTATGAGCAGGTTTTACATCTGTAGATTATGCAAATTCACGATGATCGAATTCTGCGAATTTAGCAGTGTCTTTGGAGAAAACCTATCGACGTCCATGCAGAGCACAAAAGTAAACGAAGTGTAAATATAAACGAATTATTTTGTTTAATTGTCTTAACTTCAATTTTTCTTATTTTATTCTAAGCATTTTGAAGGAGAAATTTTCATGTGTGAACTACTTGCGCATCCAGCCGATATTCGCAGCAAAACTCGTAAATGCTTGTGTTATTTTGCATGCGGAGCAATGCGGACTAAAGTGATGCAAATTAAAACGATAGTGAAGAAGAGAAGGAAGAAAATACGAATGGGTAATAATATATTCATTCAAACAGAATATAATACAATGTAATAAAAATAATAATAATATAGTCTATGATATGAAAATTATACCGAATTTTATTTCATATACTATATACTTCATAAAAACAACATTCGGTTAGCTGACGACCATGACCTTATCTGTAAATTTTATTTTATAGTAGTACAGAAATATTTTATTGTAGTAATGAAATTTTTTTTAGAGAAATATATATGTAATATATTGTACCAAGCTTTACTCAATAAACAGTGGCTATAGAAACCACACGAGTTATAACAACAATCCCGAACGCAATACCTAATAAGTATAATAGTACATTTTGTTTTACTTTACCATTTAGTAAAATTAAATTTCTGGTGAAACGCTCTAGTCTCTCAGTATGCCTACCCCGGAACCCCAACACTCATTTCAATTTTCAACCAAAGACTCATCAGAATTAGAGTATTTTAGCTAAATTTACTCAATATCCGTCCCATTGATAGAGAGACTAATACCGAAATCTTAGTCCCGTAATAAGTATTTAATATTAATATGCATTAGTATTTCTACCTGTCAACGCTTTGAATTTTCAACTGGCAAAATTGCCAGTGAAAAATAGGGACAACTGGCAAAGCATTGATTGTATTGGTAAGTTAAGTGAGTATATTTCGATGTAATAAAAAATTTATTTGACTTCAATGTCTTGAAAATGATTTTTTTCATTTATCCCAAAATTCGAATGGTCCTACCTAATTAAAAGAGAATCTTTTAAAATGCCTATGTAAGTATATACAAACTCTTCTTTTCGTTAGGCACTCTCATGATATTCCTCAAATAAAGGGGCATTAGTTCAAATACATCACGCTTCCAAAATTTTACTATTTTCATTTTCATGTTACACTCTCGATGACACAAATAATATCAACACTTTCAAATAGTCAATGGGAGAGAATAATAATAGTACTATTATGTGTAATGTATTTGTTTTCAATGTACCTACGAGTATATATATATATATATATTTTTTTTTTCTTTTATTTTGGTATAAGAAAATTTTACCAATTTTCTGCGGCAAATAAACTATGAAAATGTTGTCGCTATCGTTGTTGTTACTGTTGCTTGCTGTTCATGTTGCTGTGCAGCCTTTGAACTCAATTCGTGTTTTCTTTTTGTTTTTGATGATCAATTCGCTATGATTGCAAATATGTTGCATGTGTTTTTCTTATATGTATGTATATATGTAACTCTATGTATGTATATGTATAAGCAGTGTATTACAATATACAAAATAACATAAACCATACTAACAGCAAATTGTTTAACATATTTTATCGGTTTCGGTTTCGTTTTTGGTTTCAACTTAAAAAAAAAAAATCTCCTTACAGTCGGCTGGGGCCGACCAAACTATACCCTGCATATGTAGATTTATATATAAAAAGTTTACTCGAATATCCAACTTTTCTTTTATTTCCACTTTTCGAGAAACAATTTTTGCATATACTACTAATTTACACCCGAAATATGGTTGACTTTGACGAAGTAAAAGGATTTTAAGATAATTCCGAGGCATAGTATGGGAGCTATATAAAAGTGGGGGTGGCTTACCACTTTCTAGTAAATCCAATTAATTTTTCAACGTTAATCCACACCTTAAATTTGGTGTCCTACGTTGAATAGTTTCTAAGTTATGGTGGTTAACATTTTTGTTTAATTTCCTCAACTTTGTATGGGAGCCCCAATAAGAAGTGGGCGTGGTACGCTGATTTTTCGCCAGATTATTTCCGACTACCATATTAACCTAAGTGTTAATTATGATTGTTCTAGACAGAAGGATACAGAAGTTACAGCTATTTCAATTTAAAAGTAATTCGGTCATTTTATATGGTGGCTACTATCAACAGTGGGCGTGGCGCGTCCATTTCCTGTGAGTCTAGTTGCTCCTACAATACTAATCCATACCTAAAATCTCGTTCTTTTACGCTAAATGGTTTATAAGTTATGGCGCTTAAAAGTTTTAGTTTAATTCCCTTGACTTTGTATGGGAGACCCATGAAGGAGTGGGCATGGCACACTGATTTTCTGCCAACTTATTTCCGACTACGATATTAATTTAAGTGTCAATTATGGTTATTCTAGACAGAAGATTGCCGAAGTTACAGCTGTTTCAATTTAAAATTTGTATGGGGGCTACAATAAACAGTGGTCGTGGTGCGCCCATTTTCTGTGAGCCTAGTTGCTCGCACAATGCTAATCCATACCTTAAATCTCGTTGTCCTACGCTAAATATTTTGTAAGTTATGGAGCTTAAAATTTTAGTTTAATTCCCTTGACTTTGTATGGGAGACTCATGAAGGAGTGGGCGTGGCACACTGATTTTCTGCCACATTTTTGTCGACTATGATATTAATTTAAGTGTCAATTATGGTTATTCTGGATAGAAGATTGCCGAAGTTACAGCTGTTTCAATTTAAAATTTGTATGGGGGCTACAATAAACAGTGGGCGTGGTGCGCCCATTTTCTGTGAGCCAAGTTGCTCGTACAATACTAATCTATACCTTAAATCTCGTTGTCCTACGCTAAATGGTTTGTAAGTTATGGAGCTTAAAAGTTTTAGTTTAATTCCCTTGATTTTGTATGGGAGACTCATGAAGGAGTGGGCATGGCACACTGATTTTTTGCCATATTATTTCTGACTACCATGTTAATCTAAGTGTCAATTATGGTTATTCTGGACAGAAGATTGCCGAAGTTACAGCTGTTTCAATTTAAAATTTGTATGGCGGCTACGATAAACAGTGGGCGTGGTGCGCCCATTTTCTGTGAGCCTAGTTGCTTGTACAATACTAATCCACACCTTAAATCTCGTTATTCTACGCTGAATAGTTTGCAAGTTATAACCGGTAACATTTTTTTAATTTCCGCAACTTTGTATGGGAGACCCAAAAAGGAGTGGGCGTGGCACACTGATTTTCTGCCATATTATTTCCGACTACCATGTTAATCTAAGTGTCAATTATGGTTATTCTGGACAGAAGATTGTTGAAGTTACAGCTGTTTCAATTTAAAAGAAGTACAGACACTTTGTATGAGAGCTACGCTAAAAAGTAGGCGTGGCTCCACCACTTTTAGCGAGGTTATATAGTGGTATAATATAACTCTATGTGCCAAATATTGTTGTCCCAAGTGGTATATTGTGTGAGTTATAGCAAGTTAAAGATTTTGAAAATTTCGAGGTTAGTCGCTTTGAATGCTTGGTGTGGGCGTGGTTATTGACCGATCATGCCCAATATCAATCCCCTCCGTACTCTTGGATCATAGATTACTTATGCCAAATTTCATCGAAATAGCGCAATATTTACTCAAGTTATCGTGCGAACCAGCCAGGTGACAGACAGACGGACGGACGGACGGACGGACGGACGGACGGACGGACGGACGGACGGACGGACATCGTTAAATCGAAAATTTAATCGACGCTGATCACGAATATATATCTATGTCTATATCTCCGGAGATTCCTTCAAGTGGACACAAACATCTGACCGAAATGAATATACCATGCATATTGCATTATGCAGGGTATAAAAATAGAAAACCAGTAAAAGTCAATAAATAAAATAAAAGTGTAAATGGGGGAAGTTGAAAATTGAGCATTTTTCTTTCGTTTAATTTTAATGTAGGTACCAATATGAATAATGACAATACAGATAATGCTAATGTATCAATGCTAGAATGTGTTTCGCATTTATGCATTTCTTTTTATACCCTGCATAATGCAATATGCATGGTATATTCATTTCGGTCAGATGTTTGTGTCCACTTGAAGGAATCTCCGGAGATATAGACATGGATATATATTCGTGATCAGCGTCGAGTAAATTTTCGATTTAACGATGTCCGTCCGTCCGTCCGTCCGTCCGTCCGTCCGTCCGTCCGTCCGTCCGTCCGTCCGTCTGTCTGTCACCTGGCTGGTTCGCACGATAACTTGAGTAAATATTGAGCTATTTCGATGAAATTTGGCATAAGTAATCTATGATCCAAGGGTACGGAGGGGATTGATATTGGGCATGATCGGTCAATAACCACGCCCACACCAAGCATTCAAAGCGACTAACCTCGAAATTTTCAAAATCTTTAACTTGCTATAACTCACATAATATACCACTTGGGACAACAATATTTTGCACATAGAGTTATATTATACTACTATATAACCTCGCCAAAAGTGGGTGAGCCACGCCTACTTTCTAGCGTAGCTCCCATACAAAGTGTCTGTACTTCTTTTAAATTGAAACTGCTGTAACGTCTACAATCTTCTGTCTAGAATAACCATAATTGACACTTAGATTAACACGGTAGTCGGAAATGATATGGCAGAAAATCAATGTGCCACGCCCACTCCTTTTTGGGTCTCCTATACAAAGTTGCGGAAATTAAAAAAAATGTTACCGGTTATAACTTGCAAACTATTCAGCGTAGAATAACGATATTTAAGGTGTGAATTAGTATTGTACGAGCAACTAGGCTCACAGAAAATGGGCGCACCACGCCCAGTGTTTATCGTAGCCCCCATATAAATTTTAAATTGAAACAGCTGTAACTTCGGCAATCTTCTGTCTAGAATAACCATAATTGACACTTAGGTTAATATGGTAGTCGGAATTAATCTGGCAAAAAATCAGTGTGCCACGCCCACTCCTTCATGGGTCTTCCATACAAAGTCGAGTGAATTAAACTAAAATTTTAAGCTCCATAGTTTACAAACCATTTAGCATAGGACAACGAGACTTAGGGTATGGATTAGTATTGTACGAGCAACTAGGCTCACAGAAAATGGGCGCACCACGCCCAGTGTTTATCGTAGCCCCCATACAAATTTTAAATTGAAACAGCTGTAACTTAGGCAATCTTATGTCTACAATAACCATAATTGACACTTAAATTAATATCGTAGTCGGAAATAATCTGGCGAAAAATCTGCGTACCATGCCCACTTCTTATTGGGGCTCCCATACAAAGTTCAGGAAATTAAACAAAAATGTTAACCACCATAACTTAGAAACTATTCAACGTAGGACACCAAATTTAAGGTGTGGATTAACATTGAAAAATTAATTGGATTTACTAGAAAGTGGTAAGCCACGCCCACTTTTTATATAGCTCCCATACTAAGCCTCGGAATTATCTTAAAATCCTTTTACTTCGTCAAAGTCAACCATATTTCGGGTGTAAATTAGTAGTAATGCAAAAATTGTTTCTCGAAAAGTGGAAATAAAAGAAAAGTTAGATATTCGAGTAAACTTTTTATATACAAATCTACATATGCAGGGTATAGTTTGGTCGGCCCCAGCCGACTGTAAGGAGATTTTTTTTTTTTTTTTTTTTGACAATTTCTTCTTATACATAGTTATGTAATGAAATTGTGTGTCGAATTAAAGCATCGAACAAGTTTCTGATGCTGTAAACCTTTTGTTCATAGCTTAAGAGATAGGCAACAGAAAAAAAATTATTTCAAACTTCAACATATGTAGCACAAGTATCATAAACATGTTTATGGGCATTATAATGGTACTTCATTATTTTTATAATCATTTTTATTTGTTGTAGTTATGAGTAATAATAAAAATGTATTGTATTGTATATAAATTATAAATATGAATATACTTTTATCGTCTGTTCATACATATACGAGGATAAATATTATTGTAATAATAAATATGTAAATTCAACACATAGCCAACCATATTTATACGCACCAAAAAAACAGACAAAAAAAGAGTGCCTACAAGTTAAATCATTCACATTTCGATTTATTGTTTTACTAAATATTGATTTGCTATTTGCCACTTGCCACATGCCACATTTGTATGCACAAATTTAGCAAAATTCATGCTGTGCTCTGATACACTAGTTCTCTCTCTTTCATTATCGCTCGCCTAACGTGTCTCTCTTTTTATGTACAATACTTATTGTTAATAATAAGTTTAAATATTTTATTTTTTCTTCTGTGCCTGTTGTCATGTTGTTGTTGTGAACATTTACACTAAACATTTTAATAATTTTAATGGCAATAGCAATATCCACAATGAGTACAACAAGCCACACATACTACATATGATGTAATCAAATCACAACTCATAAATTCATTATACAATGCCACAAACGTACAGTGTTGAATATATATTTCTAACACAACATACAATAAACGCACAAGTGTACAAGACATATGTCCGCAATATCATTTCAGTTGAGTATGGGCATTTACTAGATTACTGACGCATGGGTGTCTGTGCTTCGGTATTGCCAAAGTTAGGCCTTCCAAATCATTTTGACTAATTGCTATTTATGAATTAAAAATATAGAGCATACTTCATGTAGAGAAATATCTATAACCTATGCTTATCTTAACCTCCTAACCTTATTTCGACTCAATGATGGCATAAGCAGCAGTGCTAAAATTCGATATGGAGTCCATAACATGCAAAAATAAAAAAAGCAGATGATTTTATTATCATATATTCACATACATATAAATATATCTTTATTGATGGTTAAAACAAATATTCAGACAGTCTAAATTTGCCAAGTTTTTTCCAATTGTAGTTAACTTTTCCTAAGAAATGCCCGTATATGATACATAACTATGCTTAAATATTAACTGCTAACAGCATGACTAAAATTATTTTCTAAATCAATCCACTGAGTTGTTGAGAAAAGTTCTTTTTTTTTTCTTGTATTTTCATTTTAAATGAAATAAATATTAAAATCAAACTGTCAACTTTTAACGTAACTTTAAATGTCATTGAATATTGAATATAAATAGATTTATTATTTATTTATTTGTATAATATTAATTGTCAATGAAACAATTGTCTTTTGATTTGTAACAAACAAATTGCAAATTACAATTAGAATAGAAGACAATACAAATAGAAAAACATATTTGAATAAAAACAATAAACAACATGCGGACATAAACAATTTAATTAATTATGAAGAGAACAATAAGAGGAAACAAATAAAATAGAGACTTTATAAATTTATTGATAAGCGCTTGAGGCAGTTAAGAATAAATCATAGGAAGCCTGGAATATGTGAAATGTATTTTTTATGTAAAGTTCTGTTACCTCGGCTGCATTATTGCAGCAGACGGCGGAGCTAATGAAGGCACTAGACTGGAACTCGCAAGGGAGCAGAGGTCGAGGTCGGCTAAAAAATACTTGGAGTAGATCGATATTGCACGAGCTAGCCGATGTCAACACAACATGGGACGGCGCAAAAATAACAGCACAGAACCGTGTACACTGGAAGAATCTTGTCTATCAATAAAGAATATTAGAATGACTATACATAATTTTGTAAGAAAACGTGTTTTCTTACAATCCTTTCTGGATTGACAACGTCGATTCGGTCATTTCATTAATAATAATGGAGAAAATTTTCCAATAGATGTTTGTCGATGTTTTCGATTAGGCCACCGCTTACTGTAAAAGTGTTATCCTGCGAGGTGTTGATTTGCATAAATTTCGTTTTGCCAACATTTAAACGTAGACCGACGCGCTTTGCGTGCAAACTGAGGTCATCGTATTTCTTCTGCATGTGTCCGCTATGTTATGAAAGGAGATCAATATCGTCAGCGTAATCAAGTTCTTCCAGGTGTTCCATAGTAATTGGGTTCCAGAGAATTCCTCTTCAAAGTTTAGCGTCAAGGGCGTTATTTAGCACTTCATCAAGAACCATTAAAAATAAGAGTAGCGATAATAAGCAGCCTTGCTTGACTCCCGCTACAGGCCCGATTGGCTCAGATAGAGCACCGTCATGTAGCACCCTGCATTGGAATTTGGAATACTGAGCTTCTATTATGGGAGATTCTTTATCTGCTCTGATGGCACAGTCTGTCGATCGCATTCTCAAAGTCAGTGAAAACAAGATGAAGAGATTCCTGCAGTTTAATATGATGGCAATTCTTCCGATTCCCATATAGTCTGGAATAGAGGGTAGAGAATTTGTGCTGATATTTTTGGGTCCGCTTTGACCATTTCGGTCGAAATATTGTATACTCCGCTTGATTTTCCTGACTTCATGCTTCTTATAGCGCATTCTATTTCGGTCATAGCTGGCTGTAGAGAGCTGACGTAGGAAAGTTTTGAATGCGGCGGCAAGGAATAACTGGCGCTCGCAAGAGTTCCGCAGCCACGGGCATTCTAAAGACTTCTTCGAAGCGCTCACGCCATCGTTAGAGTTGTTCATGGGAATCAGTTATAAGTTTCCCCTGTTTATCTTTGATAGACATTTTCGTCGGGCTTTTGCCTCTTGTGAGTCTATGGGAACTATCGTATAGGTGTTTCATACTACCGGTAGCTGCAGCTGTCTCAGCTTCTTCAGCAATAGCGTTTCTCCACTGGCGTTTGTCGCGCCGTCACTAACTGACTTTTTAAGCTCTGAAAACTTTTTGTGCGTCTACTTTTGCAGCTCTGGTTTTAGCACTGTTTAATAATGTTTTTGCTTCTCGTCTTTTGTCAATTATGCACCAAGTTTCTCCTGTTATCCAGTCTTCTACGCTGTTTCGTTGTCTACTCAACACGTTTTCTGCTGCGTAGTTCATATCACCCTGGCCATGCTTTCCCATCACGTGTTCCAAATCCGAGTTGTTAGTGCCCGTTTGAGCATTCATATCACCAAGATCCAAGCATCTCCACTTAGAATGCAATCAAACACTCCATCTAACCTACAATAAAACAATTCCTTATCCGTTAAAATACAAGTTTCAGTCAGCGCATAACACTGCACAAAGGTAACATTTCTAACTCGTGATTTGAAGTCTGCAACGATAATTCTTTTATCTATGCGTTCGCAGGTTCGCATTTGATTAGTGCTTTGTATGCATGTCAGCTGAGCAATATCCCGACTCTATGTGTATGGGGCGCGTCACTTCCACTATTACCGGAGTAGAGCAATGTCTGACCTGAAGGTATCTTGTGTTTACCAAAGTTTGTCCAACGCACTTCAGCTATGCCAAGTATATAAATCCCTAGACGCTCAGCTTTCTTACCAAATTGTGTAATTTTTCCCACCTGAAACAGCGCTGTTACGTTCCATATTCCTATTCGTGTCCGTTTTTCATCCCAAAAGTCGTTGCCAGAGATCAATTCCATTTTCTTTTATAAGTTTCGGTTTCAGTAACATTTTAGTTTCTGGAGCGATTGGTTGTTAGCCTATGGTTCTAATACACACGATGGGGCTGCCATCTTAGATTTAGCCGGTGGGAGCGGCGTTTCTTAATTCAGCCGCTTGCTACAATACGACGCTGTTTGATTGGCTGAATGCTCATTGAAAGGCGGCACTTACTCGCCTTTTCGATACTGTATTCGACTATGAAATATTTGTTAGATTGAACAGAGCCCACTAATCAGCCTACTACGTCATTATCCAACACCCGCTGCTTGCCCGGGACTGCTTATATGTTAGTGTTGACTTCCGCCGTAAGCTTTTACGATGCCGAACCATCATGACGATGCTCGGCCACATATTTCGCAACTCGTTAAAATGTACGTCGCATAATAGCGGATGGGAAGTACCTTCCCGTATAGCCTAGATATTCCCCCTCTGACCACCACAAGAAATTCTTGCAGAACCGACACTCACACCATTGAGTGCAGTTAAAAGAGTTATAGACACTAAATACCCCCAAAAGCGGGTTGTAGATGGAATGGTCTTACAACTTGTACGACCAACAGGTCTCTATGGCCTGGACACAATCTCAAACCAACTACATCGCTGATGAACAGGAATCGTAGGGATGTCTCCAGACTGACTGCAGTCATTACTGGCTTTTGGTTCATCGGAGAGCAGGCAGCCAGAATGGGAATTCATCTTAACGTTCACTGCCACAGCTGCAATCAAGCAGAAGAGAAGGAAACTGTTTTCCATTTCCTCTGCGAATGTCCTGCTCTCTGGAAACAGCGAATGTATCAATCTCGAAGAGTTAGCGGAAACAAACATCAACGACATCCAGAGGTTTCTAAGCTGCACGGACAATATCAAATAAATGTTCGCATTGCTAAATTTCAGCAAACCTATCTAAATGCTATTGCTAAAACCATATATCCAATGTAATGTAACTGTCTAAGTTTGTAAATGTTAATTAGTAGCTGAAATCTATCTACTCCACTGACGCCACTTCCATATGCTTGCTCATAATTACTTGCTTTCCATAGCCGACACCACCTCAAACTGGTGACAAAGAATCGACTACATAAAATGTCAACCACAAGCGAAAAATTATTTATTGTCAACTTTTATTATGTTTTATGTCTGCGTCAATGGGATTAAGTGTTAACACATGTTAATTTACCTACTCTCTATTTATCTCTTTCTTTATGCATATAGTACGTAGCATAAATTACCATATTTTAATTATATATTTTTATATGCCAACCACAAATATGCAATGAACAGGCAAATAACTAAACAACGGTAACCATAATAATATTTTCTTCTCATACTTAAAACGTATTTTAGATTGTTTTTGTCATTATTGCTATTGACTTATTGTTATTCAGATACATATATTGCAAAACACATTCATTTTTGAACACATTGCTAATGTAGACTATCCAATATAGTTGCCATTAAAGCTTGCTAAAAAATTTCTCAACAATATATGTGCTCATGGCAGTGCTGTGTACTTATATATTGTATATTTACAAAGTAGCATCTCTAACGCTAATTAAAAAGTGTCACTTGTATTCCAATTATACAACATATTGTATATTGTACACTTTGTAAATATATACAAGCATACTAATTGCAATGCAAATGCCGTAGAATGTGTGCTGAGGATGATCCTAGTAGTGCATGGATGCGTATTAGTTGGAGAAAATTTAAATTGTTGTCATTGCCATAAACTGATGATACTACTTAGTATCATCAGTTAGTGAATTTGCTAACAGTGCCACTATACTAGTGGCACTATGGGTGGTATTTCTCTCAATATTATATCTATTGTACGTAAAGTATATATTTATCACATGAACTCATTATTTCTTTGCGTTCTTTCAGCAAACTATATTAGCATAACAATCTTGATCAGTAATTAAATAATATGCACATAAAAGCATATATATAAATGCATATTCAAACCCATAATATGGGCACAATTAGGCAAGAAGTAAGAAGCATACAAATTCATTCATCCATTAACAACATGTTTCTATATATATATGCATCTACTCATAATGCATTACAACAAGGTAAACAACACATGTATGAATACAGCGACAAGAACCATATCAATACAACATGGGTAAAAATCCTTAACGCCAACATCAAGAGCAACATGATAATGATCGAGTTACACAAATAGTGCATAAACAAACACGTTCGCGTATATGCAGAGATGGAAACGATACGAAAACCATCATCACGGCATATACCATATACGAACTAATATTTGTATGTATATAAATATATGGAAAATATTCACTCTATATACATGGATCTCAGATACGTAATAGTTCATATCGTACATATGGACATATTCACTTGCAGATGATGGATATGAGCCGAAATCAGAGGGGAGCAATCAGCGAAATACATAACTTAAATTTGCACTATGCAAATGAAATTATCATCATAAACAAGTTTAACAAATTGTTGTCAACTGTAAATGACTGAATGCCTTACTTGAACACCACCGTCTGCCGAATTGTACCAAACACCACATGTGTGTTTGATCTAGTATTTTTCATATACAATACATACTATACATACTGGTATGTGGTATGTGTATATGAATGAATACGTATATGCTAATCAGAGTAGCAAAAGTAGTTTGAAGCTCGCTAATAGCCACCGAGGTATGGTTTCATAATATCACAATAGAGTAGATATTCAGAATGAAACCCTTTTAGATAACTATAATCTTTTTACTCAATGTTTAACACTTTTAGCAAATACATACAATACATCGTAATATCATAATTAACAGCACAAGCTCCTTTGAACAATACATTTGCATTACAATTTTCATGTTCTTCCAATCAGAGTATGTACATAGTTATATACCTACATACATCTAAAGGACAAGATTTCGTTTTTGATGATAACAAAACAAAAAATTGGATAAATTGTATTTTAAATTACTTAATTGATAGCTCACCGAACTGGCTCACCAAAGCTAGGGTTGGCTCCTTCGTCCATTCCCACAGTAAATCGGCATATGAAACCATGCGATCCTTACTTCTGAAGTATGGAGTTTGTTCAGCAATCTTATGGACAAAATTATGGGAAAGATTTTTGTGGAACAAATTAACCCTCTACCTCGCCTACATATGGTTCATTTTGGCTCCTTTTTTAAAAAGTCGTAAAAGACACTTACGACTCAGGGGAATGGCGGTTAAAATGTACCACAAAAATATTGTTCATCAAATTTTACTATAGTCCTCTGAACACACAAAAACCCTAAACTTAAAGTAACTGACATAAATCTGTTACAACAGCATTTACCTCTGAAGGGTTAATATAGGTTTATCATTCAGAGTTCTTGCAAAAATGTCCCACAAATTCTGATTTTACAAAAGTTATTGTGTATGGAAAAAATATTGTACGTAAAGTTTTACATTACGTAAGTCACCAAGCAAAAGAAAACTCTTAACATAATATTTACAATAGGAATATAGGAATATACAAGTAACCCCATAGTTGCTCAGAAGTCGCCTCTATTGGGTTACAGATCCCCATTTTTTTTTTTTTTTTCTTCTTAATATTTCTTTTGAACATGTTTACCTCCTATCTCCACTTATTAAAGAAGCTCCATTACAAAATTGATATATTTATTATATTCCAGGGCACAACTAGCGGGTAAAATTTGTGAACAGCCAGAATTTGTTTTATCATCGCAACATTTCCCTCGATTATACTTACCCCTATCTCCACCCTTTATAAGTACTCTCGTACAAAATACACATAAAAACACCTAGCAATCGCCAGGTAACCCCATAGTTGCCAAAGGAACACCACTGGAGAGATAAAATATATGTTAAGGTTCCCATTAATTTTTCCGCCTCAACATTTTAGTGGAACCTCATCCGCCTCATGTCTTCGCCAATTAGAGAAGATACCCTACGAAATTCAGGTTTTTAAAAGATCGGCTCGCTTAGAATGATATAACTTTAATAAAAGTAAATTTAATATTCTGTACAAATTTACAAATATTCATAAGACTGTTGCTCATTATATTATATATTCGTTTGTTGCATTGTATTATTCAAGCGAGTTTTACGTAAATTTAACTGAAAGCATGGTCATATAGATATAGTCGCACAATATGTTTAAACACATCCATACACTAATATTGTAAAAATGCAATTTCTTTTGCATCGTTCTTATTATAAATATTATCAGAAGAATCATTATCATTATCGTCATTATCATTATTATTAAATACTATTATCATAGACATCATTATATCAATTTGCTATCTTTTATATTCATAAGTATCGCGTTCTTACTTAAATATGTATAATTCTATCCATGGATACACACACATATTTATATATTTTGAAAAGGCAAAAGTGCTTACATAAACAAATAAAATACTTTCATGGGCGTTTATTCGATTGTCTCGTATGGATAATCTGCGATTTAGCAACTCCTACGGGTCAAGCAAATGCATCAATTATACGAGCGAAACAATCAAGTGTATATATTACATATTCTTATACTGCAATTTTATATGGCAAAAGAGATTATAATAATGATAATGATGATGATCTTCTCATATAAATGTGTACATGCAAAATATTCAATAGTTTTTGCGAATACTTGCTTACTTCATCAAGATCAAGAGTAAATTGTATATATGTACGTGTATACTACATCTGTGCTATATGTGTATATGTCATCATGCATTTACAGGGTGCTTTACTTCAAGTAACTAAAACTTTGAAATGAGACTTTTTTTCAACTATTTTCATTCTACACCTTTTGCAATACATTTATTTCATATTTTGATGTAAGTAATCGCTATCGAACAAATTTATAACAAAACACCCTATTCATTATCATAAAACTGACATTTTGGTGAATATCTTTATTTCTTTAACTTTATTTAGTTGCATATAATAGTGATATGAGGTCACATTCGTAGGCATTTAAACCAAATTCAGACACATAAATACTCTTGCATATATATATATATATATATATATATATATATATATATATATATATATATATCCTCATACTAAATGTGTATTAACACGCTAGACATAAGCTGCTATGTCTCTTAATTTAAACAAAAGAAGGCTTTAACCAATTTTTTGCATAGAGTATTGCATGCAACATGCAATGTACAGTGTGCAGTGTGCTTTCTTTTACTCTTCACTCTACCATGAAAACAGAAAAGCAAGAAAAAGAAACAATAAATATTTAATAACTTAATTTCCTGCCAACACTCTGAGTAGTAACGTATAAAATTGCATTTTCCACACATAATCAACCCACGCAATTTTATATAAAATGGACAAATATTTGCATATATGGAGAAGTAGTATTGGCGCAGTATTCATGCTTGGAAAAAAAATAGTTTTAGTGAAGCATCACAAATTGTTGGTGTTCACAGATCTTCCAATTTGGCTCTATATATTCTTGCATACATATGTAAATATATGGTCATTTTGGCGCTTACATGGCACTTGGCATACATGTTGCACATGTTATATGAATATACTTTGGATTAGTTGACAAATTATATGAATTTTTAAATAAATTACATGGAAAATATGGTCATTTTACAATCATACAATTATATGTGCAAATATATACCAGTGACTATGACTATGGCTTTAGGCTTTAGTGTAATTGCTTTGCCATGAATTAGGAATCGCTAAAGGAATAAATATACTCGTACTATGCATGTACTTGTCTCTAATCACTTGTTTTGATTATGAAAAGCAAATTAACTGTCAATCGTATAAAAAGACCAAAATTCATATACGTAATTCGACAGCACATAATTTGATTTTATTTTGTTTTGTTTTTTTGTAAAATATTTATTGAACAATATTTGCATGTTTGCAAGTTGATGCATTTGTATATAAACCTCAGCTTATACAATATCTATATAAATACATGCATGCAAGTGTTATCTAATGTCAACAGCTCATAAACGGATATTTGTCACGCTATAGTCATATACATATATATGTATGTTATACATAGGTATATGATTCTCTGATGTGTATGTGCACATGTTTACATCTAGCCATAATGAAATAATGTATTTGCCCAGTAGAAAGATGAAAAAATGTACTATATATTAACTGGTTTAGAAATTAGAGCACAATTGTCACAGAAATAAATGCTTATCAGCGGAATAGTGATAGATGAATATTTTTATAGCAGTCACTGTAATATCGCTACGTTTCAACAGCGGTCATTACTAATTAACCGATACTCTAGTCACAGCAACTAAAATAAGATGTTCTCTAAAATCTTAAGTATTCACGGAATTAGGTAATTCATTATAACTCCATTAAGTGACTAAGGATAAAGGAAATGTTAAAAATCACATTATCAATCGGTTAATTAACAGTTGCCTGTTCAGTTCCCTTCGCGCATTCAAATTAAAGCAGCCGATTTCTTCGGTTGCCATCGATAATAAGAGTTTAATGTCACAACTGCTTCGCAGGCAACTCAACTTGTTTGAGTTGCCATCTGTAATAGGGGTATTACATTTGCATAGATGAATTCCAACTTCACCCAAAAGGACCTGATCTCGTATTGTAGCACCATTGGAGTGATCCTTACCTAGCGACTTTCGAATTTTAGTATATCACCTACCTTTTCTTTAGTACATAAAAACGACAACATTAAGATTTTTTACAACCTCAAGATTTTTTGCAAAATTTTGGTGTGCTTTTAAAGCAGAAGTCATAAATTATTCCTTATGTAGTCAAACCAACTGTAATGTACATGTATGAGCTTGAATACAATCAGACATAATGCAATGCGCCGACCATAATTGATCAAGTAAAAATGTCGCTTCCATAGACATTTTGACAAATCTTGACGCTATGACTGGATGTCCATATGTCCATTTCTACAGCTGCGAACTTAAAAGTAGGAGCAATTCAATAATTTAAGAAATTAAATTAATAAATCAGTAAATTACTTTTAACATCTTTCAGAACTATTTCATAAAAACGCAAAATAAATTATTGCCAGACGCATTCTATTTTTATTAAAATTAAAAACACAAGACGGTTTGAACTCGGCAGCTCAATAAAAAAAATAGCATTACTATTCATAAATGTGTTTCAAAGTATATAATCTACAGAAAAATCCAATAAATGATGGGTGTATTAAACATTGTATTGCGACATTAGCTCTAGCCAATATGTTGTCTGTCCAACCAACATTGATTACAATTCCAAAGGAGTACAAGTAAGTAAAATACTATGAAGCAGTATTAATTACTTCTATCATAAACATGAATCCCATTCAAAAAATAATCATAGCTTAGAAATTTAATTCAAAAATGGTTTCATCAATAAGCTATCTTACTTAAATCTAAGTATTTCGGTATTTTCTAAAAAAGAAAAATCAGATTCTGCTATTTTGATGTTCATAGCTGTAGCTATGGACATCAAAGTATAGTAGTACTGTCTTAGATATATACATATATACTTTTGCTTGCTTTTTGTACTTTTGTATATATTTGCATATGTAGATAAGTAAAAACAGTGGCAACAAGTATACGCCACAGGTGCTCCATTATGTAGTCATTTGCTCCATTTCAATCGATTTCGATGTCGTTTACTAGGTTTTTTCCATAAACATAGTAAGTCGTAAGCAAGCACATATACGTAAACAGTACACTGACGTATGATAAAACGGTAGACATTAACAATACCAACAAACATAGCATTGCAAAGTGAAGCAAATTATATGAGAGGAACAAAAAACGTAAACGCTCACTCACTGATCATACAATATAGTGCTGTCATCATGTTAAAGAGTGTTTTTCAATGTACTAGCTAGTGAGTTGTATTGTGTGTTTGTGTGTATGACGTTCGTTTCGCTCCTTATACGACAACATCAAATGTTGCTCATGCGCATGCAATATGTATTTACCAGTGTACCAGTAGTATATGCTGACACGAGCTTCTTGTATTCGATAATTAGCGGCAAACTAACGATTTTCTCCATATGAAAGCCGATTGTTACGAGTATTACCTTTGTTTTTATCCGCACTCTTCTTTTCTCATCTTACTATTGTTTTTACTGTCGCAATTGTTATTACTACTTATATACTATGTATATATGAATATATTATTTATTGATATAAATATACCTATAATCATATATATCGCAGAAGCATTAATAAAAACATTGTCGGTGACAACAATACATAAGTTGGAACGCCAGCAACGTCAGCATATTGAGTGTCCATTTTTAATGATCCTTATTTATATAAAAGTGTATTTGTGAATTCCTTTAAGCATAGCTTGACACCTCTTGCCATACTCCACAAGTAAATAAAGGGTTATCCATTTCGCGGTTTCAAAAGTATAGGGCTAGAATTCGACATCTGTCAAACTGAGTTGTTAAAACAATTTCTTTCTTTTTCAGTTCAAAGTCTGACATTTGCGAAAATGGATCGCTTAACTATCGCACAACGCATTAAAATTGTAAAAACCTACTACAAAAATGGTGATTCTGCCACAGCCACATATCGTGCTTTAAGAGGAGATTATGGTTTACATAATCGTCCAACGACGCAAGCAATTGGCAAAATTGTGAAGAAATATGAAGAGACTGGATCGGTTACAGATATTGTAACCAATGCATTATCGTTTCGCTCGTACCACCGAAAATATCGCTGCTGTAAGTGAAAGTGTTGCCGAAGACCCGAATGTGTCGATTCCTCGTCGTTCTCAGGAATTAGGACTGTCCTACGGCACATTATGGCGTATTTTGCATTTGGATCTACACCTACATACATATAAAATCCAGCTCACACAACAACTGAAGCCAGCTGACCATTCACAACGTCGTAGATACGTGAACAACAGGCGGTGGACGGTGATTTTTCGAACAAAATTTTCTTCAGCGACGATGCACATTTCTCAATCGGTGGGTATGTTAACAAACAAAATTGTCGTATTTGGGGTTCTGAGAATCCTCAAGTAATTGAAGAGAGGCCACTACATCCACAAAAAGTCACTGTTTGGTGCGCTCTTTGGTCCGGAGGTGTGATTAGACCTTACTTCTTCGAAAACGACGATGGAACGACTGTCACCGTCAATTCGGAGCGTTATGGTCATATGATTTTTTGCTCTGCTATTGAAGAATACGACTTAGAGAATATGTGGTTTCAACAAGACGGTGCCACATGCCACACAACTCGAGCGAATATGGCTTTATTGCAAGAGAAATTTTCTGGCCGCGTAATTTCTCGTCGTGGCGATATCAAGTGGCCACCAAGATCATGCGATTTGACACCGCTTGACTTTTTTTTGTGGGGCTACGCGAAAGACCGTGTTTATGCAGATAAACCTTTAACTCTTGAGCACCTAAAAACCAACATTCGTCACGTTATGGCTGAGATACCGCCCAATATGTGTCAAAAAGTGGTCGAAAATTACCTCAAAAGAATCGATGCTTGCAACAATTCGCGTGGTGGTCATTTAAATGATGTAGTATTTCACACATAATGTCAACGTTCAAACTTTATAATAAAAAAGAAATATTATGATAAAAAATATTTTATATGTGTTTTATTTACATTTACTTTTGAAACCGCAAAATGGATAACCCTTTATAAGTAATCCTCTAATGTTATCTTGAACCATACCCCATATACCCTACACTCAAAGAGTCAAGAGTTTGGGCTTCCATTTGTAACGTGCAGAATCACGATATTAGTCGATTTAATCATGCGTGACTGGGTTTCCGTTCTTATATCCGAATGTCTATTATGGCACAATAACTGCCGTCAATATAGCGTTATCGAGCTGAAATTTGGTGCATAATAATATTTTGTTCAACAAACGGGTAAGTTTGCAAATGGCCATAATCAGATAAAAAGAACACCTGCCTCTCATTCAAAAGTATTACTTCAAATGTATATTTTCACACTTTTCGCACGAAAATATTAAGCAATTAAGCTGAAACTCAGTATATACTATTATATTTGCTAATGTACTACTAAGCTCGGAAATGAACGTAATCGATTGAAAACTACTCCTACCTCCCTCCCATATAAAATTCTGTCTTCAAATGTATGTTTTCACACTTTGAGCACGAAAATATAGAGCTATCACACTGAAACTTACAACGTTTGTTTAAAATTACTAAATAACAGATAAGTTTTGGGCATCAATGGAATCAAACTATACCTACCTCCCATACTAAAATAAGTAGATTATCACAATTTGCGCACGAAAATACAATGGTAAGATCAAATTTGCTACATATAATCACTAGTTTGAAAATGGACATAATCAAATGAAAACCAAACCTACCTCTTATACAAAAATATGTTTTCAAACGAATGTTTTTACATTTTACTCACGCATTTTAAAGCTATAGGACTGAAGCTCGGCACATAAAAATTTTCTTTTATCAGAGAGTGGGTAAACTTGAATGGACATTACGTCGCGTATATACTGCACAAGTGTGTTTTTTCGAAAGTATCATATATCAGTCTCACAGTGTATGGTATCTAAGCTTCGGTATTACCGAAAATAAACTTTCCGAATTTTTTTACATGCACATGCATATATGAATATGCATAAGTATGCGTACATTTTTTCTAATATCCAGCTCTCAATGTGTTTGTAATTTATGTCAATATTATGGCATTTTTGTGTGTGTGTATTTGTTTTACATTTTTGTGCGGTCGATGAGATGATGTTGATATCAGAAGTGAACAACTTTTCTTTTTTATTTCTAAAGTCATAGTAGTGGCACATGATACATAAATATACTTAGTATCTATGTATATCGCTTGTGCACAACATGTTTGTTTGTTTCTTATCTGACCAAGTAAGTAAGTAGGTATATGGTGTTCTTTAAATACAAATTTGCCATAATTTGTTAACAAATTGGCACCTTTTGGTCAGCAGCAAATATACATTCGTATGAACACTTATGAGTATGATGATACTTTTCAACTACTTTTTATAGTCTTTTAAGTGTTGTTCTTGTTGTTGTTATGATTAATGTACGATATACTATATGAAATACTTATAAATAATAATAGATTATATATGCCTATGGCAAATTTGATATGAAAAACATTAATAACATGATATGATAGTAAATAAATATATACGACGACTTCATATTTATGAATTTCACGTATATTATTGATACGTAAATGTAAAAAATGTAGACAATTTCATTAAGATAAATCATCAATTGAATTGTTACCTACCTACATAACTACTTATACGGAGTACTTATATGAGTATACACCTATATGTCGGTATGTACTAACAGCAAGTAGCAATTTCAACAAAAAGACAAAAAAGCCCAACAAAAAAACAACACCACCAACAACAAAATTATAAAACACAAATCACACAAGATGAAAATACATATAACAACAGCAATAAGAATATATATAGTAGCTACGTATTATATATTATATTCATATAACTAGTACATACAAAATATCAAAATCGTGACCAATTTGATTTATTTATACGTAGTACACGTACAACATGAACATGGATCTTTTGGTGTTTGAATTTGGACAATTCATTATGCTTGTTGTTGTTATTATTATTATTGCTACTGTTACGTATTCGTAATACATATATGTATATCGACAGATGGATATAAGTCTAATAGTTGGATTTGCTGGTTGGTTGTTATTAGTATAATTTCATTTTGTTTTTCTTCTTTATTATAATAGTCTTAATCAAAATAATATTCAACTAAACCATACATATTTAAAAGCATCACACGCTTTTCGCATGTTATTATAGCTATCGGCTACATTTCGTTGTATTAATTCCTTATAAATATTATAAATTATTTAAAAGTCATCTAATAATGGAATTTATAATAGTTTTCGTGAAAATTATTATTTGCAAAATTTGCCCCCAAAAACTATGACACTATTGAACTTACGCTATTTATTGCATCGAATGGTAGTAATAATAATATATTATTTCTATTGGAAACATTTTACGAATATAATGTGATTAATCCTTTAATAGCGACATCATTTTCGTTTCTCAATCAAAGCAGAATTTTGAACGAGGAGAATTATTAAATTGTGTATACGTGATAATTCTTATCAATATTTTTAAAGTGTAAATGCTTTAGAGGAGAACACTTAGTTAATTTGGTCTGTTGAATACAAAAATAATAACATATTGTTGAATTTACTCTACTCTTTCAGATAAAGGCGATCTATTTGTTCTGAAAATAAAATTTAAAAAAAGGAGGATAATATTTTTTAAAACGTTTATTTCAAAATTATCAAACGATTTCAAAAAGACAAAGTGCTATAGATAATACAAATCAAATAACTTGACACTTAAAAGCAAAAACATATAAACTAGAGTTAGAAAAACGTTTTGTTTGGGATTATCTAGTGTTTTTAATCCGGTCTCTGTGCAAGTTCCAGCAGTAGTCTGCCATCACCATATGTTGATCCTTCATTATCTTTATGTCCTGGTAAAACCGTTCCCCTTGTTCTTCGTTATAATCACCCAGATTGTCGTGACACTCATCTTAGCACCTAGTTTTGGAAATTCTGAAACATTTTGTTTGCTATTTTGGAATACTCTTTAACTTTGCGATTCTTCAACATAATCTTACTGTAGAAATACTGAGCCTTTTCAGTATTCTTAATATGCAAAAAAACTACAACTTTGTTCGTTGATGCTTGTTACAAAACTGAATTTATTTAACGATTAGTATACGAAGCTGACTCACAGATCAGTTGTTTTTTCTAATAAATCTAAGTATACGGTTATTCTGTCAAACAGAGTAATGCCAATGTACTTGTCGGCATAGTCAAACACAACGAAGATAACCAACAAGGCCAAGTGTTCGCTCAACATCCTGCCCCCGTTGAAAGTCTATGAGTTTCAATATAATCATCCTCTAATGGAAATGGGCAAAGCCTTTGAACCGCACGTCTGCTTGTACCGCCACTAGTTTTAAGCACAGCTACACGTGCAACACCATCATTGCCTTTGATAAGATCGATGGCTAGAGCTAGTTTCCACTTAAGAGGGGGTACGTTTTCATCTTTGATCAGGACTATTGCACCAATTGAAAGGTTAGGTTTACTGGCGCACCACTTAGCTCGTTGCTGCAAGGTTGTCAGATATTCTTTGCTCCATTTCTCCCAGAAAATCTGCTGCATTCGTGATACACGCTGCCATCTGTCGAGCCGATCCAGATTTATTACCCTAAGATCGGGTTCAATAAAAGATTTAAGTGGAGCGACGGTCAAGTGGGTCATAAAATCGAGCAACCATCGACAATTCTGATCGTTTAGAAACCTTTGAATTAAAAGTTTGAGGCGAAAACGAGAAAAGGAATTCATCACTGTCTGGATTCCAGCATAAGCCCAAAGTCTTGGTGATATTCGTTCTGTCATTAAACTTTAGACACCTTTCCCTGTCGGCCTCAGAAATTTCAGATAACACGAAAGGACTGTTAGAACACCACTTTCTAATTTTAAAATTTCCTCTTGACAGTAGTTCGGTAAATTGTCGCTTGATTTCTAGAACTACCTCTACAGAATCGCCCCCAGAAATCAAATCATCGACATAGAAGTCACGTAAGACAATTTTCGATCCAATGGGAAACGATTCGCGCTCATCTGCAGCCAATTGCTGCATGACTCTGATCGAGAGAAAGGACGCTGGCTTTGTGCCGTACGTTACTGTGTCCAATTTAAATATTTGTATGTCATCATTTGGATTATCTCTCCAGAGAATACATTGTAGAAAACTATCAGGACCTGACATTCAAATGCATCTATACATTTTCTCTATATCCCCTGTCAAAGCGATTTTACGCGAGCGAAAGCGAAGAAGAGTCTCGAATAATTTTGGCTGGATAGTGGGTCAAAATGTCATTCAATGACAATCCAGAAGATGCCCGAGCAGAACCATCAAAAACAACGCGCAGCTTGGTAGTAGTGCTATCTGCTTTTAAAACACAATGATGTGGCAAGAAAAACGTTGCTACACCAGGTGGCAGTCTGTCGACAGTAGACATAGGCAAGGTCTGTCTGGCCAATACCGGAAACAAGAGTTGTCGATTGAGTTTTCCTTAGCTGGAGGATATTAGCGCAACGCGATGAAACAAAATTTAATTGGGATGCTGAATCCAATAAGGCTCTGCATGGAACTAGCGAACCGACATTATTTTTTACGAGAATTACGGCAGTGGCCAAAAACAAAACATTATGAGGAAATGACTTTGGAACGTCAGCTATAGAACTAACAAACGATTGATGTGTTGGAGCGGCGATGGATGTGGAGGCCTCATCGGGCAGTTTTTCAACGACAGGTGCAAGCTTCGGAGCTATATGGAGAAGCGTATGATGCTTTGCACCACAATCTCTGCAGCTGGACGACTTACATGATTTCAAAAAATGGCCTTTTTAAGACAATTTAAACAAAGCTGTAGGCCCTTTGCCTCTTTCAGACGTAGACCAGGTGGCAAATTTAGAAACCGATTGCAGCGATATATGTAATGCTCAGAACTATTACAAAACAAGCAGTTTGATACGACATTCGATGCTATGAATGCCTTACGAGAATTGAAATTTGATTTTTTGCCCACCTGTTTGCTAGGTGTTTGGGTTACCGTAGCATGTTCCACATTTTCCAACATTTGACAGCGTCTGTTCCAAAATGCCATCACAAAATCCAACATAGGCAGTTCCTTGATAGGCGTCGTTTCTTCCCATTTCATTTGAGAGTCAACATCGAATTTATTGACGATGAGATGGATGAGTAGACCATCTGCTATCTGCTCTTTTGTTGCTATTGTCTGAAGCGCTCGCAGAGTAGCGTTGAACTTATCGCTTAGCTCTCTCAGTTGATCAACAGCTCCTTTTTCGCATTGCTTTAACCCAAACAATTCCTTAATATGTGCCTGAAAATTTAAACGCTTATTATCGAAACGATCTTGGAGTATACCTAAGGCTTTGTCGTAGTTGTGGTCATTTATTTCTAATGAGCGAATCGCGTCTAGTGCATGGTCCTTCAAACTCGTGCGCAGGTGCAGGAACTTCTCAATTTTGCTTAGCTCAGAATCGTTACCCACCATTGTCTGGAACATGGAGTAGAAATCAGGCCATTCGGTGTATGTTCCACAGAATTGTGGAATTTGTAAAGGCGGTAGACGCGCCTTAGGTTGGGAGATGATAATCGAGGTGGATGGATCATCTGCCGTAAGGTGACGAATAGTAGACGAATGTCTGATGTCAGACACGTGGCGCAAATTTAGCTCTTTTGTAAGTGCGGTCTTCACACGAATGTAGCTTGATATGAATTTCGGGCGCGCATTAATTTCAAGTGCCTCAAATTCATGCTCTTCCAGCTTGGACTGCATAGTTTCAAAATTATGCTTAAGCTCACACAAAAGCTCTAGCCGAACCGATAGTTCCTCCTCAATGAGTTCCCTCAGCACTTCAGCGCTGGTGAATTTCTCCATATCGGAAAGTTCTTTGATATACGAAGCGCATTTTTCTTGAGAAACGTGGTTTCACCTTTGCTGGAGGTGTCACCTTTTTGACCTCTTAGCGGTACCATAGCTTACATCGAAATATGTAACGGTTTAATCGCACGCAATAACGGTGCAGCGTGCATTTACACGATGTATCAAAATTTAATTCGCAGCAATTGTCACAAATCAATTGGCGAATTCCGCAATAATAAATCAATAATTAATTCGCAGCAATTATAACGAATTAATTGGCGAATTTCGCAATATAACCCAATATAACGCAATATATGTATCACGTCGGGGTCACCATGTAGAAATACTGAGCCTTTTCAGTATTCTTAATATGCAAAAAAACTACAACTTTGTTCGTTGATGCTTGTTACAAACTGAATTTATTTAACGATTAGTATATGAAGCTGACTCACAGATTAGTTGTTTTTTCTTATATATCTAAGTATACGGTTATTCTGTCAAACAGAGTAATGCCAATGTACTTGTCGGCGTTGTCAAAAACAACGAAGATAACCAACAAGGCCAAGTGTTCGCTCAACACTTACCATTAATAGAAAGCTTGTTCATGCTTCCAACTGAACTTGAGTCATGTGGTTTTTCAAATCATACATATATTTATATATATATATATATATATATATATATATATATATATATATATATATATATATATATGATATATACATATATATATATATATATATATATATATATATATATATATATATATATATATATATATATGTATATATATATTTATATATATATATATATAAATATATATATATAGTATCCGGAGTAGTTCCGGAATAATCTTTTCGATACCAATAAAGTAAAAATTAATATATTTAGAAGCTTACACCAGCCCAAAGTCCAGACCTTAACCCTATTGAAAATCTGTGGGTCTACTTAAAGAAAAAAGTGGCTAAAAGGCAACCTAAAAACCGTACAGCACTTAAAACTGCTATATTGGAAGAGTGGCAAAATATACCGAGCAATTATGGCCTAAAAAAGTTGGTTTACTTTATGAATAAACGGCTACAATCCGAGATAGATGCTAAAGGTGGCCATACTAAATACTAAATATTTTACTTGATCAAATTTTAACTAATAAATATTATAAAAAAAGACTTTGTATCGTTTGTGAAAAGAGTTTCTTGACACTTATAAAACTGAGTAAAATTTCTTTTTGTTGTATTATTCTTTTCTTTTGCGTAGAACTTGCAATTTTTTTTCATGAATCTTTTATAAATACTGTAAATATCTGTAACTAATAAAAAAAAATTTGTGTATGGAAATAAAAGTTAATATTTTTGGCTAAGAAAGTTGAAAATATGAATTTTTTTTTAATATGAAAACTCATTCTTGACATACTGTATATATATATGTATATATATATATATATATATATATATATATATATATATATATTTATATATATATATATATATATATATATACATATATACATATTTATATACAAATATATATGTATATATATATATATATATATATATATATATATATATATATATATATATAAATACAAATATATATGTATATATATATATATATATATATATATATATATATATATTTATATAAATACAAATATATATGTATATGTATATATATATATATATATATTTATATAAATACAAATATATATGTATATATATATATATATATATATATATATATATATATATATATATATATATATATATGTATGTATGTATGTATATAACTATACCCTGCAAAAAATGCGACTGCTCTAGGATGTATCCGGGATCAGTAGCAAAGGAATATTGCGACTAATCGCACTTTTTATCTCTTTATATGGAGTAAACTGTTCCCTTTTGTTAGAGCATGTCCTATGAAGAGACCAATTGTACCCTTTTATACCCGAACGGGTATAATTATATATTAGTACGGTTAAAAATTTTCATTCAATGCATTATAATTCTTAATTATATTTTCTTTTCAAGTATTTGACAATTTACCCATTTTTGCTCTTCGAAACAAAATAATTTATTTTTATTAATTGTATTATAATTCTCATGTAAAAAAAAATCATATTATATACCCCCGAAAAAAAAATCAGATCAAACAATTTATTTTCATTCATTGCATTATAATTTCCGATTCATATATTTCAAATTTAAATGTACAAATAAAATTTACGTATGTCATCATCAAAACATCATGTGTTTTGCTATCGTATATTCTATCGCCGTCGCTCTACCAGCTACGCTAACCTGTAACATATCATTTTTAACTTAAAAGTGTAAAAAATCTCTAAATATATGAATTAATTTAAAAATTTATCCCGAAAAGATTAATCCCGAACTACTATCTTTAGAGATTAGTCGCAAATTTTTTGCAGGGTAGCGTTTGTCACTGTATTGTACAGGTATTTTTTATATATAGTTGTATCACGAGAATCAAAAACGAAATAATTTATAGGGTGAGTACTTCATACTTGTATATATCTAAATTTCCTCCATAAATAATGATGCAATAAAAGAAAAAAACTTCCATCTTAATAACCTCATAACTCATAACTAAAATGACCATTAAAAAATCTCCTTACAGTCGGCTGGGGCCGACCAAACTATACCCTGCATATGTAGATTTGTATATAAAAAGTTTACTCGAATATCCAACTTTTCTTTTATTTCCACTTTTCGAGAAACAATTTTTGCATATACTACTAATTTACACTCGAAATATGGTTGACTTTGACGAAGTAAAAGGATTTTAAGATAATTCCGAGGCTTAGTATGGGAGCTATATAAAAAGTGGGTGTGGCTTACCACTTTCTAGTAAATCCAATTAATTTTTCAATGTTAATCCACACCTTAAATTTGGTGTCCTACGTTGAATAGTTTCTAAGTTATGGTGGTTAACATTTTTGTTTAATTTCCTCAACTTTGTATGGGAGCCCCAATAAGAAGTGGGCGTGGTACGCTGCTTTTTCGCCAGATTATTTCCGACTACGATATTAATTTAAGTGTCAATTATGGTTATTCTAGACATAAGATTGCCTAAGTTACAGCTGTTTTAATTTAAAATTTGTATGGGGGCTACGATAAACACTGGGCGTGGTGCGCCCATTTTCTGTGAGCCTAGTTGCTCGTACAATACTAATCCATACCCTAAGTCTCGTTGTCCTAGGCTAAATGGTTTGTAAGCTATGGAGCTTAAAATTTTAGTTTAATTCATTCGACTTTGTATGGGAGACTCATGAAGGAGTGGGTGTGGCACACTGATTTTCTGCCAGATTTTTGCCGACTACGATATTGATTTAAGTGTCAATTATGGTTATTCTAGACAGAAGATTGCCGAAGTTACAGCTGTTTCAATTTAAAATTTGTATGGGGGCTACGATAAACACTGAGCGTGGTGCGCCCATTTTCTGTGAGCCTAGTTGCTCGTACAATACTAATCCACATCTTAAATATCGTTATTCTACGCTGAATAGTTTGCAAGTTATAACCGGTAACATTTTTTTTAATTTCCGCAACTTTGTATAGGAGACCCAAAAAGGAGTGGGCGTGGCACATTGATTTTCTGCCATATCATTTCTGACTGCCGTGTTAATCTAAGTGTCAATTATGGTTATTCTAGACAGAAGATTGTAGAAGTTACAGCAGTTTCAATTTAAAAGAAGTACAGACACTTTGTATGGGAGCTACGCTAGAAAGTAGGCGTGGCTCATCCACTTTTGGTGAGGTTATATAGTAGTATAGTATAACTCTATGTGCCAAATATTGTTGTCCAAAGTGGTATATTATGTGAGTTATAGCAAGTTAAAGATTTTGAAAATTTCGAGGTTAGTCGCTTTGAATGCTTGGTGTGGGCGTGGTTATTGACCGATCATGCCCAATATCAATCCCCTCCGTACCCTTGGATCATAGATTACTTATGCCAAATTTCATCGAAATAGCTCAATATTTACTCAAGTTATCGTGCGAACCAGCCAGGTGACAGACAGACGGACGGACGGACGGACGGACGGACATCGTTAAATCGAAAATTTAATCGACGCTGATCACGAATATATATCCATGTCTATATCTCCGGAGATTCCTTCAAGTGGACACAAACATCTGACCGAAATGAATATACCATGCATATTGCATTATGCAGGGTATAAAAACATTAAATAAATACTGTTAGAACTGAATGTCGTTTGTATTATAGCGAGCACAAGTCTAAGTTTGTTCGATCAATACTTAACGAAATATATTTCACCACAGTTAACGTGTACTAAGGTAATGTATTTTTTTTTCTCCAAAATTTTTAACGGGTGCTTTTATAGAGTGAAGCAGTTTCCAATAGGGTTAAAATGGTATTCCAGTTATCAATACTGGTAACCTAAATGTCATTTGTACTTAGTGAGGTTTGCAATTCTATCATGGAAAAATTGACACCGCAACAAAGCTTGCAAATATTATTTTATTGCGAAGATCGTGGTTCTGTCATCCAAACTCAGAGATTGCTACAGCCATTTTATGGTCGACGTAAAGTTTTTGGCTCAATAGAAACCAGCAAAATCGTCGGATTTGGAATGAAGACAATCCTTAACATATTCTTCACACACCATTACAACCACAAAAACTTACTGCTTGGTGCGGTGTGCGGTTTATGGACTGGTGGAATCATTGGTCCATACTTCTTTAAAAACGCGGCAGGCAACAACGTAACCGTCAATGGCGATCGCTACAGAGCCAGAATAACTGACTATTTGATTCCCCAATTGCGTGGTATGAATATGGAAGAGATCGAACATATCAATTGATTTATTGAAGGAAACATTTGTCTACAATATGATCTCTCAAAATAGACCTGTGAACTATCCTGCAAGATATTGCGATTTAACGCATCTGGGCTATTTCTTGTGGAGATATGTGAAAGAGTTAGTTTGTGCTGATAAAGCAGCAACATTGGATAAATTGCAAGCTAACATTGAACGAACTATTGTGCCGAGATTAGACCCGTAATTGCATAAAAATTTCCTTCCAATAAAGCCAATTTTTGCGTTTTGTATTTTATTTTTATTTTTTTTTTTTAATTTAAAATGCGTCACTCTAATAAAAAACACCCGTTATTTGTTAAAAAGCATTATTTACTACTTCAAGAATATTTGGTTAAAACATTGGCAATATTTTCGAAAGAAAATAAATTTACGGAGGTTTTGCTCTGAAATGTGTTTCATACACATGTAAAAAGAATTTTTAGAAATTTTCCGAGAACGTCTGTAACATCAAATAAAATTCTTTCACAATTGGTTAACTTTATTTTCATATATTTATCTATTTAATTAGCGAAAACAAATTGGCATTACCTTATTTAAAAATTTCAATTTGAAATGCCATAAGGAATTTATACGTAGTACATTATTGGTATTAGCATTTAAATTACAAATATAATTTGGTAGGTACGTTTTTTTTATAATATTATATGAACCCAATAGCTATAGTTCATATACAATATTTATATAATTCGATATGGTTAAAATTAATTTGACTTTATAGAAAATCATAATTCAAAATATTAATACTTTCATGCAATCATACAATCACATTCCACCGGCTAACAATCATGCAGCATTTATATTGTAAAAAACAATTTTAATTTGTTACAGTTGGCATAAACATGAACTTCCTAAATCTCATTCGCACTCGTATTTTATTTAATACACTGATTTGGAAAATTTGTCATACTAAGCTACCATAAAGGTAAAACACTATACTTATTGTACATATGTATTGTCTTTTATTGTATTTTTAAGACTTTTTTGCACTTTTGCCAAATGAACATCGCACTCCAATGCACACACACACACACACACACACACACACAAAATTGATTGCAGTCGAAAACTGTCAAACTATGAGTTAAAACAAAATGCTACTCGTAAACGAAGAAACGCTTGTCATAAGGGTCACATGGGGTCCTGCCGTGAATTGTCATTGTCGTGAGTTGCATAACAAGATGAAGGAACAATGAAAATAATTTTTTTTTTAATTTGTTTAACATAAGCATGCGAGTATATACATATGTAGTATGAGTATGTATGGCATATGATTGCGGGTACTTTTTAAGACAGCAACTGCAGCAGGGATGTAGGGGTCACATTTCGATTTTCTATTTTATAGACGTTACAGTTTTTTATGGCAAAACGGTAAAACGCGGCCATATGGGGTGGCCGTGTTTTACCAATAAATCAACAAATATATTGCAGCACTTACTTTTAAATATTGATGTTGGATGCGTATATAATATGACCTTGTCTTTTCGCATTTTTTGTTACATTAACCACAATCACGACGATAATGATGACGATGGCATTACAATGTACCTGATGACGGCGAAAACATATAATTTATACTTATTCTTCTGGGCATTTTGGTGTACCCATTTGGATGTGGTGCAAATTGTTGGCAATATGTACGTAATTTGATGAAAAAATTCCACAACAACCAGTAATAAATTCTTATTACAAAATTAACAAGAAAGGTTAATAAAGAATAACAGTGGCTTTGAACACCAATCTTACATGGACGTAAGTATAATAATATTATACATGAATATATGTAAGTATTTAGTATAATATTAGACCATAACATACTGTAATGTAATAATATAAAAAAAATAAATATGTGGCACTTAAAGCCCCAAAGGGCTCATTGGCCGAGCTTCTCTTCCATTACTGTTGTGCGTCTTAAATTTGGACAGTATTAGAAGGGACCTACTTATTTTAGCCGGTTCCGAACGGCAGAACACTTGTGACATCACTTTTTCTGAGCTTTGTCACAGAGTTCTTTAAGAAGATTTTGCATGGCAAGTTGTTACTGTCGGAAGAATTGCCAATTGCTTGCCGACAGGTGGGTACCATTCGAAAGAAAAATCTTATCGATATTAAATTTGTTATGCATCAGCCGGGGATTGAACCACGACCTACAGATCAGAAGGCGAACACACTAACCACTGAGCTACGGCACCCACACAATGTGGGAACAATGTAATAATATAATCTTCAATAAAATATAGAATATATGCTATACGTATGAAAATACGATTACGACTAATTGAAATTCACAAATGACTTTCACAATTGATTATTCATCGACTTGTAAAAGACTTGTTAATTGACACGAAATTGAAATTATTCCTGGGATAATTGATTGGAAGAATAAAACATGTCTTTCAAACACTTTAAAGCCTCCAGGCTCCTATTGAATTTTCTTTGTTCCATCCTTTACCCACTGAATGAATTCATTTTACATTCGGTAGGTGGACATTCGCATATAGCCTTTGATTCTTCCATCTTGAAATAGATGGACCTAAAATGAACCTAAATCAGCTTCTGCTGATCGGCAAGTAACTCCACAGATGCTCAGGAATATCCTAATAATGGATTAAATGTAAGACGAATAATTGTTCTCACTAATATTTTATCTCAATGCAAAATTACACTACACACCGAAAAATCAACAAAAACCCCATTGAAAAGTAAATTTGACCACTATTATTGTATTTTTTCTACCACAGTATTTTCCAGAGGCATACTACATATGCTTCATCTTCACTTCTTAGCGACTTCACAGCCGCTTTGAAAGGGTAACAATGGGATAAGTATGTTCGAAGAAATATTGGCGCATAAGAATTAATTGTGGTCGGTTATATATTTCATACTTCTACGATCGATTTGTTGCGTTAATTTATGGGTTTCAGATTTCTTGGGTTCATTATCTAGGAGAAACCCCCTAAAAGTTGGAGATTGGGTTAAATATATTCAGAAATAATGTTGGAAAGAAAAAAACATTATCGGTGACTCACACATTTCGTCCCCATACAGACATTACAGGCTATTATTTGTCGACTTTCCGCCAAAATTCTTTAATTTGAACCTTTGATCGTCATCATTTACTCTCCAAAAAATTACGTAACTCTCTCATTTCTGTATGGAATCTCTCATTTGTGTTTGGTGTCCCACTATTTTTCAGTGATACTTACTTACTTACTTATGTGGCCATAACAACCGAATGTCGTCCTCTAGCGGGTTCCGAATATAACACCTTCTTAGCTAGAGCGTGTTCTTCCATTCGCTCGATATGACCTAGCCAGCGAAGCCGCTGGAATTTTATGCGCTTTACAGCTCATGGTTGTACCTTATTCGGTACTCACCACCAAAGCAAATAGGTCCAAAGATCTCGCATAGGACTTTAATCTCGAAAACTCCAACCGTTTGCTCATCCGAGGTGGAAATTGTCCAGGCTTCAGCGCTATATGTTAGGACAGGCATGATGAGAGACTTGTAGAGTGTAGTTTCGTTCTTTGAGAGAGGGCTCGACTTCTCAATTGCTTACTCAGTCCAAAGTAGCGCCTGTTAGCAAGAGTTATCCTTCACAATATCTCCAGGCTGACGTCATTACAGTTGTTGATGCTGGTTCCAAGATAGACAAAGTCCCTTACTACTTCAAAAGCGTAGTTGTCAACAGTGACGTGCTGTCCAACACGCCGGGACTCTTTGTTTGTTGACACTAGATACTTCGTCTTGCCCTCGTTCACCGTAAGACCTATCCGACGCGACTCGCTTTCCAACTCTGAGAATTCTGCACTGACTGCTCGCGTATTAATGCCGATTATGTCAATATCGTCGGCATACGCTAACAGCACGACACTTTTGTTGAAGATAGTGCCATTATGTCGTAGATCAGCAGCTCGTATTATCTTCTCCATAATAAGATTGAAGAAGTCGCACGATAACGAATCACCTTGTCTGAAACCCCGTTCGGTACTAAACGGTGAGAAGAGGTCCTTTCCAATTTTCACTTCACAACGGGAGTTATGCAGTGACGTTCTACAAAGTCGAATGAGCTTTGCAGGAATACTGACTCAGACATTTTTGCGTAAAGGTAATATCTTACCGGACTGTCGAAAGCGGCTTTAACAAATCAACTAATAGGTGGTATGTGTCGATCTGTTTTTCTTGAGTTTTCTCCAGGATTTGGCGCAGTGTGAAAATCTGGTCGATGGTGGATTTACCAGGTCTGATGCCACACTAATAAGGTCCAATCAGGTTGCTGAGGATAGGCTTCAACCTTTCACACAGTACGCTCGATAGAACTTTGTATGCGGTGCTCAGGAGACTTATTCCACGGTAGTGGAAGCTCCTCCGGTCTTAAACAACTCGGCAGGCAGGCCATCAGCATCTGCATTTTTATTGTTCTTCAGCCTTAAAATGGGCGTTTTAACCTCGTAATAGTCGGGTGGTGGAACATCAACACCATCGTCTATAATTGGGGTTATCGGGCAATCTTCTCCACTGGCGGAATTGTTCGTAGCATAGACATTCAGTAACGTAGAGAAGTGTTCCCTCCATAGGCTCAGTACACTCTGGACATCTGTAACCAGATTCCCATTTCCATCACGACAAGAAGAGGCTCCGGGATTTTTTCAGTGATAACTTTTACAAAATTAGTCACTCAATTTGGTCTTGTATAAGGAACCGATACTTTACCATACAGCAGAGAAAGACTGAAGAAATTATTCGTAATAATATTTGTATTGTATATGTATTTGTATTGGAACTTGAAATAACCAATGAATTTAACAAAATACGCAGTCAATAGAAAATTACAATTTTAAGTGAAAAACATAAGAACATGGGCTACGGGAGTAAAAGTATAACTAGAGAATAATCATTATAATGAGACAACACTGACAACATTTAATACCACATGATACAATCTAAAGTGAATGAAATTACTAGAAAAGATGAGCTTATCCTTAGTAAAACTGGCTTCGGTTAAAAAAAACTGTCAAAGCCATGGTGTACTAATAAATTATTTTTACTAGAAAAAGTTAATAATATTTGTCATACTTCTCCCTTTCTTATAGTCTTAAAAGTAAATACTCTTATCCAATAGATTTTTGTTTCAAGCAAGTTTGTTGTAGAAGATCAAAGCTTAACAACATATGTGTCATCATAACAATACGTAGCTAGCTAAGTACTTTGTAAACGTTTAGCTTGCTTGGGAATAAAATTTGCTAACCTTGGCTTTATTATTACACTGTATGGTATCAATTTACTCTAAGCACACACTCTTATTTTCAAAATTAAATATATTTGTAGCTACTATATGTATGTACACATATCCCTGTAGTGTGAATATAACAATAATTGCCCAAAAAATCGTTAAAGCACGTTGATTATATTTTGCTTCCTAATTTATCAAAATTGCAATTACTGTTCTTGATATTCTTTTGTTTAAAACAATGACTATGAGTTCAGGGAACAAGGTCTTATAAAGTGGTTCTTGCTACCGTCAACACATTAACGTCAACATTGTTGCTGACAATGTTAAGTATTATTACTTATTTCTTATTGTTGTAACGGGGTTTCTTGTTATTGCAATTGAATTTTATTTTGAAAAACGACAAATCGACTGAACAAGTAGGGTTAAAATAAAAATAATAGTAATAATAAAAAATGCAATAGTATTGAGGCACAATTTTCGACCATGACATGAAGTTCAAATTTATATCTCATTGGTTTTTTGTACTGAAGAATTTTTTTTTTTATTACAAATAAGAAGGTTTGTAGAAATCTACAAATGATAACCAACAGAAGTGCACAATATTGATTTAATACTCAACCAATGTGAATGAAACTGTTAAAAAAAATACAAATCGTGATTTTTTCGATTTTTAATGAGTTCGATTAAAAACAACAACAACAACAACAAAAAGTATAACTGTAGACAAATTAATGAGCTTCAGTATTCGATTACAAATGATGTACGCGAGCTACAGCATTCAAGATGTCAACAGCAAGCAGCTGCTGCCGCAATAATACTAACCTCAATTTTTTTCGTGTTGACGATTGCAATTAGTTTCAAGTGTTGTCAAACAGAAAAACAAAAACAAACAAAAGCAGACACAACATTTTTAATTCATCGTAAAAATTATACAAAATAAAATGGTATTTGGGTTAATCATATTGATTGATATTCATTAGAAAATTGTTTAATTTTAATAGTATGTGTTTGGGGAAAAGATATCAGACTTCATTGAGTAAAATTTGAGTATTTTTAATGTATTTAAAGCGAATTTTACTAGAATTCGTTGCGCACCTGAACAGAGTACCTTTTATAACTTCCAGGACAGCTCTCAATTATTGCCGAGTGTGTTATTTCGCATTGTCCTGGTAGATACTAACACATTCTTATTCATTTTTACTTTTTTGTGGTATCCTCTTCTCATTACCTGAGTCCACTGTTTTTACTTAGTTAAGATAATAATAATACTGGCAACACGATTCAATAAATTTATAGTATTTAATTAATGTGGCTACAAAATGTCATATTATTTCCTCCAAGTGATTCCAAACTATTTTGCGGTAGATATTAAATTTCTTGAGGATGGTACAGTCGGTTGTGTCGGTTTTTATAATTTATACAATATATTTCTAATACTTGTATATCATCTAATTTTTCTGTGTTCGCTAAACCAAAGCGATGTGCATCTTAGAATTATATCTTGAATATTAAGATCCTTGGCGATTTTATTCATAATTCATATAGCATTAACGTATGAAAATCTTTCCATATTCTGCGTCCTTTTGAAATAGTTCACAAATAATTTGAGGTCGAAAAAATTTTTTTTTACACTTCATCATCGTAGTTAAATTGCGACTTTTGCTAAACTGTTGAGGCATCAAAGCCTTGAAAGGTGCGATACATATTATAATTATTTTCCAAGCCCAGCAGCAATAGCACTAACAGAAATCGCAATAAGCTAGAGCATACTTTTTGTACATACTTACAAAAAAAAAAGAATCAAGACTACATTAATTGTTAAATGAAATCCGATGTCATTTCATCAACATCAACGCATTTATCATCATAAAATGTTATTTCAGTTAAATAAAAAAAAAACAAAAACAACAACAACACACTTTAAAGTAATACTAATTGTCTGCAATGCCATTGAAAGTTGCAAAGGTACAACGAAACAAATAAATAAATGCCATTTCTATGCCCAAAACAAACACCTTCTTACAAATATAAGACGCAGTTATAGATTATAACAAACAAACAAATAGTCTGCCAACCAATGAGAGTTTTGCCACAAACTATGCGCCACAATTTCTCATTCGTAATTTGGTTGTTTGGCTTTTGGATCACAGCTAACAGTGGGCGTCCATCCATGTTCATCATTAGGGGCATCGGCATCAGCATTACCATCATTATATGTAGTCGTCATAGTCATCGTATAGTTTTTTTTGTTATTGATGTTATTGTTGCAAATAAAACAATTTTTGCATTTAAAAATGATTTCACTTTCAAATAACAAACACCAGCTCCACCATTGCGTTTGTCATCTCTGTCATTAGGTCGCCTCGTCGAAGACAAAACAAAAATCAAACATTGTTGCCACCACTTTAAGATAACAGATATAGCAGAAACAGTAATAACAACACCAACAACAATAATGATAATAATAATAATAATAATATTAAAATTAAATATGCACAATGTTGTAGCACATTAATTATGTTGCATCAAAGCTTAAGTAAACGCTTATATGAAATTTCTTGCTGTTTTTGCGTTTGCGTGTGGGATTTTCAGCTTTGAAGTATAGAAGTATAAATACATATGTATTTACATATATACAATATATTTTATATGCATCCATATAAATGCTTTATTAAAAATTCCATAATACTTTATACACTTTTGGATTAGAATTTTATTGTGCTTCAGATGTGTGTGTGTATACTTACTCGTATATACAATACAAGTTTAAGCTTTTGTATAATTTTCTTTGACAAATCGCACAATTAATTGCTCAACAGCACTTCTTTTCTTATTGTCGTTGACGTCGTTGTTGATATTGTTGACTCTGTTCTTGCTTTTGTCTTCTGCAATGGCCACAAGCAGCGAATGTATGACTAATACAAACGTTACCAAATGTGTCGCGTCACGTCATGCTGTGCAGGGAGTTAGATATTTTGTTTTATTTTTAATTTTGTTTATAGATAATGATTTCAATTTGGTTATTTAGCAAATTGTAGATGATCGAATTGAAAATGTATTATTTATTCATTTAATTGTTGCCCTAACGATTTTGTTGATCGTTGGTGGTAAAAGACGCAAAATATATTATTGGAACTAGTCATATAAGGACAGAAATTCACTGGTTACTTATGTCAATGCACAGAAGTTCACGTCGTATGCAGAAGACTTTGAGTAAGTTCTTCTTCACTAATTTAAGAAACTAGAATTAATATTAACAATGTTTAAAAGATCGAAATATATATTTGGCTTTCCATTAAGAACTTGAAAACTTTGAATTTTCACTGTGAACACACCCTTAAACCAATCACCAAACTGCCAATGTCAAAACATGCAGTAAAAACCATATTTTCATTATGATGAACTACACGGACGAACAACGTTCACAAATAATTAAAATTTACTATAAAAAATTCCGAGTCGCTAATTGCAACGTTAACTTTAATTTTTGGTCGTGATTCACATCCTGGTAGACAAACAATTCATAGTCTAGTTGAAAATTTAAGTCTACATAATGACTGCTGGAAGTTTCCGTGCCAGTCAGATAATGGGTTGGCCGAATATTGCTGCCGTTTAACTGTCAGTCGCAAACGAACCAAAACAGTCGACGCCATGACGTTCTCAAGAATCAGGCATTGTTCAGACCACACGATAATAAATTTGGCGAAAAGATATTGGCATATGAAGCGACGTTTAGTACGTTCTCGAATTGTATTTCAAAAAAAGGTCTTCAAATCCTTAAGGTAAATCACGATATTTTTATACCCTGCATAATGCAATATGCAAGGTATCCATCCGTCCATCCGCCCATCCGTCTGTCTGTCACCTGGCTGGATCGCACGATAACTTGAGCAAATATTGAGCTATTTTGACGAAATTTGGCAAGAGTAACCTACGATCTATGAGTACGGAGAGGATTGATATTGGGCATGACCGGTCAATAGCCACGCCCACACGAAATTTTCAAAATCTTTAACTTGCTATAACTCACTTAATATACCATCTGGGACAACAATATTTGGCACATAGAGTTACATTACACTACTACATAACCACTACTACATAGCCACGCCTACTTTTTGTAGTAGCTCCCATACAAAGTGTCTGTGCTTCTTTTAAATTGAAACAGCTGTAACTTCTGCAATATTCTGTCTAGAATAACCATAATTTGCACTTAAAATAATATGGCAGTCGGAAGAAATCTGGTAAAAAATCAGCGTACCATGCCCACTTTTTCTTGGGGCTCCCATACAAAGTTGCGGAAATTTTAAAAAAATGTTAACCGCCTTAACTTACTAACTATTCTGCGTAGAACCACCAGATTTAAGGTGTGGATTAGTATTGTAAGAGCAACTAGACTCACAGGAAATGGATGCGCCACGCCCACTGTTTATAGTAGCCTCCATACAAAATGACCGAATTCCTTTTCAATTGAAATTGCTGTAACTTATGCATCTTTCTGTCTAGAACAATTATAATTAATACTTAGGTTAATATGGTAGTCGGAAATAATCTGGCGAAAAATCAATATGCCACGCCCACTTCTTAACGGGGCTACCATACAAATATGCGAAAATTAAACAAAATTTAAACCGTTATAACTTGCGTACTATTCAGCGTAGGACAACCAAATTTAAAGTGTGGATTTATATTGCAAAATTAATTAGATTTACACTTTTTATATAGCTTCCATACAAAGCCTCGGAATTATCTTAAACATTAAAACACCCATATTTCAGATGTAGTTTAGTATTATAGGCAGAAATTGTTCCTAAAAAAATTGGTGAGCCACGCCTGCTTCTTAATGTAGCTCCTATATAAAGTAGTGGAAAAGAAGGACGGATATGCGAGCAAACTTTTTATATATGTATATCTCAACATATGCAGGATATAATTTGGTCGGCCCCAGCCCACTGTAAGGTAATTTTTTTTTTTAATTTTATATAAAAATATTCTTGATTGCTATTTTCAGTTTTTATCAGATATGAGAATTAATTGTATAGTTTATACATATATTAGCTAAGAAAAATATATATTTATTTACTCTTTTATTACACTCGAATGTTGAAGAATGTGCTTCTAGCTGTAAGAAATGAAGATATGGAAGGTATGCAAAAGTATATAAATATATCTGAGCCGATTAGGCATGTTTTCTTGTATTATCGAATATGGCAGGAAATATAGATCAATCGATTTAGTTATCGGTTCATAAGATTTTACAGCCCCTCAAAAGAAAATCATAGTTATTCCGATAGGCCACATGAATTGACTGTCCCTAAATCGTTTCCCTTAAGTCAGATCTGGCTTCCTTCGATAGCGTCAAAAATCCGTCTGCTCAAATATTTCGTGAGACTGGTTTTGAAAACCATAATAACCCATAATAACAACTAACAGTCAAAACTAGAACTTGCATATCTGAATCCGAAGTTTTGTACTTTTTTCTTCCTAACTCCAAAAAATTGCATTCGCTATATATTTTTTAATATACCGATGAAATATTTACTACAAAATCAGAAGATAGTTTTGCTATTCTGACTCTAATAAAAGGCGTAAAGTTCATAGAAATTGTTTAATTTAGACACTTGCACCATACAATTTAAAGAATGTGATTTATTTTAGAATGTTTTCTTCAAAATATTTTCTCTTTTGGTGTGGTTTTTTTGTTAAAATATGAAGTATATTCGTCCTCGGGTTCAGACTTAGTTACCACAGTAGTCCAACGTAAATCTAGCAATTTTTTAATAAGAAAGGAATAGGAAATGGATAGCAGTTTTTGCGAGTTCATTTCTTAAATCTTTAATTGAATATCGAAAATTGCAACTTCGAGCTCGCAAAAACTGTAAACTTTATAATAAAAACTATTTAGCTTTTATCATGAATTATCATAGTAAAAGTTTTGCAGCTATAACTTCAATTATTCCTACCTATTATTACACTCGCATACCAATAGATGAATTTATGCTTTTGGCATACAAAATAAAGATCATTTGCCAATTATATAATTAGTCTAGTGAGCAGTTAATAGAATATATTTATTTATGCAATATTTATCATACCAAATACCTAATAACAACATCATCAACAACAACTGTAGCAGCAATAATTAAGCTAATAAAATTCCATGAATTTGCAAAGTAACCAAATACTAATTGCATTTGATAAATTGTTGACATTTTCTTAAAATCCGCTTATACGAATACCATCAGTTCCATAAAAATTTTTCATTACGTTAATTGTATCGACCAAACTCATTTTTTACCTTGTCAATATGCATTGATGGTATGTGATATATGTATGTGCATAAGTACATATGTCTGTTTATAGATAATCATATAGTATTACTTATTAGTAATGATTTTTGGTAAACAAGGACATTGACTAATTTAAATAAAATTGTAATTAATTTAAATTTGATTCCATATATTTAGCGAATTTGAGCTATGCTTGTATACATGCTGAAACAAAAATGTCCAAACACATGTGCACATGCAAACACAAATGCCAATAAAAAGAAACATTCACACATATTGCGTTGCAGTGACAAAGTCATGCTAATGTTCGCCTTATTAATTTATGGCAATTTAAATGCCAACAGGAATTCCATGGAATGTTGTTAAATTTGATTCTTGACTTTTTTTCTTGTCTTTGTTCATTTTTTACCTTTTCTTTGCTTGCTTTTTTTGGCCATCTTTATTAACACCAATTTAACGACTGGCGATTACTACCACCATCACATATACCATATGTAGATATACTTACGTAAGCTTAACTCGAATACTTGAATGTGTTATACGAATATTAATTTTACACCTGAACCTGAACCTGAACCTGAAACTGAATCATGTAGTGTGGTGTGGATTAATGTGTGTGTGTACATATGTTCATATATGCTTACTTAACATTGACCCTACTCTCTTATATGGTTTATATTTGATTTCACTTTTGTCGCTGGCATCATCTACAATTTATGTGCCAATATTAATGAAGCTCCTTTTTAAAATTGTCATAAATTAGCATTCAAGCATTGAAGTACACACATTTCGATACGGTTTTTTTTTTTTGTATTACTTTGTTGATTTTACGCGAAAGAATATTTTATGTTCATACAAAATAAAAATGTATGTATGTGTATGTATTAAGCTATTGTATTATGTGTTATGTTTATGGTGTTGCATGAAATTAAAACATTTGTTTTCATTTTCATTTGCAACAACCCACAAAAAAAACGAAAGTATTTATTATAAGCTACGTATGTATGTGTATATGTGTGTGTGTGTTGAACATGCGTTGTGTGGTGTTATTGTGTTACTTATCTAAATGCACGCGTATTAATGGCATGTGTCATGCGCATGGACTAAAATGGACAAAACTACAAAAACAAACAGATTATAGCGAGTACTTTGTATATATAGATATATCTAGGTACCTATAATAAAATAAAATTGAAATTATCAATTACCGATTCCTTCTCCCCCACACAACATTATAAAAACTCTAATAACATTTCGAACCACACAAGACGTCATAAAATCAAATATCCCAGTTTTACAAAAAATAAATAACAAGAACCAGCAGCACAGTTATATCATCATTTAAGTCGATTGACCAAAATCATTTGAGCAAATATCTATTATTTGCAACAATTTAAGCAACAAATTGCTATGATGACGTTTAGGCAACAGCATACATGTGTATGGGGATATTAAAATATCTAGCATCTACCATACAGCAGTAAACACGTGTAAATATGCACATACATACAACGTCAAGATTATGTTATAGCTTCGTGTAGCCAATGTCCAATCTTTCATAATATTACCAGAAAAAAGGTAAAAAAATAGAAAATATTGTATTAATAAGAAGGAGAGAAAACATTTAGTTCTTTTTTTTCTTTTTGTTATTTACTATATCCAACAATTTTCGTATATGTATATTAAAATTTAAAAAAAAAATTTATTTTTTATATTAAAATTACGGTTTTTATCAGCGTAACATTAAATTTGTTTTATTTGATCACATCTACCTTTATAAGAAGCCGAACTACACCTTTTTCAATAACAACTAAGGCCTCAGTAGATTTTCTAAAAACTGTAAAACTGAACTTAGCACTTCGAATTCTTCTGTTATCTGTAGATTATCTATTGGAAACAAATATGAAATATGAAATATGAAATATCTTTTTCCAAAAGATTTAGGTCACAAACGGCTTCTTATGAGCCGAACATTATAACATCAATCAAACTTTATGTTTCGCTGCTAAATATAACAACTTATATCATTTTTGTATGAAGAGTGAGGCACGTTAATGTATATAAGTATATATACATATCTATGGAGGCCCATAATTTTATTTTTTCCTTACTTTATACTCTACAGCAATTGCATCATAACAATTTACTATGCATGCAAACACTCATGCTTAATACTCATGATTTATCAATCCACCCAATCGCACACATGTGCTAGCATATGCTGTGAAATAAAAATGCATTCAATGTTTATTTGAATAATTGTTGGTACTACAGCAGAGACCTCCGAAGAGATCTGCTCTTCATTTTTTTATATAATTTTCCACCTATATTTCCCTACTGTATATGACATAAAATATGACATACAACATGCAGCACATCAACGTTAGTAAGTGATTGACAAAGTCTAATAAAGTCATAATTGTCTGTGTCTATGCTATTTGGAAAATCGTATTGTATTAACGGCTCTTGTACGGAAACTAACATCAAAGCATTTAAAGCTATTGTACAATTTCATTATGATAACATGACTAGTTGAAAAATTCCCAAAATATATCTATTAATTTTCTTAAAGGTAAACATTACCCTATTAGAAAATTCCAATAAATCATGTTGTTATAATAGCAGGCTGCTGTTTCACGACAATGTAGTCCTCTCTCCACCTTTTTTGTGTTCGATGGATGGACACAGAAGTTAATTTGTTGAAGAATAATTCTGAAAGACTTAAACACAATATTGCAAAAAACATAAAATATTCAACTCCTATGTTGACAGTACTAAAATAAAAGTTCGTTAAATTTTCACCAAGCACATTCAAGTTATTGATTTTTGCTTAGTTTAGTTAGATCATATTTGAGACCACCGAATGTGAATATCAAGCCGGATTCTATATACTATGAGAGAATCTATTTCTTCATTTTTAACAATAAGGTGCAAGATGAACAAACCACAAATGTTTTTAAAAATCCACCACTTAACTCAAGCTTTCGATAAAGTATGGCACGATGGCCTTATTTACAAACTCAAACTATTACTGCCTGCAAATGTCTCCTCATTGCTTAGTAGCTACCTCACGAAAAGACAATTTCTCGTACATCACAAGGATTACACAACAAATCCATTGGATATTCACGCTGGCGTTCCTCAAGGAAGCGTTTTGGGCCCCTTACTGTATCTCTTATACACTACAGATATGCCCAGCAATAACCACACATTTATATCGACCTTTGCAGATGATACGGCAATATTGTGCTCTCGCTCTAACCCCATAGAAGCTACTAAACTCCTGCAGACTCATGTCGATTCTCTCGAAATCTGGCTAGCAAAATGGCGTATAAAAGTCAATGAATCAAAGAGCGTACATGTAGCCTTCACGCTAAGGCCAGATACATGTCCCCCACTTAAAATTAATGGCCAATCAGTTCCACAATGTTCCTCAACAAAGTTCTTGGGTATTCACCTCGACAGAAGGCTGACCTGGAAAAATCACATAGAGGCAAAGAAAACTCAGATCAAGCTTAAAATTAATCAGTTATGGTGGCTGATACACAAAAGATCAAAGTTGAATCTCGAATACAAAGTGCTATTATATAAAGCAATCCTGAAGCCAATCTGGACTTATGGTATTCAGTTTTGAGGCACCGCATCTCCCTCAAATATCGAAAAATTGCAGCGAATACAATCCAAGTGTCTGCGAATTATTGTAAACGCGCCTTGGTATATGAGGAACGTTAACATCCATCGAGATTTAAATGTACCCACAATTTCTGAGGAAGTTGCAATGTCCTGCAGAATCTACATTCAAAAATTACACAATCATCCGAATCCCCTTGCTAGGCAATTGTTGCTGAGCAAGGGGCATCGTCGATTAAAAAGAAAAGACACACTGAATATGCTGTAAAATTGCTACATCTCGCGACTCACCAAATTGTGATGGAACGTAGGGGATATCACATAGTTTTATTTAGTTTGTAAGATTTGAATACTTATTGTTAGTTTCTTGTATTTAAGAAAGATTCAATAAAAAAAAAAATAAGCTAACAAAAAAAAAAAAAAAACTTAACTATTACAGCAAAGTGACATCTCGGTAATTATCAATGAAGGCGTTCAGCACTTTTTAAGAGCAATAAATTCGGGTTTTTGTGTTGAATTAAACATTGCATCATCACTTCAGACCTGAGAATACAATATAATCAATTGGAAAATATACATATCTTCATCTACTCGCAGGTACATATGTATATGGAAACTGGAATCAACCAACATCGATACTAACTATTGATGCACATTTTTTGAAGAGCAGAAATTAACAAAGAAAAGTCTTCTCTTTCCAATCTGATTAAAATTCCTTCATGGTAAACGATTTTGCAACAATGCAGTGGTTATAACATTCAATAGTTCGACACATCATACCTTCAAATCTATTGAACATCACTGAAAAAAATCAAACGAGCAACAGGTAGTATTTGTACTGTTTGTAAGGATTTGTTAGAATGTCTCGCATATGTCTTTATCAAATTTATGCATATGTTTTACCTAGTATAGTTGCTATATTATTTTGGCAATAAATATTAATTTTCCATAGTATTTTTAACCCTATGATTTTTCTCTCAGTGATAAGATCAGCCATTGCCTTGTAGAGCTAAATGTAAAAGTGTATTCGTGATTTAACGATCGCTATAAACGATTCTTTTTTAAGAGAATTATATTTCAATCCCGAAATAACTGATATATTCTATTATTGATATGCGATAATCCCTATTTGCTAAGTATATTTCATAATTGATTTCCTATGATTGGAAGTACAGGATATAATACTGCATTAAACAACAACATATAGAAAGTTTTTCCAACTTCTCAGAATCAGAATGTAAAAATATAAAAAAATTTATCAACGTTATTCTTAGAAGAGTATACACTTCAAATAATATAGCTTAAAATGAAGCCCCTCTCATCATGGTGGTAATTTCTTTTTAATATTTTACCAATGCGTAGGAGGTTTACAAACAAATTTACACTCATACACAAATATTGTTCCTTCTCACATACGAGTAAGAACAACGCCAAAAAGATCAACAATATAAAATCAACAAGATGGGATCAACAATTAGCGATTATTATTGCTCTTATCATTACCATCATTGTTGCATATTTTTTGCAAGACAGGAAAACAAAAAAATATACAAAAATAAATGTATGTACGTATACACTAGCCATTGTCATGCCAATGGCTTTATAAATCTATATGCCTGCGGCAATAAGGTATATTGCTTTCAAAAGGGAACAATGTGATTTCTTGGCAACTTGTACTAGCTTGCATTGAAATATTTCAAATTTCAACATACATGTATTGTATTCCTTCTTTTATTTTATTTTACCTAATTTCATAATATTCCATTGCAGAAACCTAAGGAAAGTCACCAAAATTAAAAAACAAAATTGTCGACATCAGATGCTGATAAATATGAGTACTTTAATAACATGTAGGTAGGGTGGGTGCTGTAGCTCAGTGGTTAGTGTGTTGGCCTTCTGATCTGTAGGTCGTGGTTCAATCCCCGGCTGATGCATAACAAATTTAATATCGAAAGGATCTTTCGAACGTTACCCACCTGTCGGCATGCAATTGGCAATTCTTCCGACAGTAACAACTTGCCATGAAAAAGCTTATAGGAGAAGTCTGTGACAAAGCTCAGAAAGGGTTCTGCCTAATACTGTCCAAAATTTAACACGCACAACAGTAATGGAAGAGAAGCTCGGCCAATGAGCCCTTCGGGGCTTTAAGTACCACATATTAAAAAAAAAATTAATAACATGTTGCATTTACAATAAACTGAACCAAAAAATTGCTTTTCTTCATTAGCAATTTGTTTGCATTTTTCAATTCAATTTTTTCCTTTTGGTAATTTCTTTTTTGCATTCGCTCCGAAATACCCTATGAAATGCGGCAATGGCACCGCATACCAATGGAATGATAAAATTAATGAACTGTCAGCAACGACAAAATGTTGCTCACAAGCGAACGCACACAAGCGTCTTGTAATGCGCAAAAATCCATTTAACCAGAAACAAGACACAACATGAAAACTGAATCAAGATGAATCAATGGTATATACTATTTGTATTTATTTAGTCGTGCCGCAAGAGAAACTGCAACAACCACAACAACAATAGTATTTGCAATGCCAATGCTGCAATCAATCTTCTATTCGTATCAATGTCTTCGAAAACTGACACCGCTGAATATCAAATTTAAGTGTATTTTTAAATAAATTTTCATTTGCACCATTGAAATTTAATTCAATTAAAATGTCACACACCGAGAACACAACTAGAAAATTGTACAAAATCGAAAAAGCGACACTACGAACAGTCCTCCTCATAATCATCACAGCAGTAGCGGTGGCAGCAAAACCAAAAATGTGTGACAATAAAAAATGTCAATATGAAGGTGTCTGCACTGTGGTTAGCGGAGTATTCACTTGCACCTGTATCGGTTCCACATACTTCCAGGGTAAGTACTGTAATGAAATGGTCGATAATTGTGCAGCAAATCCATGCCAAAATGGCGCTACATGCACCAGTGCTATTGGACTATATATATGCGCTCCATGTCCCAGCGGGTATGCTGGTCAAAGATGCAGTATAAGAGAATCAACAGAACTATTTACTAAATGGCACTTCCTCACCAATCATCTGGGTCATTATGGCAGTGAGCATAAAATATTATCAACTGTGGAAACTTTGGGTAACACCGCATTTACGTATGAAATATTAACCGATACCATATCGATAGATGGCTTCGAAACTGATTTCACAGACAAATCTTCACGTTGGTATTTTTCCGATAATTTGATAGCTGTGGCACACAAAATGGGACTCAGACATGCCGATAAATTGCCATATCATAAGGGATATTATCATGTGTCTAAGACAAAATTTTGGCTAGAGGGATCACATGTGATTAAATGTTCCATATACGATACGGAAATGGCAAAAAATTTATATGTGGAACACTCATTCGTCGTGGAAATATTACTGCCTAAAAATATTGATTGCATGACACATCTCGAATTTGCACATTGCTCTAATCCTTTGAAACCACTATTTTTGGATATTGCACGTTTTAATAATTTTGAGCCGATAATACGTAGACGCTGTGCTAAAAATTCAAAAATGTCCTTTCGTTGGTCGGTTTTCAACAGCATAGAAACAGGTTTGTCAAAACCACTAGATATATACGTCATACACTATGTGCATGCCCTGACAGCTAGTGCTTATTTAACTACAATTTCAATTGTACTTAAAGAAAATAAATAAATGAATATGTGAATGACTCGTCAAATTCAATGCGCAAATAAAAAAAGTGTGAGCTACAATATGTTAGGGATGGGATGAAGTTTAAATGGCACCGCCTCAAAAAACACAAATACTGACAAATAAGTCCACAACTACCAATAATTCACTACGAGGGAGGGGACCCCTATTAAATTTCTGAGGTTCTTCTTAAATTCTTAGGTTCTTGTTAAATTCGTACCCATCACTACGAAGAATCGGCTTTGTAGGTATAAAATATCATATATGACTGACCTCAATTAATTTTTCCACTGAAACAGTTTTTTAGAACATAAAAATAAATAAATATGTGGCACTTAAAGCCCCAAAGGGCTCATGGGCCGAGCATTTTTAGAACATACTTACCCCCTTTTTCTACTCCTTCGGTGAGCGCTCTTACGAAGTCAACATTTTCACATATAACTCTCACCGCTCTCAGGGGGCATCTAGAAAGGTAACTTTTTCCCAGAACAACTTCCAACTTCCTACATTTACCCGTTAAAGGATCTCCCTCACAAAAAAAATAAAAATAAAAATAAATATGTGGCACTTAAGCCCCGAAGTGTTCATTGGCCGAGCTGCTCTTCAATTATTGTTGTGCATGCTAAATTTTGGACAGTATTAGAAGGGACCTACTTATTTTAGCCGGTTCCGAACGGCAGAACCCGTTGGTTCTGCAAGTTGTTACTGTCGGAAGAATTGCCAATTGCTTGCCGACAGGTGGGTACCGTTCGAAAGAAAAATCTTTTCGGTATTAAATTTGTTATGCATGAGCCGGGGATTGAACCACGACCTACAGATCAGAAGGCCAACACACTAACCACTGAGCCACGGCACCCTCACAAAGTGACCCTAAAAATGCCGGAAAATTGCTTCATCACCCCCATATTTATCCCCTTAGAGGGATTCGTACAAAATTATCGTAAATACAAAAACAAAAATCTACAAGTAACCTCATTGCTACCCGAAAATCGCCTTCAGGGGAGGAAATAATATGACCAGCTACCATAAATGTTGCCTCCCCAATCTCTTCCAAAAATACTTATCCCCTATATCATCGTTGTAAGAAGTCACACCTTGAGGGGTGAGATCAAAAGAGGCTTTCGCCGCAGCCCTTCGCCCATCCCACCCTTACCCAATTCTGGCACGCACATTTTTTTACGAAATCTTACAATGACACGCTGCATACGTCACTACTCTATATCTAATATACTTTCTTTATTATACAACATTGTACTCCATTTCATGCAAATACACATAGTTCAACTGCATGATTTTGGTCCAACGGCTACTACACTACTGAAGGTACCACCCTATCGTATGTGGTTTAATTATCATGGTGAAGTTATGCAATCATATTTGATACGAATCGAGGCACAAGAACTTGTTGGAAGACGTACAATAACAAATATGGCCAGAGTAAGTATAATAATTGGTAAAATCATAGATATTATATTTACCTCCACTGCCACAACGTATGTAAATATATTATATATTGATTCGATGTATTCCAGTAATACCAGAAAATACGAGGGTGCATCAATAAATCCCTGAAAACCAAAATATGGAAAACCCAATTGGGCAAAAAAAAAATTTGCTTCTGAAACAAAACCTTGGAAAATATTATGGAGATTCTTCTCCATCGCTTAAAACCATCCATCATTGGTTCACTCAATTTCGGTCTGCTCGTACCAGCACAATCGCCTATCAAATCCACTGCATAATATTGAACGATCAGCGAGTGGAGGTAGGTAAACTGGAAAAGGTTGCTGGTTTATCAGTGGTTCTGCGATTTCAGTTTTTAATAAATATTTGGGCGCTTTTGAGAGAAAAAAATTCTACTCCACCAGAACAGCGCACCGGCGCACAAGGCCGCAGTAGCAATGGGAAAATTGCATGAATTACGTTATACAACATATTTTCTGCATATATCGCCCTGTTTTCTATTTCCAAATCTGAGTTAAAACGATACTATATTGAAAAATATGTTTTATTGCCAAATAGGGTGCTCCAAAACTCTTCAGGGGCTTATTGATTTTTAACCACTCTAAAATTTAGTATGTTATGAGCTTTTAGAACAATAAAGGTTACTATGTTTTTCTCAATATCCTTTTATATAATGCCAACCATTCCACAGTGTTATGTCTTCGTCGTGACAAAACCGGTGACAGCCATAATAGAGGGTGGTGAAATGCGGGAAGTCAGTGTAAGCGAATCGTTTCTATTGGATGGCTCTAAAAGTCGTGATTTTGCTCTATCACCACAAGCTAAACAAGATATGACCTACAGTTGGGATTGTACATCAATTGATGACCCAGATAATACATTTTGCCATCATAAAATTGGTAAATGTAAGTAATAAAATCATCCTTTACACTGAAAACCACCAGCATCCTCATTCAATGTAATTCTTTTTTTTTTCAGCCAATACATTCAATATTCGTTTCGGTCAACTGCAACTAGGTAAAACCTATGCATTTACTCTTAACATAGGATCGAAAGTCAATATATTTAGTACTGACAATGCTAAACAAACAATTAAGACGGTAACTGAAAAGCCACTCTATATTACAATAAATTGCATTCGAAATTGTGAGGCAAACAAATTCGTAACTGGTCAACTTATCCATCTACAAGCACATTGCTTTAATTGCATTGGCCTTCAAAAGCTCATGGTATACGCTTGGTATATAGATGGAAGCAGTATTGGTGACACAAAACGACTATTATACACCGCTATAGATAAAAGTCCATTAATTGTAGACTTGGCAATCTCAAACGGTGATCGTCAGGGTAAAGCTAGTATGAAGCTACTGAAGAATAATTCACCATCTGGTGGAGATTGCACAATAGACCCCAGTAATGGTATTGAATATGAAACAGAATTTCATATTTCATGCACAAATTATAAAGATGATGAACAGCCCCTGTACTATCAATTTATTGCTGCAGATTTTACACTCGATCGAACAAATGATCCGACAGCCCATGTTCGCTTGCCACAATTGAGTGGCTTGAAAGTGAAAATTTGTGATTATCTATTTGCCTGCACCGATAAAGAGATACCGGTTAGTGTCTCAGCAACCAAAATGCCTACAGATGTAAAGGCGCTTAAAGAATTTCTTAAAAAGCCAGAGAACAACTTACCTCGACTCTTTGACAATGGAGATATTGAGAGAGCCATATTGCTGATAAATACCCTTGCCAAACGAGGAATACAGTCGGTAGGGATGGCTGTTTATGTGTTCGATCAAATGCGGTCCTTTGAATTACAAACACTTTTAGAAACAGAGCAAATGATGCAGATAACGAAAAATCTAGTGGCGTCCCTTCAACCACTTGATAATAAGAAGGCTGGTGTTATAGCGAAATATTTTGGAAAACTTTCCTATGGTTTGGATAAAGTTATACATGATGGTGAGGTGAAAGAACTACAAAGCGAGCCGTATATTGTATTTACAAATGAAATTACCAATTTGCTGGCCACATTTTCCGAAAAATTAGAAGATATTGCAGAAGTACAAACTATAATGATGACACAAAATATTGGTACTGAGAATGTGATTGAAGAAAAATACGCAGACTTTCCAAAATTTGACAAAACTGTTCTGCCGAGGGTTGAGAACTGGTTGCAGGCGTCCATACAGCTTCACAGGTGTCTGCATAGAATCGGGGTTGCAGCCACGAATATGCATGAGCCCACTGAAGAGGCACTCTTAGTGGACCGCAATGGTGTTAAAATGGAAATTTTATCATTTGAAGATGCACAAGAACAGCGTATAGTTAAGACGCAAGCCGAGGCCACATCCATCATTATGAAACCTAATATGTTAGCTGAACTGAGACAACAACTTAAAAGTGATCATATATTGCTGCAGGTGATCACACTGGAACAAAATCCATTTTGGTGGTATCCCAACGATCATCCACTCAGCACAGAAATATTTTATTTAAGTGCTTTCAGTAGAAACGCTGGTCTAAATACTAATACTCAGCTTCGCCATCACTTTCAGTTTCGTACAAAACTGTCTCCTCCTCCATCACTATTTGAAAACTCAATTGAACCATTGAGTGGCATTTTGAAATACCCTTTAGAAATGCCAATTTTTCAAGTTAATTTGCCGGCAAATACTGTGTTGGTTATTACATTTGTCCAAACATCTACAAATTTATGTGCACTGCTGAGCTTAAATATAAAACCACGTGGATACATGGTACGCAAATGTCAATTTCCTGTTAAATCACAAAGCACACTGCAGTTAATTAACGAACATCGGATACAGAATAAAGCTTATCTCGCTGTTCTCGCTGCTGATGAGGCAGTCTCAAAGGCTACATTCAAATTTATGCTGACCTTGCGCCAGTGTCTCTCATGGAGTTTCAAATTACACGATCCGCAATGGACATCTGCAGGCTGTCATCCCACATTAGATCGTAGAATAGATGATACAAGCTTACTCTGTCAATGTCAGCATTTATCCAGTTTCGCAGGCAATGTCTATCCTACTAGCGGCGAAATTGTATTAGGCGATCGAATATTATTGGATTATATGCCAATAAATGGATCAATGGTTGCATTTTACCTTTTACTCACCGCGCTTTTCGTAGGGTTTTTGCTCTTAACTTATCGCCACCTCAAAAGGGATAAACAAAATTTAATCACCGATATCAAAGACTTCAGTGTAGATAAAAGGGCAGATATACTTGTACACATCAGCACTGGCGGTCAATGGAATGCTGGTACCACAGCAAATGTTTTATTAACTTTTAAAACACTGTATTCTTTCAAGAAATTCATTATCTATCAGGATCCAGACGACCCACATTTAACTCAAAACTCCACACGTATTCTCAAATTATCACTTTCGAATGATGAGCTTGTTGTGCCAGTAGTCATCTACCTTAGTCACGATAATGCCGGTCGTTATCCAACGTGGTATTGTCGATCCATACAAATTTACGATGTTAAAAATGAACGTAGATATAATTTGAAAATTGACCGATGGATTGGTCAAGAAGATGTTCTGCTAACCTATTCGGAGTATGGAGAAGAAGCACTAAAAAAGAAGTCGGCTTTCAAAAATGCCCTAGAACGCTTCTACATTAAATGGTTTCAATTTCAACCATTATGTGGTCCATGGACATATGCCGACGTCGACACGATGAATCGTTTTGAACGAACTTGCATTTGGATTTCAAAGTCGTCCATTACCATCTGTATTGCTGCTTGTTATTTTGGAAGAACAACCGTTGAAAATTATGAAGCGGAAAGAGAACGTTATTATAGCCTCAAGTTTTACTCATTAGAATTACTAATATTGTGCATCATTTGTTATTTGGTTGGTATTTCTGTAGAAGTAGGATTTAGAATTTTTTTACTCAAATATCAGAAAAAGTCATAAGCACAAATGGTTTCAATTGCTGATAATTTTATTAATGAATTGTAACTGAATTGAATATAAAATATTATGGATTAAAATAAAGCTTGGCACATATTCCATATTTATTATGATGAATTAAAGAGGATATAGAAAGGTACTGTTTGAATACAAAGTATAGATGTAATAAGGAAACAAACGAAAAATACAAAATTGCAGACAAATACATACGATAGTATAAAAATTCATTAGTCCATAATTTCAATATTCTCAAATCACCAATATACCACTCTGCTCTGAGTAGCTTTTAATTTAATGGGCATACTCCTTGCCAAATTTCGCCATATATTAAATTAGGTGTAATTCGTACCGTTTTCTTATTAACTTGAACATTTCGTATGCAACCCTTGAAAGTCTTCTTTGTCTTGAGACCGGGTGCTTTATTGAAAGCCTGATGTCCGCCCAAGAACAAGGGACGGTTTGTCTTTGTCATTGTCGATCCCTCCGTACCAACACCCGGATGATTACTGATGTAATCCACAGATATTGTAATGACAAATTTCGATTTAACTGCTTGTACATTGCGCCACTTGCCGTCACAATAACTACCATTGTCGGGCAGTGTATAATTTGTAACGACAATATTTTTCGAATCAGATTTAACAGTGAACCATAGACTGTTATCGATCAATTCTAAAATCATGTACGCATTTTTGCCATGCACAGAGAACAACAAACCGTCCGGTTCACGTGGTCGGAAATCAAAGTTGATACTAAAATCTGTTCCGACAGTGAATCGTTCAAACAGCTTCACAAAACCAGTCGGTTTGTTGAAAAACAAACCGTTCTCTATTTGATCAGAGCATGGCACCACATGATGTAGATTGGGCTCCTTCTCCAACGCGAGACCATTAAATTTGATATCACGCAAACATCCATTATAATACGAAGCATTTCCCAAATGTTCAATATTAACTCGGACATCTTCCTCAATAAATTTGGGTATACCACCTATATACAGTGGAAATTCGACCATCATTGGTCGTGTGCTATGCTCATCGACGTCTACTGCATTCTCCTGCTCAATACTGTCAACAATTAAACTAATCCTACGATTATTGCGTATAATTTCGACTGTATGCCAAACTCCGTCATTCAACTCATCCTTACTGGAAATGTTGGCGACAATCGATCCGACACGCACTTGATGATACACCTTGCCGTCATTAAGGTAAACTCCAACAAAATCGACGTGCCGTTTGTCCGACGCATAGAATAGCAAGCCGTGTGGATAATCAGTTCGGAATGCTAAACTGATATCATAGTGTTTGCGCAACTTGGCTGGCAGCGTTGGAACCTCTAAGCGTTGTTCTCGCATCGAGAAGAAACGATAGCCTGCTTCTGCAAAATCTACATCGTAGTTCGGTTGTGTTGGCAATTTGCATCGTGGATCTGTGGGCTGATTTTGTTCTGGCAATATATTTGGTTTGTGAGATACAGAAGGTCTGCCTACTGGCTGCTCTGGCACTACATCTGGATGTGGTCGCGGCCGGTGGGTTGTTCTAATAGACGGTGGTGCTGAAGGTGGTGGAACTGGTGCAGAAGTAATGGGAGATGCAGTCGTTGTCGTCGTTGTCGTAGTGGTCGTCGTCGTCGTAGAAGTTGTGGTAGCCGGTCTCGCCCAAGGAGCTTGTGTAACAGGAGGTCGAATAGTTTCATTTTCACCAATTGGATGTGGTATTAGTTCGTTTTCACCACCGGGGAAGTACGTTGGAACTGAGGTAACATCATAAGCTGTAATCAAATTGAATATTTAATAATTTATCATCTCATAACCACTCATTCACTTACCCAAAATATCGGTGGGGCAATTGTTAATGTTACCATTTCGTTTTTCGCTGCTGTCTGCAAAATTGATAATTTCTCCATTTATTGTCACATCACTGATGCAACCAACAAAGTATGCCAAGGTTGATAATGCACCACGTAGTGGTACAAAGTTGTCGGGCAAACCGCCAAAGAAGATATCACCAGCTTTTATGTACAATGGATCTGGTGAATATGATAATCTAAAACGAAAAAGAAAACAATTTTTAATTATACCACAACCGAATTTAATATACCAAATTACACGCACCTTTTGTCTTCCAAATCATCAATGGACAATCGCAATTGACTGCCATCATGCTGTATTGTAACCACATGTTCTTCACCATCATTCAGTCTTCTCATGTCGGACACCAACTCGCTGCCCATACTACGCAAATTCAAATAACCATCGTTCAACGTTAATCCCACAGATGAGCTTTGATCATGATTGGTCGCATAGAATAGAACGCCATCCCGCTGGCGTGTCTTGAACTTAAGATTAATATTCAAATTATTCTTCGATGTGACATTCGACTTGAGCAAGTATCCATATTCATGTGGCGGATACGCTAGAACTGTGGAGAACTTAGCTGGACAGCCCGGCTTTACGCCTACTGCATTTACATGTTGTCCCAGATCGACTTTAGTACCAGCAATAGTTACATCATCAATGCAACCATCAAAGTTCTGCTCCACAATAATCGAATGATTGCGTTTGCCTTTATAACCTCCGAAGAACATTCTTTGGAATACCGGCATATGCTCGTCTGCTTGTGGTGATGCCTCTTCTTGGAATATGATCACATCGTCGACCTTCAGTACACCGCGACGTCCATCGCGTTCAGCCACTACAAGATGCCATTTGTTATCATTGTACTGATCTTGACTACCCGACGAGACCATGTGGTCGCCCAACTTGTAACGGAAGTAAACTGCGCCATTAATCAATTCCACAGACATAAAATGACTATGGCGTCCGTAGAAGAACATCAATCCATCCTTAGCATCCTTAGCAGCCTTAAATCTAAATTGTATGCTAGAACGTGTCTTGAAATTATATGGCGTTGCCTTCAGTACCACATAGCCATTGCCATTGAATCGGTAACCAGTTGGTGGTATTTCTTCGTTTACCAACTTATTACGTGCCCTTGCTCCTTGGTTGTTGTCTTCGCCGTAGACGAAATTCCATAGACCAACATGTTCATCACCGACACGTAAATCTTCAATTTCTCCAACAAACGAACTCGAGTGAATATCTTCTGGTGCAGTGAAATCGCTCGGCGGCGGATAGCCACCCACAAAAAGACGACTATTCCGATCAACGTTGAATACGTTATTAGCACCAACAAGTGAGGCCTCCTTTACATGTTGCGCAACGGTGCCATTATCCAATTCTTCACGTATTATCAACTTAGCATTCGAGCCAGTACGTTCAACAATAGCCTGATACCAATTACCGTCAGCTACAAACTTGTCGTTTGTAATACGTTCTGCACCATTTCCTAGATCAATTGTCAAAATCGGATAACCGTTGACAATTTCGAGTGCCATGAAATCATTGTTCTTGTTAGCTGGGGCAGAAGTACTGGATGTTTTATTATCATTGCCCAAGAACATGAGGAAGCCGTTTGGATTTTCTGTCTTAAAGTAAGCGGACACCTTCGACTTGGTGGCCAAAAGAGGTAGTGTCTCAGGAGATTTCAACTCAAGAATAGTGCTTGGTACAAATTTAACGCCTACCTTTATGTCATTGGCTACTTGACGTGCCGTTTCGATTTGTCTTTTCAGATTTTCGATATCTTCGCCAAGAAGTTGTCCGATTTGTTCAACTTTAGTTTGTTGCTCACCGATTTCATCAGCCAGCTCATTCAACTTAGGTATACTTTTCTCAACATTGTCCAATTGAGACTTAGCTTGTGAGATATCTTTTTTGGTTGTGTCAATATCCTTTGATATGTTGCGTGCCTTTTCCAATTCCTTGGGAGTTTGTTTTACCACCGGATCTAAAATGTTCAAAACATCCTTCATGATCTTCAGAGCTTCAGTAGCATTATCATTTGAATTTTTCCAAATATCACGTTGTGTCGCCGCCGGCAGTTGTTCGATTGCGATATTTATCTCCTTCAAACGTTTCTCCGTGTTCTGATTCAAATTTGAAATTGTTGCTACTTTCGTTGCTGACGCATTAAGACGAGGTTCTAATTCACTTTGAACTTTGTGCAACGATCCTCGTGCCTTCTGTAAAAGCTCACCCGACTCTTTATTAGCCTGACCCGCACGATCACCTATGCCATCTGTAATTAACGTTGCATTACCCGCAGCGTATTTAGCTTCTTTTGTAAACTTTTGCGCCGAAGTTACTGCGTCTACGATTCCACTGTACGCAGTAGCAGCTTTGATAGCAGGATCAGCACTGGCTGTCATATCAGCGTATTGTTCGGTGAGGTCTTGAGCACGAACAGTCAACTCAGCAGCACGCAGTTCTGCCTTCATGCTAAGATCTGCTCCTTCAATATGTACCTTTTCCATTTCTGGCAATTCTTCATCGATGTTCTTATTAAGGTCTTTCAAATTATTGAGAACATCATTCAATTGCCCCAACTTCTTATCAATTGCAGCCAATGTCATATCGCCATTGATAAGGAAGCTACGAGCTTCAGCAATATTTTTATCTGCCTCCTTTTGTTGATCGGAAGCGGTATCGAATTTAGAATTTCCAAAGGCCAGCTTATTTAGGGAATTCAATCGCTCGACCTCCTCTGATTTGTTTGCAGCAATGACACTCCAATCATAGAGATCTTCAAGCTTATCACTAAACTCACCAATATCGTTCTTTAAATCGTTCAATGATTTATTTTGATACACAATAGGTTGAACGATAGCGTTGACTTCAGCCAATAACTCCACCGATTTATTAAGAATTTTTTGATTTGGTTCCAGATAAATTTCAGTATCATTGATTTGTTTTAAAATGTATTGAGCTTCATCAAGAGCAGCATCTATCTTTGTACTTGCTGTAGTTTCTAAATTTCTCGACAAAGCTTCAACAGACGCAATTGCATCACGAGCTTCAGCAGTGCTCAATTTCGACTTCTCACGCATGGCTGTCAAATTTGTTAACAGAACACCAGCTTCCACGCGACTATCTAAGGCATTGTCAGTGCTAAGATTTACTTGTTTGCCATACATTTTTACTTCAGACTCAAGATTTGCAATTATCAGGCGAGCTGGATCTAAGTTCACGCTCTTCGGATCCAAGTTCTGCACCTCTGGAGCGATTTTATCCGCCAGTTCATCATAGTAATTCAATTTTTGAGTTGTGAAAAAGGCCAGAGCAACAGATTGAAATTCTTCTACAACGGGATCGAGTTTATAATGCAAACGGTCGGTCACATCTAATAGGGCATCAATACAAGAATCACATTGGAAGCAACCCTCTTCCTTAATTAGCACCCACCGATG